>OX155973.1:1037275-1637275 GCA_944548615.1 Micropterix aruncella | reverse complement strand
CAACCTCACCAGATTAAAAAGGGACAAAATCCGTAAAGTCATAGGTACTATGACAGGCCACTGTCCCCTAAACAAACACCTGTTTACCATAGGTGTGACAGACAGCCCTCTATGCAGAGGATGCATGGAGGAAGAAGAAACGCCACAGCATGTGCTCATGGAATGCAGGAGCGTGGCAGAGCAACGGGCAAGAATACTACAATCTCCAGCATCTCTCCCGGAGGCCTGTAGCAACCCAAACAGGCTGCTAACCTTCTGGGACAGCCTGGGTTGGCTGGAGTAACATAAATGGAAACATGAGCCACGCACAACGGCTCAATCAAGAGGCCAAGTGCGGGAAAAAGCCCAGTCAAACTAACTAACTATGAATAAATATGAGAACGTCAAAGAAGTGAAAAAAACGCGCGACCAGATCTGGTCGTATCATACTCAACGGATAATTGTTTCACAACCAGATTTGGTCGTATCATACTCAACGGGTTAAGCATTTTCACAATGTATAATTCAATTTATAATTCAAGAAGTAGATTTGAAACTTAATGCAGGTATATGGAACCCACATGAGGATCTTTATATCTCTATGTTGGATTACAATTCATATATTTTGAGCAATATGGATACTATCATTATTTATGCCCTACTAGTTTTTTACTAGACTGGTGCGCTATAATTGCCTTAAAATGCGCCTAGAAATGCTCTCCGTGATATGTTTTTATGATCCATGCAGAGTTGATAATCATAGCATCGAAGCAGTGGTGAAGTGTGCCTTGGCGGGGCCCTGTATAAAAATTTGTTTGAGGGCCCTTAGGAAGGGTAAAGATTCCTCACAAAAGAAAAAACATGTTTGCATAAAATTAAAAGAAATATTTATTCTTCATAATTAGGGTAGGGGGCCCAAAAGATGAACATCCCCCAGAAGATGAACATTTGACGGTTTTTCGAATATCCTAAGAAATGGTATTTTTTTCTGTTGGGGAAACATTTTTTTTGCGTAATGGCAATGACATCCCTATGCATGTGTAGAATTTGGTGTCAGTGTTGCCAACTTAGGCGATATGTCGCCATTTAGGCTACCTCCAATGGGTCATCGGCGACCAAAATATACCAAAAATCGCCTGTCGCCGATTTAGGCTACAACAGTTTTTCGATTTCAATTTGTACGGCGACAACGATTTTGTTTATTAATGGTGCCGAACTTGTTTATTAATGGGTAACTTGTAATGTTTTTAAGATAAATAATTTCCCCTTGTTAACCTTAACTTGGTATGGCTTAGTTTAATATTACGTAATTGTTTTTTGTAAGCATGTAATTGATTTTTGCAAACTTTCTGTGTAAAAGTTTAAAGTACCTAGTTATGAAAATTAGTTTTTTTTCAATAATGTAATTATTATAGGTTATTGGTAATAGTACATTGTACATTTATGTATGGTTCATGGTATCGTGTTCACAAATATAGTAGCTTTATAAAAAATGGTAATCTTAGTAAGGTATCTAGGTAATTTTGTTCTATTTTATCATACAATCTTGTTTTATCCAATGTTTGTTTTTTTTATGTACTAATCTCGATCATTTTTAAAAAATATCTGTAACGGCCTAGAATGATTTCAATTCTTCTATTTATAGCTATGGCCTGCAATCCTTTTTATTAGCAAAAAAAAATTTTTTTTTCAAAACGGCTACTTTAGGCTATCTTTTCTGCTGAAATCGGCGACTAGTCAAGCCCAACACTTGGCAACACTGTTTGGTGTCAGTATTGCGACCAGTCTTGACAGGATAGCGCGTTGAAATTGTGCCTGGAGGGATTCGTTACTTTTGTATGGAAACCTTCTAAGGTATGCACTTACCATCACTAAGCTTTTTCGTTGATTGTTCGAATTTGAATTGTCAGATCATGACTCTAATGCTATGGATGAAATATAGACTATGTTATAGACTGTTAAAAGAGTTTTACGGACATTAAAATCAGTTGTGTTATTTAGAAACCGCTGTTCAAGTAATGGTCCTCAAAAGTTAACTGAAACCCAATAGTTGAACGTCGTTCATTTATTGGGTATTTCCACGAAAAGAAGATTAGCGTTTTTGACGCACGACTGGATTATTTTATTTGACAATAGTGGCATGAATGACTAAAGCATTTTATTATTTATATTACTACCAAAACATGAACTTCTGTTTCCATTGTAATTAAAGAGTTTCTGTTGAAAATAGTTTGTATGGTGTTCAATTATTGGGTACCGAGACCAATAGATGAACGAACATTTTTGTATGATGTTCATCTATTGGATATTGACACCAATACTTGAACGAACAAATAATATTCGTTCAACTAATGGCGGCGGTATCCATTAAGTGAAATTTGAGCCGAGGAGGTCAATTTATAATCAAAAAATCGGATAAGCTAGTTATACGTATGTGTTTCGATAACAAAAGGCAATTTTTTTAATTACTGAAATGATTTTCTAGCACCAAAACGTTTATACAAACTAATCAACATTACTTCTAAATATATAATTAACACTTAATTATTTACTTCTGTCCTGATTTCATATTACTTAAACATGGCATGGTCCTTGACAATCACTCTAATAAGCAAATACGTGTATTTAGATCTATTTATTTACGCCTATTATATAATTCACCACAATATTAATGTATATTATATAATATATTTATTTGCCAGATGTCACCGAAGGTTGAGAAGAAATACTCGCAGAAGTCTTTAGAAACAGCAGTGAAGCTTATAAAGTCGAACGCAATTTCGTTACATCGGGCCAGCCTGCAATTTGGAATACCAAAGGGAACTTTGCACAACAAGGTGCGAGGCAAAGTTCCACTGGAGTCTAAAAAAGGTCCTGCCACAATATTAACGGATCATGAGGAGAATAAACTCGCGACATGGATAATAAACATGTCCAAAATTGGATATGCTATGAATATCGAAGACGTTAAGGATTCTGTTCAACACTTCATGGAGAATTCCATCAGAACAAAAGAATTTCCGGGTGGGCGGCCAGGAAGAAAATGGATACGCCTGTTCTTAAATAGACACCCTAACATAACTAAGAGAAATACCGAGATTATTTCCCGTTCTAGAGCCGTGATAAGTGAGAAGATGATCAGAGAATGGTTTCAAGCCTTAAAGACGTACCTAGATCAAGAGAACCAATCAGACATTCTCAACGACCCACGCCGCATCTTTAATTTAGATGAGACAGGAATTCAACTCTGCCCAAAATCAGGAGTCGTACTAGGAGCAAAAAATTATCGGAATACGTACGACGTAGCTATTGCGAAGGAGAAAGAATGTATCACCACACTGTGTAATTTTTCTGCCAATGGCGATATTGCACCTCCAATGGTAGTTTACCCATTGAAGCGGATATCAAAAGAAATAGTGAATTCCGTCCCTGATGATTGGGGAATAGGACGCTCAAAATCTGGTTGGATGACTGGAGATACTTTTTATGACTATATTGTGAATATTTTCTATCCCTGGATCATTGGAAAGAACATTACAATGCCAATATTGCTACTACTTGATGGACACAAATCACATGTTAACTTACAATTGCACGAATTTTGTAGAGAAAAAGATCTTATACTCTACTGTCTGTTGCCCAACACATGCTTCAACCATGTGATGTGTCCATTTTTAGGTCACTAAAAGCGCAATGGAAAAATGATATAAGGCAATTTAAACGCACTAATAATACAACCGTAAATAAATCAAATTTTGCTAAAATACTGTCAGGATCGCTAAAAGCTATAACGAAAGAAACCATCAAAAATGGTTTCCGTGCTTGCGGGCTATTTCCATTTAACGCCGATGCTATTGATTATAGTAAATGTATACCAACTAGGAAAAATATAATTGAAAATGGAAAAAATAAAGTGACAAACGAAGACTATGCTGTAACTCTAAAAGTTTTAGAGCGATATATGGATGACAAAACTAGAAACAATTTTATTGAGTGTGAATCTACTCCTGAAGTATGTTGCAACATTAAACTATATAATATATGGAAAGCATGCAAAAACAAAACAGAACAAAATAAAGAAAATACTGATACATCGATTGAATCAGCGTCTTCAACTCAAAAATGTGACTCCCAAACTATTACGTCCAACGAAATTACCCAATCAAATCTCACTTGTAATTCGGTAAAGCTGGACTGTCCAGTAAATTTATCAACATATGCATCGTATAAAGGAATTTCTATGGATACTAATGCCATTATAGATGAAGCTTTAAATATTCAAGACATGCCAATTGATATCAATGGCATAACTTACATTTTTGAAGATTTCAATGACATCCTATCGAATAATCAAATATCTACGCCTATAGTGTCCAAAACTTTAAGCAATTTGCCTATGATTATGGCTAACACTGATAACGAAATACCTATTTATGATTCACCGATGACAAAAAATGAGTCCAACGATTCTGTTCATCTAATCGATACTTCAATTTCTATACCATTACCGTGGAAATATTCTAGACATGATTCACCAGTGACGACACTGCCTGATGAAACAGAAATACATAAGGCAGGGAGTACAAATAATTCTTCCCATATTGATGTTTTAAAAGTCATTGACTCAGTTGCTTCAAGTTCAGCAGTAACTGACTGTGAACCAAGTACTTCGGCAATGTGTGTGATACCACTATCTAAACAAATTACAGTTTTAAGTAATGAACTAGTTGACCGAAAAGAAGTAGTACTCCAAACAAAAAGGAAATTTGAGGTTAATGAAAATAAATTTAAAAGCATTGGCGAGATTTTGATATATCCTGAGAGTCAGAAGAAATCGACAATAAAAAGAAAATGTTCACCCATACCATTGGCAATTACATCGAAAAAATTTAAGGAGATAATGCAAAAAAAAGAAACGGAGAAGAAAGAAAAAGAAGAGGCTATACTGCTTCGAAAAATAATGAGAGAAAAAAAGAATGCTGAAAAGCCACTAATAAAAAATCGTACTAAAATTAAGAAAAGAAATAGTAGCACGTTCGTGGCTAATGATATTTTGAAGGCTAAAGCTTCTATTGAAAAGGGATTTCACACAGACAAAGAAAACAATAAGGATAATGTAATAAATACCAATGTGAAAATAATTTCTGGAAACTCCAAAAGCCTACAAGAACTATCGAATTCAATAACATATGGTACACACGTCGTTGTCGTTTTTTCTACTAATAAGAGAGACCGCTATTACGTAGGAAAGGTTGTAATGATAAATACGGAGAAGACAACGTATAAAGTAAAATTTTTAAGAAAGAAAGGCAGCAAATTGGATACTTTAACTTATTTTGTGAATCCAGCTGTTTCAGACCTTTCAGAAGTTTCTGTTAACAGTATAAAAGAAGTTTTGCAAATGCCCTCTTATAGTCGACGAGGATTGTTGTTATTTTCAAACGCCGTATTTGATCTGAAAATGTGTGAGTAAAAGTTTGTCTCATTATATTTGAAAATTGTACGACATTCTAATAAAATGTATGTAAAACAATTTATTATAAAAGTGTATTTTCTATGTAACTTAGTCTTAAACTTAGTTTCTTTCTATTAAACTTAGTTTGTTCTTGTTTCCTATTTTTCTTAGTTCATAATCTGGGCCGTTAATGTTCATAGATAGGACACAAGCGTTCAACTACTGGTCATTTTCGACTTTTTCACAGTTTATATTTTTTATAAAATTGTAGTATCCCTTTAAACTAAAATGAAAAATATAGGCATAATCCTAATTAAATTAGCTATAAAATGTACATATACGTAAAAGGAAATAGGCTATATAAAGCCATAAAAAACCATCATAAAGTCGGCCAGATCCTTAAATGTTCATCTATTGGGCCCCCTACCCTATCTATCTGTCACTTTTCCAAAATTTTTACAAACAATACTCTCTCCTTGCCTCTTTTTCAACAAACTGATTTATTAAATCATTTATAGCTGATGATGACTTTAGTTTTTCTAAAGTTTCTGCCTCTATGGACAATAGTGACAGGTCTGACAGGCGTTCATGTCCCATCGAAGTTCATAGGTATTTTTTATCTTTAGTTTTAATTTTGAAAAACTTCTTTCAGCAGTTGCAGTTGTAACTGTAAGGGTCAAGAATAAAAAGCATGCTGTTATTACCTCCGGAAAACTGGATGCAAGACTTTTGAATTGTATCAGCAATAATTCAATGAATTAAATTTTTTGAATTTCAGATTTTAAGCTTGTTTTTAGAGCCTTTAAATGGTCATACAGAATAACTGAGATGTCTTTACTGCATTTAGCTGAGTTTTCCGGAAGCGTTTAATATCTCTTCGTTTGAAGAAGACAGGAGTTTCACCGGTTGTAATATTTCGAACATACGAGGTCAGGTCAGGTCAGGTTGGGGGCCCCCGTGGCCCAGGGGCCCCGTATAATTGATACGGCAGATACGGCGATAGCTATGCCCCTGCATCGAAGGTTAGCGAAAGTTTGTCTCTTTGTTCCGGATAATTATAATCAAGGTCGGTCACAACCTATTTGCGGAGCCGTCCTCGCAAACCAACCTTATTCAATGGAGTCTGAACAGTCACAGTTGAGTCTTTTTGAAGAAGGCTCAAATGTGACTGTCACTTCAGCACGCTATTGTAGTGCGCGCTAAAATGGTGCATTTTTACGCCCCAAAATGGAACAGTATGCCAGAGAATATGACATAGAAGTCTTCTGGTTTCAACATACTGGTCCACACTGCTCGTCGTTCACGCAAAGTTTTGCACCATATGTTTCCCGGCCGCCTGATCTCATCCCCCCATGTTTCATGCCCTTGCTCCCCAGATTTGACCCCCTATGACTTTTTTACATGTGGCTATTTTAATGTTGCGGTTTACAAAGTTCGACCTTGAACCCTGGAAGCTCTGAAGGAGGCCACTGAGGATGTAATCACCGAAATTCCACAAGATATGTTGGCAAGAGTGAGTGAAAATTTTGTTGCCACTTGGACGATATTATCTTTAAAAGTTGAGCAAAGAAAATGGCGAAATATCGACGCTTGAAAGGCAATCCTGACTAAGTGAGACATTGGCCAGTATTCCGTTCTCGCGGGCTTAATCTAAGCTGGTGCTAAACATTAAGAACTTAAGCACCTTCGTTATTTTGTCGGTATTCCGTTTCATCAAAATTAAGAACCGGTCTTAAATCCTAAAATTTCCATTTTGACTATGGCCGTTCCAAAGCGGGGTCTTAATTTTGACAGCTCGCCGCTCGTTCAGTCGCCTGATCGTTCGCCGCCGCGCCGTTTCGTTTGGTTTTTTAGTTTGTTTTGAAATAAAATGAACAGTAATAATGAGAATGTACCAGCAAAACGGGCGAATAAGGCACAGAAGGATCGCCTTACCGACGTCATTACTTCGAATCCGGTGATGGTATAGCATCGGTATTTACATTACTTTTATTTTGTTAAAAAGTTCATGCGTCCTACTGATCAACATGTTATACCTATGTGCGTAATTTACAAATAATTTGATAACTGTGAATGTAATTTGGAGTTGAATGAATGGAAAAAAGAAAACAATTTACACGGCTGTCGGAAGTGGACTGATTGATTTTAGACCGTTCTTAAGTAAGACCCCGAACAAAACCCATCCGCCGTGACAGTTGTTGAAATGGAATACCAAAAAGAGTCTCGACGGTGCTTAACATCAATTTAAGCACCTGATGATCTCTAGATAAGCACGCGCTAGTTAGGACCCATGAAAATTCCGTTTCTCGCGGACTTAAACTAAGCTGGTGCTAAAAATTAAGATCTTAAGCACCTTCGTTATTTTGTATGTATTCCGTTTCATCAAAATTAGGAACCAGTCTTAATTCTTAAAATTTCCGTTTTGTCTATGGCCGTTCTAAAGCGGGGTCTTAATTTTGACAGCTCGCCGGCGTTTCGTGTTTGTGTGTCGATTCACGTTTTCGTTTGTTTTAAAATAAAATGGCAACAATAATAAAAATAATGCGCCTAAACAAGAATATACAGGGCGATTTATCATAACCTACAAAAAAAAAGTACACAGGATTTTCAGGGCAAGATATAGATATGAATAAACGTTTACTTACGATAATCTGCGCTCATCATCCCTTCTTCGATTTAAAAACCAATGCTGAGCAATCATCTTTGAAAATTGCAACATGAAAAGTCTTCGGAATCACAAGCAAAAACAAGTTACACGGCTGTCAGACGAAGACTGATCGATTTTAGACTGTTCTTAGATAAGACCCCGAACAAGACCCATCCGCCATGACAGTTGTATAAACGGAATACTAAAACGGGTCTCGACGGTGCTTAACGTCAATTTAAGCACCTACATAAGCACGCGCCAGTTAGGACCCATGAAAGGGAATACCAAAACGTCACTTCAAAATTAAGCGTCGTTTTAGCGCCTTTTCAGACCCCAATTTAGGCACCTGCGAGAAACGGAATACGGGCCAATGAGTAAACTTTACAGGAAAGTGATTTAAAGTCTAAATATTGAAAAAAAAGTTATTTTAAATTCACTAGTTGTTAGATATCATTTCAATCCAAAAACTAGATGAATTTAAAATACCTTTTTTTAAACTTGTAATGTTTACTCAATTCCGCTTAGTCAGAATTGCCTTTCAACATCGATATGTACTTTTTGAAATAAAAATCGGTTTCTTTTATGTTAAACTATTTTCCACAATTCACCCGCCATATCAGGGATTGCATTTTGCCCCACCCTGTAATTACAAACATATATAAAACACATATAATCACAAAATCAAAACCATTTTTTATTATATCCATATTTATTTAATAAATTTGACGACATTCACTTTAATTAAGTTTATTGTAAAACGTCTAAACTTATTTTGCACATACCAAATCGGAGTTTGGTAACAGGTTTCTTACAATCTAGACAATTAAATAATTCCATCTAATAATCTATAGTTAAAAGCCAATTAATCGCTACGTTTAAAGTTGATGAAAAAAAGATCTGTATAATCAAATATTTAAAAAATCTGTTTATGAATAAGCTTAATGCAAAGGTGATGTGCGAGAAAAGTGTGTACGAGTGACATTAAATAAGGGACGAAAATTTCGAAATGCGGATGTAAATCGCGACCTCAACTTTGAGCTTATAGTGAGGATGCTGCCATGTTTTTGTTCCATTTTGAACACACTATACCCTGTTTTCAAATTTGAGTACAGCTGTGGGTTACGCTTGACAAGCGACTCGTCGACTGATAAAACACATCAATGCTGTTGAAAATGTTCAACGAGAAAAATCAGCAATCTTGCGAATACATTATGGATAACGGAACGAACCACTAGGTTCAGTTTCAAAATCCCATTGTGTTATCCAAAGAATATATAAATAAATACAAACATATTATTACACTTCTGAGGGGGTGAGCGATGGACTTCGGACTGTGTTAGGAGCGAAGGACTGTGTCAGACTTAGGACAGCTGTCTTGCCACATGCGAGCGTTCACCTTAACCACCCGTCCAAACCCCCCTTCGAAGCCATAGAATTTGAGATTCGGAAATTGCGGTTTTAAATAGTTTTTCTATTCCCCACTTTGATCCGGAGAGCCATAGAGAATTATTTCTATAACCACGAACAACAGAGACTAAGGTTTTAAACTCTATTATGAGGAACCGTCATCTTAAAATGTTCTCAATGCTCAAGCAGAAGCAAAACATGGTACTGTGCCATGTACAAGTCAGAAAATTCATTGAGAGCCAGAAAGATGGCATTGATCTTGACTGAAAAGCCAGCGACACTGGTAAGGAACGTCATCAGAGAGTTATTCCGTGCTGCCCTTTGCAAAGTAATAACTGCTTACTGCACGGTCGTCAATGTCTGATAACAGACACGGCATTTAAAAAAAGAAGAGTTCAAAGGAAATGTAATATCAGAGTTACATAGTTTTCTCGCTCATCAGCCTATATGCCAAAATATCACTATCACTCATACGCCTCAGTCGTCTTCGTAATCTTCGTCATCCGAGACGTATTTCTTGGGCTGCTTGCGCTTGCGCCCTGGAGTGCCCTTCGTCTTTGCTTTCAGCTTAATTTTCATTTTGACCGATCGATTTGACTCTGCATCCGAGTCGTCGGGTTGCTCCTCTGAAATTTGAAAAAAATAATAGAATGCAGGAGTCAGTGAACTCTTATGATAAAAAGGCCAAATGGTAATTTTGTTAAAACTACAGTGGACTCTTAGTAATCTGGCAGATATCGGAGCAGAGCACTGAAGGATTACTGAAAAAAACAGATTACTGGAAATCCCTATAATAATGATGCATTTAAACGGCAGAAGCTGTTTTATTGTATACATATAAGTATATAATACTGTATTATATAAACTACATTATATAATACTGTATTCAAACAAAGAAGACAAAGAGGGGACCTGATTGAGACATATAAAATTCTAACACATTATTACGATGTACCTGGACTGAAGAATATTTACAAATTCAATGTCAATACAAATCCTCGAGGTCACAACAAAAAAACTCAACCGTACAAAATTTAAATCTAATCCTCTAAGAATGTTCTGCAAAATAGAGTGGTGGACATGTGGAATAAACTGCTATTTGAAGTGATTAGTGCAAGCTCTGTCAATCAATTTAAAAACAGACTCGATTTGTACCTAAACACTTGTTAATATTGTTTATATTATATTGTTTAGCTTTACAAGATCTGATCTGGACGTGTCAGCAAAGCTGCCTGTCCAGAATAAATAATAATATATAAACTCCTTTAGTATATACATACAATTGAAATGTTGACATAAACTAAATCTACAATATTAGGCATGATATTTTACTAAACAAACTAAATCATTATGGAGTCAGGGGAGACTGCTTAAAATGGTTTGATTCATATTTAACAAATAGGACACAAATCGTGGAAATTACACAATGTCAAAATCAAAACATTACAAAACACTGTTCGATCCCTTTAACTAATAAACTTGGAGTCCCGCAGGGTTCCATTTTGGGCCCTATTCTATTTTTAGTATATGTAAATGATTTACCAATGTATTTCAACGATATAAATGTAACTATGTTTGCTGATGACACTAGTTTAATTGTTGCCGGTAAAGATATGGACGAATTATTGATTAACGTTAAAATTAATCTATTCAAACTAAATAGTTGGTTTGAGAGCAACAACCTCACACTGAATGCGTCTAAAAGTAACTTCATACATTTTACAAATCATCGAAATCGAAATAAAGGTTCGCCAATAATACTTTCAATAAATAACACTGCCATTCCTCAAACTCATTGTACTAGATTTTTAGGTGTTTAAGTAAGTAAGTAATTTCCATCATGTCGACGAACTTTTAAAATGGAACTTTCACTGTGAAAACCTCGAAAGTAGGTTAAGTCGGGCTTGTTATGCTTTAAGTATTGTAAGAAGGTCGTTAGATGAATTGCAAACAAGAAATGTTTATTTCAGCTATATTGAAGCTATCCTAAGTTATGCCATTACGATCTGGGGAAATTGTTATGCTTGTCATAGGGAACCCATATTTATACTCCAAAAGAGAGCAGTGCGAATAATTGCAAAGGTGAAAAGGGAAGAGTCGTGTCGACCCATTTTTAAAAGGCTAAGAATCCTCACCTTAACCTCACTCTATCTCTTTAAGTTACTAACTGAGTTTTTTAAAAATAAAGAAACACATTATAAAAAGTTTTCAGATACACATACTAAAAATACGAGAAATAAATTAAACATTTTTATACCATGTATTAAACTAAACACAGCAAGGCAAGACACAAAATACTCAGGGCCATATTACTTTAACAGGCTACCAGAAAGTTTAAAAACTATTCAAGTGGAAAGCTTATTCAAAAAGTTACTTAAAGAATTCTTATTAGACAAAGCTTTTTACTCGATCGATGAGTTTGTTAATTTTAAATAATTTTTTAAATTTTTTGGTCATTTTTTTGACAATTTTAAGTAGTATTTTTTAATTATTCTGACTTTTTCTGATTTTAATTTCTTGATTATTTTTATCAATTATTTTAATTTGTGGTTTTAGTAAATAAATCTTAAAAATGATTTGGATGCCCTAAAAGCAATAAAGAAGTAACTATGTACGTGGTGATAAATTTAAATATTGTAAAAACGAACTAATATACTGTATTAATTACTGAACTAATATACTAAAAGCAATAAAGAAGTAACTGTATGTACGTGGTGATAAATTTAAATATTGTAAAAACGAACTAATATACTGTAATTTAAATGTACCTAAATATTAAGTTTCTACAATCTGTTAAGATTTTTTGGAAATAAATTGAAATTGAAAAAAAAAAAAATAAAGAAAAAATTACTTTACATGAAATGGAAGACTATCGCGGTTGTTTGACATTATAAATAAGATAATAACGAATTTACAAAGTGAAGTTTTGTAGCACTCGACATTTTGACAATTTGCAACCGCTGTTGTTCGGGGTAGACTAAAGTGCTGTCAATCGTCATCTGCGGGTAGGCGGCAAACTGGCGATAGGCATTGTCTTTGCGCTTGGCAATGGGCATTGGGAATATTTTTAGAAGAGGGTTCCACATAGAAGAGAGTTTGTAACCGTCGTCTCGATTGAAGTTTAGAGTTCTTCTTATTTAAATGGCTTCCCGGATCATGCGAGGAAAGTAGAATTGTTCTTCGGATAGCACAATGGGATTTTAAAACTTGATCCAGTGGTTACTTCCGCTATCCAATATATGTTCGCAGATTGCCGAGTTTACTTGCTGAACGTTTTTAACAGCTTTGGTGTGTTCCATCAGTCGAGTGGCTATGGGCTGTTTCGTTAATTTTTTCGTCCATAATAGGCTAAACCACATCTGCATTCGATTTTATACACACTCAGGGTTTGCAATGGTATTACATCCTTTATATGCCTCAGAGATCGGGCTATATTTTGGGTTGTCTTGAAGATCATTTTTATGGAATTTGTTTAGCATCTTACTTATTCGATCTGTCGCGCGCCTTACGTACGATAAGAATGCTTAGAAACCACAGAAACCAAGCAATCACGAGCATTGCCACCATACATCAAGCGCGTGACAGATCGAATAAGTAAGATGCTAACAAATTCGAAATAAAAACGATCTTCAAGCCGACCCAAAATATAGCTCAATCTCTGAGGGCTGTAAAGGACGTAATGACACTGTGTATATAATCTTATGCAGATGTGCGAATCGATGCAACAAACGAAACGTTCCACAGCCACTCGACTGATAGAATACATCAAAGCTGTTAAAAACGTTCAGCGAAAAAAATCGCCCATATATTGGATAACGGAACTAACTAATGGGTGCAGTTTCAAACTCCAATTGTGCTATCCAAAGAACAATTCTACTTTCCTCACATGATCCGGGAAGCCATTAAAATAAGAAGAACCCCAAACTTCAATAGAGACGGCGGTTACAAACTCTCTTCTACGTGGAACCCTCTTCTTAAAATGTTCCTAATGCCCATCGCCGGGCGCAAGGACGTAATGCAGAATGCAGTGAGGGCTGTATGCACGACAGATTTTCAAAATTCCCACGCGCCGATCCCGCCGCCCCACCACCGTTATAAACTACGAAGTGACAGCAGCAGTTTGCTGCCTACACGCAGATGACGACTGGCAGCACTTTAGTCTGTCTACCCTGGACAACCGAGGTTGCAACATCGCCGAAACATCGGGTGTCCATGCAGTTCATTCGTTTTTATCTTCTTTATAATTACTATCCTACTAATATTATAAACGCGAAAGTTTGTATGTATGTATGGATGTTTGTTACTCTTTCACGCAAAAACTACTGAATGGATTTTGATGAAACTTTACAATAATATAGCTTACACATCAGAATAACACATAGGCTATAATTTATAAAGATATAGTGTGAATTATCTAAAATATAACGATAACTGTCAAGTAAGTAGGAAAAAATCTAAGAAATTGACATTTGAAATTTAAATTCTATCCTACTATCCAACTAATATTATAAACGCAAAAGTATGTATGTATGTATGGATGTTTGTTACTCTTTCACGCAAAAACTACTGAATAGATTTTGATGAAACTTTACAATAATATAGCTTACACATCAGAATAACACATAGGCTATAATTTATAAAGATATATGGTTTTCTATCATCATTATCACAATTTTCTATCACCACGCGGGTGAAACCGCTGGGCACAGCTAGTACAATCTATATAATATAAATCTTAGAAAGGCTTGTTGAAGTGCCGAACGTTAGTCGATAATTAGAGGTACGGAATTTTCGGTTTTACGAAATAGATGCCAATTTATGCAAAATTTCTTGAAATTTGAAAAAATGCAAAAATAAGCACCTGAAAAAAGTTTCACTAAAATTTCTCTGCAGACGAGATTAAATACAACAAATGAGGCCTACTTTCATATTGGTCAGTTAATTTGCCCATTTGTGGCTGATAGTCACTACCTTAAAACAAAATACATTTCTCAAAAACTTCTCTAAAAATCCTTTTTTCCGAGAACTTTCTCAAAATGAGCTGATTGATGGGTATACTTACTTTTATCGGCTAATGCTTCAATCAGTAAATAGGAATGAAGATTCCAATATTAGGAACACATTCTGGGGTACTAAATGCTGCTTTTCACCCTTTGCTAAAGCAACGTAACAGAGTTAGTTACTTCTACGCTGTTAGTTGAACAACGTAGACGCAGAACGCTTTTTTAATAAATATAGTGTCGCCGTTACGGACAGAACGATTCTAAATGGTCAAATATTGGAAGTACAACAATTTTAGAGTAATTATTATAAGGTATAAATTTTGGGTTTATTAAAAAGTTGTTTTTTATGCAGTATATGCGAATTTTAACTAAATTTCGATATTTTCAATTTCCTTTTTGCGAAAATTCTGTACCTCTATTGATAATAATATCCTTCAGACTAAGGCATGCCTACAACACCCTCCTTCCTGCCTGCGACGAGAGCCTTATAATAGTCACTCAGGCCAAAGCCATAGAAAAGGGATGATTTTTGTGTAATCTATCAAGAAAGACGCCGTAAAAAACCATTTGTATTTGTAGCTGGTGTATGCTTTGATTGCGACATCTATATTTTATATTTTTTAAATAAGCCAGTTGGTAGGTATCCCTACCCTTGGTATAGTGAAATTGAATTATGTGGCATTATACCTTATGTGGTATAATCAATTTTTAAAATATTATCTATTTTTTTTTAATTGTAAAACAATTACTATTTAAGTTTATAATAAAGATTTAAAATCTTTTAAAAATAATTGGAGCAGCTAAAATACTGCAGATAGTCAAAATATAAAAACGAAGCGTCCCTTATAAAACAGTAAAATTAAAAGTATTACAAATATAAAATTACTACTAAAATTAAAAAAAATAATTCTATAAGGGTGAATCAAATAAGGGATTAGAAGCCCTATATTTACCTTCTTTAACCTCTTTGGCTTCATCGGAATCGGGCTCATCGGGCATATTCTCAAAGCGCGCCTTCATCTCGACAAACAAATCCTTCAATCGGACGCTGTCTTCGTATATCAGAGATTCCTCTTCGTTGTAGGTCTGTGCGTTTTGGCACAGCTGCATAAAGTCTCGCTCCATATCCGCCATTTCAGCATACTGTAACAGACAAAAAATTGTTAAAAACTTTCCCGGCAAGTAGCTAAGGACTTATGGAAGGATTTGCACGTGATGTCAATTTGTCACAGGAGCCACTCATAAAATGTTGAATATATCGAGAGTCAACGATGCGAATCGTTCGTCGGCGGGGGAGGGGGGTTCAGAGGTGGGGGCTGAGGGGGTTGCGCCCATGTTGACGCCGTCTGTTGGTGCTTAGCCGAGAAACTTCAGGGACTAACCGGTAGGGTCTGGAAACTTACGTCTCCTAAGCAGCGGGGGTGGTTGTTGACCTGACACCCTCACTATGGAATCCCATTTCTCTAGAAAGCAGCGTTAAAGCAAGGAGGTGGTTATCATACCTAACCCAGGTAAGCTCGGCACTATTTAGACATACTAAATACAATTGTTGGTTGTTTAGCTATTACGCCTACTATTCGGCTATCTAGCCATATAGCTATCTAGCCTACTATATTTAGCCTACTATTCGGTGGTTGTATGGAGTCATCTGGGAGCAAAATTGCAGTAAACTTTCTTACAGTTATTTAGGAGCAAATGTAATTTGCAGCATTTGTAATCTTTTCATGGTGTTTTTTACAAAAACTTTCTTAGAATCCCAGGAATTATTATTGTATATTTTTGACACAAATAAACAATAACTGGACAACCCTTTATCTATAAGAACCTTAACCCGTTGAGTATGATACGACCAAATCTGGTTGTGAAACAATTATCCGTTGAGTATGATACGAGCAGATCTGGTTCCGCTCGGCGCGCGCGCTTTCGAACTCTTTTTTTACCATCGAAAGCATTTTGTCTCTTTCATGCGTATGGCAGATCGGTACAGAATTAAATTCTCTCTGTTAGCATTCGCAGCAGCAACTGCGCAGTCCATGTAACATATTATTACGGACCGCTGCAAATTGAACGCCCGCCTTCCCGAAACGTCAAAATCCGCGGAGCGTGTGTTTCGTTTTCGGATACGTTTTTCGTGTAGTTTTCGGTGTTTATTTCAACGAATCGTAAGTAAAACCATTTCTACAACATCATATAGTCCCCCTAAACTGATTAGATGTACCATTTATCGTGTATATAAAGTATTTCGGGTCTTTGAATGTCGCGTCGCAAATGCCAAAGTCGGCCATTGTTTTTTCACTTCTTTGACGTTCTCATATTTATTCATAATTATGTAATTGTTTACAAAATGATATTTCAATATTCTATATTCGAAATTTCAATGCCATCATTGTGCAGTTGTTCTTTTTATGATTGGTGTAGTAGTTTCGTAGTTATAGTCCTTGAAGTCGAGCGCCGTCGATGTCGCCGAAAATCCTGCAAAAGTGACAGATGCATCCATGAAAATACCCATTTACTCCAAGGGTTAACCCATTCCAGCCTACTTGGTATTTAAATACCAAAAAAAGTGTTGACACCTAAAAAATCTAGCGTGGAATAGGTGAGAGATATCGCTGCATGAATGGGCCTAAAAAATAAATAATAGAACAGTATAATTTTCAACTGTTTACCTTTGTTGTTTTACAGGTAAAAGTCGCGCTTTTTTTTTTGTCTGGAAATGCTCAGAAAAAGTGTTGACAAATATAGGGAAATTGGAAAAAAAAAACGCTCAACCTTACCAGATAGCTTTAGGTGTCCTCTATGTAATGGAGAAAAACCAACAGCGATATGTTAATACACCTGGCTGTCAAACCAGGTCTAATGAAAATGGTACTTTAAATACCCAACAGTCCATGGTGTATACCAAAAATATCTATTTTTTGCAATATGGAAAACAGTTATTTGGAGCGTATAAAAGCTCATTTAAATCTGAATTGTTTTTATTTTCTTGAGGAAACATGAAGAAATATGTTATTTAGCAATCTTCATATTATCTGATGCAACACCGTTGTGGTAATTTCATTAAAATCGTACGAGCCGGCTTTAATGGGTTAATCTATGGGCAGGCTTTAAAGGGTTAAATAAGTTCTCGATGTTTTATTAACAAAATAAATGCTTTATTTAAAGTATAAGGTAAAAAACAATTCACTCAAAGTATTGCCCATTACTAGGCACTACTTTCTCCGGTAGCATGTTTTCAGGTTTCACATGATTCACAAGTTTCACGTCGGAAAACCAATACGTCTTGAAGCTATCTAAGAATCGACCCGTTTTTTCATATCTTTATAAGAATAGAAGCGCTGTTTAGCCAGGTCATGTGCCATCGAATGGAAGAGGTGATAATTGGAAGGAACTTTGTCTGGTGAATACGGCGGGTGGGGCAAGACTTCACATTTAAGCGTTTCCAGGTAAGTTTTGACTAGTTTTGCAAGATGTGGCAGAGCATTGTTATGTAAAAAATCCACTTTATCGTGTCTGCTTGTATAGCACCCGTTTTCCCTATAGGGCTCAACTTAAAATGGATCAATTGAAGTCATTAGCGATCTCCAGTCATAGTTTCATTGAGTTTGAGGAGCTCATAATAAATAACACCCTGCTGATGCAGAGAAGTATCTTCGAACAATTTCAGAATTAAGAGAAAAATACTTGTTTACACTATGGCGAACTAACATCACTGAAGTTCAAGATTACTGACAGTACTATGCTGCAGATGCGTTATCATCTGAAATTACATGCACGTAATCCGGGTAATTCCATCTATTTGGAAACAGCGAGAGCTTATTCAAGGTCCTGACAGTATTGCAGTGTTAAAAATCGAGAAAGAAGAAGAAAGAAGATGGGCAAAACATATAAATAAAAACAGAGTAACAGATAAGTACCTTTCCATCTTCAATGCGATTCAGGATCTTCTTGATGTCCATTGGTTTCTTGATGACTTCGTAGTAATGTGACAGTTCTCTCCGAGATGGAAGTTTCATGAAGGGTTCCGACAGAATGCGCCCATCTTCCCTGAAAACAGAATATATGCTACAGCACTCAATATTTTCTCTTAAAAGCAGATAAATGCAGGCGTTTTTGTTGCCCAACATAAAGAGACACATGCTATGTGTGTTTAGTAGTATAAATAGTCAACATAATATCGCTAAAAAAAAGTGAAGTATCATCGGCGAATAAAATGATTTCATCATCCACGGATTTCAGGCACTCTGGGATGTCATTAATATAGACGAGGAAGAGAAGAGGTCCAAGTATCGATCCTTGAGGAACACCTTTGCGGATATTCTGTGGCGCGCTCTTGCTATTTCGACTTCACATCAATATGGCAACACTTATACAGGGCGAGTTTTAATTAACCGGTATTCTTGAAGGGGTGAATCAGTATGAGCAGGTAAACAACTTTTAACAAAAAATTGTGGAAATAAAAATATATATATTTTTTTTTAATAGTTCAAAGATTGCTGAGTGCGATGCGCCATCTACCTACCGATAGATGGCACAACGCGCTCAAACGCTTATCAAACTTTTATTTAACAGTCAAGTTCTTTAAATTTGTGAATTAAAATTGAATCAAAAATCTCATTTTTTGGAAAAAAAAACTTTTGTTTTTTCCATTTTTTTAAATTTAAAGTTGTTTAGTTGGTCGTACTGTTAAACCCCCTAAAGGATTCCGGTTAATAAAAACTCACCTGTACATCACTACGGCAACGCTTCGATGCCATAAGTCTGCTAGGTTATGGACGCGCATGCGCAACTAGACAAGGATACAGGGAGTCTCATATGCTGCTATCTCTTTCTATTCCGCTATTGCAGGCCAAGCTACAATCATCCAAAATGACGCCCATTACAAAAAAAAAACAAGATACTAATATGAGACAAGCTATAAACCCTCATGAGAGATTGACTGCCACTCTTCGTTTCTTAGCATCGGGAATGAAATCTGACCTATCAGATCTAATTCAATTTTATAAATAATATCTAAATAAAATCAGAATATTTTATCTAAATAAAATCTTCTACAGCCTTTTGTCGATACTGTTTATTTATTAATTTTTGTCGGTTATTTTCCATAAACATTCTGAATTTCTAAATTTTTTGATGAAATCTATCATTATGACACATCCGACACCGCCATGATGATGACGACGACACCGCCATGACAAAAACACAAACACAGCACGCGCTATCACCGCGGGCGCTGAGAGCGAACTGACGCGTTGGATTGCCAATTGCGCACTCACGGTCAGTTAGGCGCGACGCGCCAGTTGGATTATGATAGCCATGGAAAATATTCGTGGCGCGTCGTCAGTTAAAACTCTAGAGTGATGATTCGACATTCACGATCAAATTTTGGATGCATGCCAGTTCAACTGACGCGAAAAACTGACCTTCAATGCCCAGCTTAATAGTTATACTATTTACATTTTACATTTACATTTACGTCGTGTCCAATTGGCGGCTAAAAACCGCTCTTGGACGTGTCAAAATATTTGTGTTTTAAGTAGTAAGTGTCATTACTACTTTAATACGTTACACACATATATTAATTTTAAACAATATATAGTATCTAAGAAACTTTGGAACCTACTAAAAGGTATTCGTCGTAGAATCGTATTACAAAACAAATTTAAAAAATAGTCAATAATTCTAATGGCTACCTACTAAACACACAATAATTAAAATAGTCAGTTAAAAAGTTGAATAATCAAAGCAGAAGCCGAACAATTGAAATAGTCAATAAATCAAATATATACGTACTAAAAACTGTACATAGTAACATCCAAAGTAGTAAGTAAATTGTTAAGTAATCAAACTAAAGCTAAATCTTACATTTAAATACTAAAAGTACATATATAATTATCATTCAAATTGGTACAATATTTGCAAAGTCATGGCCCTCGAATTCGGTCAGATTATAGAAAGGGTGGCCTATCAGCATCTCCTTAATGCTTCTTTTAAATTGTTTGTCCTCCAGTTGTTTGATAGTGGTAGGGAGTAAATTGTAGAATTTAATGCTCAGGTATAAGTAGCTCTTCTGTACTTTAGCCAGTCTTGTTCGGGGCACGCAAAAAAGGGAATTACCGCGTGTATGGTAAGAGTGAATGTCCGCTCTAGTTGCGGTGTCTGTTAAATGCTGTCTGGCATACATTAAGCACTGGTATATGAACGCCGAATACATGGTCATTATCTTTGCCTTACTGAAGTATGCTCTATATATTGTAACGGTTAGCAACATGCATAATTTAGCGACTACTTTTAATATAACACGTGTAACATTCTTTCTCGTTAGAATTTGGTCTGACATCATTAACAACATAATTAACCAGAATTCGTATTGCGTCTTACGCCATCAGCATTTTATCAACCGTTTCTCTCAATACCACGAATGTACAGCCCGACGTCATTCTGAACATTCCAACGTCAAAATGTTGGCTATATAAACTGCAATATTTCATGTATTATTCACTCTCTCTTTACTCAGTAAACTTCTCTGTATAAAATTAATAAAATAGATAATAAATTGTTTAAATACTAATGTTTGTGTTTCTCTACTCTCTTGTCCGCTGAGGTAAAAATCTACGTAAGATTGGAACACTGGTTTCCGCACAGCATCAGAAAGAGCCGGCCAGCCACACCCTCCAATATACACTTATAGGATTTCCCAAGATTGCAGCAATTATCTATATACATCCGACAGATAAACGCACTACTAAATATCACAGCGATACAGGATCTGCCTAGTGAGTTGATAAAATCCCATTGAAGCCGCACTTTTTAGTAAATTTCCAGGGCTCTACAATTTCTATGTATGACTAAATCATGTAAATTATATTATTGGAAATTTAAACATGTAAAACTAGGGATAAAATAAATAGAAAAATAAATTTAAAAAAAAATGCATTCCTCACACTCTTGCCACAATATACCAGACAGTTTCTCTTAGAACAAAATTGAAATCGAAGCAAGTGACATCAGGAATCTTAAGGGCTACCACAAATCGTAATACGATTACTTACTTCTTGAAGCATCGTCTCGGCCACATTTACGGTGCCCCGGCGACGCAGATGCTATTATGATATCGATTTGTTCTGAGAATACCATATGGCGTCGACTTGTAAATCTCCACAAAAAAGTATAATAGTAAGAGCGGACACAAACTGTGCACATAGCGCGTCACAGCCCACAGCGCCGTAACTATGGGCCTAAGGACGCGACATGACTTACCCTTCGCCCCACTTTGGTCGCACCCTCTTCCCGCATTGCCTTGTAGCTCTTGAGTGAACTTACTGGGTGTTATTATACTGTGCTCCATGGTTCCTTTATGGTTACTACACCATGGTTACTAACCTCTATGGTTACTACACCACAACCACAATAATATAAATTGAATAAATAACTTACCCGTCTTGGAATCTGACAACAGCTTTCATAATCTTCTTCATCTTTCTCTGCATGGTGCGCTCGGGGGTTGGTGAAGAACTTCGCTTCTTTTTGCCACCTCCGTTAGAGCCTCCCACTGATTCTGAGTCCGACTCATCTGGATTGCGCCTGTATTTTCAAATTTAAAACAAAACATCACAATAAATTATATTTAACAAGTAAATATATTAACCCTTCGGCTACGTAACGACCGAATTTGGTTGCACATCAGAACACCGTTGACTACGTAACGATCAATATTGGCGGCTCGCTCCTGGAGCGCACAGTAAAATTATTTTCTAATTCGAACGCATCCTAAAATCCGTACCAAATATCTCATTACTACCATAGATACATAGACGGCCGCTAGAATAATTTCGCGCGTCATTTCGCAAATATTTCTGGTAAAATTCCATTGTCAAACATACTTTTTTTTTTTTCGAGAAATAATCAAAAATTTTATTGGTTTTTATGAGCTAATATCTAAATATTTTTGTATGTAGATAAACAAAACGAAATATTATCTTTGATAGAGAATCTAATAAAAACTCCAAATGTTTTTGCCTTGGACTCGCCCGCATAGACACAAAATTTACGTCCTATGACCCAAAATTGGTCTATAAGGGCTCTATTATCTCCTTATAGACCCAAATAACCACTTCAAATTTCTTGGCAGGAAAATCACCTGCCAGGGAAAAGACCTCTCTGGCGATCATGTTATAGAACATTTCAGTAGTTGTCTGGCAAAGATAGATGCCTTGCTAATTTCTGGCCCTCGTAAGGCTTGGATCTACAACAATTATTTAACTTCACATTTGTCATGGCCCTTTCTTATTTACGATTTCACCAAAACCCAGCTGTCTCGTCTGGATGCAATGGTGACAGCTAGTCTAAAATCCTGGTTGTCCTTAGCCAAACCAGCTGACCCCTCGACTCTCTTCAGGTCCAAACACAATTTTGGGCTAGCTCTAAAACTGCCCTCTCTGCTCTACGCCAACTCCAGAATAACCAAAAATTCGATTCTAAGCAATTCCAAGGATCCGGCAATATTGAAGCACGTAACAAGTGGCCGTAGGGAGTCAAATGACCTACAAGCCTGCGTAGACTTCCACAAAAAGTTCCTTGCTGGAATCAGCCAGAACGGCAATGGTCTGGGGTATGGCAGTACAACCATGAGCGATGTGGACTTGAAGAAGTCTCTCTTGCGGGGAGATTACGACAGCAATAGTATGGCTCACGCTATTGGCCTTCAATGCCAGAATGATTGGACAACAATTGGAGACTTTTGCATTCCTCCTCCAATGCACTGGAAAGTAATGTTGTATGACTGGACGCCAGAGATGCTGAAGTTTTATTTAAATTGCCTTTTAGCATACGCTTCCAGACCCCAGTAACCTCGACCGTTGGAGCTTTGCCGAGGATAGTTCATACCCTCTTTGTAGCAATACCCCTTGCACAGCCAGGCATATTCTAGCTGGCTGCAAGGTGGTCTTAGATCAAGGACGGTACACTTACCGCCACGACAAAGTCCTTGCTGTTATTCGCGAAGTAATTAGCCTCTCAGTGGCTCGTGCCAACAATGGTTTGATAGTACCCTCCAAACCCCCGATACAGTTTGTGCGGGATGGCTTTAAAGGCAAAAAATATTTCACTACAAAAACTTTCTCAATAATCGAGAAAACTTCAGATTGGATTCTGGAGGTCGATTCGGTCTCTAAGCAGTATAAATTCCCTGAAAGTCTTGGATGCACAGCCCTGCGTCCAGATATAACTATTTACTCTCTATCTCGGAAGATGGCCCTTATCGTAGAATTAACTGTTCCATGGGAATCAAATATCCCAAAAGAACACGAGTACAAATTAAATAAATACCATGATCTCGCAAATGCCATCACCCGGAACGGCTTCACTGTTCACTTTCACGCGGTGGAAGTTGGCGCTTGCGGCCTGCCAGCTAAATCTCTGTTTCACCTTCTTAAAGATCTTGGTCTCTCCAGGAAAATGATCAACTCCTTCTTATAAAAATTATCTAAAACTGCGATTTCCGCATCTCAAATTCTATGGCTTCGAAGGGGGAGTGAATGGGTGGTAAGGTGAACGCTCACATGAATCCACCGCTCACCCCCCGGAAGTGTAATAACACTATATGATGGGCCCGACTTCGGTCGGTGAATTCCATGGCAGCTCCGTATGAATTTTATTTATGGTTTATTTATTTATCCATATACATAAATGTATATTTCCAGAATGTACTCAATCAGACCTTTCGAATTGAAATTAAACTTGAGATATTTATATGAATTTAATGGCATTTTGACATTTATACAACCACTTACTTGATATTTGAACAGTTAATACCTATGACACTCAGGATGACATAACGATTTTAACAATACCACATACTTCTAAATCGGTTCAAGCATTTAGAAGTTATGGTGGAATAAAGAAACGGAAAACATATATAGGTGAACCCTGAACACATTACACTCCTTTTTTGGTGGGGAGGCGTGTAAAAAGGTAGCCATTAGGTCATTTTTTCAGAGCCCATATCAAAACAATTATAATACAGAGGCCCCAAAAAAATGTTTCACCGACTGGAGCCGGGATTATCAGAATATTAATATTACACTTTTGGAGGATGAGTGGTAGACTCTGGACTAACGATGGGCTGTGCGATGTCGGAGACCTAAGTTTGAAATTTGTCTCCGACAGTGCCTCCGTGCTACAAGCGCTAGCAAAAAATACTATAACCTCTGTCCTTGTACTGGAATGCCACAATGCGCTTCAATCCATTGCAAGGTCAAATAGAGTGACCCTGCAATGGATTAAAGGGCACAGCGACTCACTGGGCAACGACGCGGCAGACGAACTGGCCAAAAGGGGATTAAAGGAAATAGTATATGGACCAGAACCCTTGATGCCCATACCATAGGCCCAAGTAAAAACATGGCTACGCAGGAAAACGGACAAAACCCACCTTACAGAATGGAAAAAACCGCAGGATGCAGGCAAACAAAGAATGCGGTTCCGGAAGCGTCTAAAAAACTTGCCCGCATCCTCACCAGATTAAAAAGGGACAAAATCCGTGAAGTCATAGGTATTATGACAGGCCACTGTCCCCTAAACAACCACCTGTTTACCATAGGCGTGACAGACAGCCCTCTATGCAGAGGATGCATGGAGGAAGAAGAAACGCCACAGCATGTGCTCATGGAATGCAGGAGCGTGGCAGAGCAACGGGCAAGAATACTACAATCTCCAGCATCTGTCCCGGAGGCCTGTAGCAACCCAAACAGGCTGCTAACCTTCTGGGACAGCCTGGGTTGGCTGGAGTAACATAAATAGAAACATGAGCCACGCACAACGGCCCAATCAAGAGGCCAAGTGCGGGAAAAAGCCCAGACAAACTAACTAACGATGGGCTGTGGTAGGATTAGGACAGCTGTCTTGCCATATGCGAGTGTTAACCTAACCATCTATTCACTCCTTCAAATCCATAAAATTTGTGATACGGAAATTGCAGTCGACCACAACACGATTCAGCGTGACGGCCCCATTTTAATTTTATGTTAATTTCATTTGTTTTATTCTTTTATTATGTTAATGTTTTATTTTAATTATGGATTTGGAAGTAATTAATGTTTTGGTGAGAGAGTGTCATAATATTTTTTTTTTACTAATTTTTACTAAAAATTTTTAAGATATCAACTTGTTAATCGGCTGAGGGGCCGACGCCTGAAAATTTAAGATATTTTTCATCTTAAATCTTTAACATATTCGCTGCGGATCCGCCAATCAGCAGTGCTCAACTTCTGTACGAGAGAAATATGAACATTTTGTACAAGAGATCATAGTATTTATTTAATTTGTATTGTGGTGTTTCGGGATATCCTCCATAATCCAATCTGAAGCTTTCTCGATTATTGAGAAAGGTTTCTCGCTTAAACTGTATTAGGGGTTTGGAAGGTACTGCCAGACCCTTGTTGGCACGAGCCACTGAGAGGCTAATTACCTAATATTCAAGAATAATTTGTATCGACATTTGAACGAAAGAATGATTTTGTACGATCATAACATACTTTCGTTTCTTGCCCTTGCGTTTCTTCTTGATGGAGGTGTTGGTGGTGGAATTGGAGTGTGAGGGGCTCCCGGGTGGGCCGCCCTGCTCCTCCTCTTCTTCTTCCTCCTCATCGTCGAAATGCTCGTCTATCGCTTTGAGCCATTCCTTTTCCGTCAGGCTGTCCGTATAGTCCACTTCTTTGCGCTGACGACTTCCGCGGCCAAGGATAGCCTCGTCGTCATCATTCGCACCGTACTGCCAGCCTTGCACCTGCGAAAATCAAGCGTAACCAAGGATGATAAAACATGGAACCAAATATGTATTACTCAGATAATAATATAGTACTGCATATTAATTTTAAAAATACCAGAATAGCGAATATAACTATGCGACTTCAAAAAAGGCTCGGATAGAATACTATTCGAAAGGCTATCAAAATACATATCGATATGCTTCACCGTGGCATTCAGTAGGGCAATCAATCCTTTAATATCTGTGGTGAATGGGTAAAAGGGGCTAAGTCGACATTTTGAGCAAAATGACTTTAATATACCATTCGATAAAGAAAAAAATAACCTATTTTTGTGTATAGGGGGCTAAGTCATATTCGCTACAGGAAGAGAAATATCATTTTGTGGAAAGGGTGAAATTTGTTTTTTTTTAAAATTAGTTTAGGTAAATGGAGTAAAGTCGACTTAACGCGGAGGTAAATATTATTTTTATATAACAGGTTTGGGTAAACAAGGCAAAGTTGACTTTAATCTGTTTACACTATTCTCTCAAATATTTGTTTAGGCGTAGAAAGGGCTAGTTTGACATAGCACTATTTTCACCAGGGTGTTAAAGCGACTTAACTCTTTTAACACATTTTTAATTAACCCTTGGAGTAAATGGGTATTTTCATGGATGCATCTGTCTCTTTTGCAGGATTTTCGGCGACATCGACTTAACCCCTCAAATGAATGGCGATTAGCTCGGGTTGCCTACGGTAAAATGTTTATAAATTTATATTTACATTTACATTTACATTTACATAGAGCGGGGTTTACTATAGAGCTATAGCATTACTATAGAGCGGATTACTATAAAGCGGCGCACATTTACATTTATATTTACATTTATATAAATTTATATACATTTTGTAAACATTTTGCCAAGGCATCCCTTAAGGGACGCCTCACATTTGAGGGGTTAAAGTACTATAACTACGAAACTACTACACCAATCATAAAAAGAACAACTGCACAATGATTGCATTGAAATTTCGAATATAGAATATTGAAATATCATTTTGTAAAACAATTAGATAATTATGAATAAATATGAGAACGTCAAAGAAGTGAAAAAAAAGCGCGACCAGATTTGGTCGACTCGTACTCAACGGATAATTGTTTCGCGACCAGATTTGGTTGACTCATACACAACGGGTTAAGAGTTTTGCCTAAATAACATCTTTAAGGAGCATTAAATGACTGTATAAAAGTTATTAGATCATTGTTATACTTCATAAGTGTTCACGCAGATGAATAATAATAAATTTATTTAGCGTTAGGGCCAAAATGTATTATATCGTCCTTTTTCTGACAAAAAAAAAGATTACCTGTCACAAGTGTTCGAAAGTGGTAATGTGAAACGGTTTTTATTTGTGTTGTGTGTATACTTATTAAATAAATTACTGCAAGTTAATGAGTTCAATGATGTGATTATTAAGATTATTAGGACAAATAAGTGGTTAATGTTCCTAAATTATTAAAATGAAGTGCAGAAGTGCAAAAATATTGCGGCTTATCGAATCGGACAATCAAGGTTAATCGAGTTTACGGTATTTCTCGTAATATCATCAATAGTCGTATAATTTATAAGAATTTCTTATTCTTCAGGGTCTCGGAATGTATCAGATGATGATATCGTGACAGATTACTCCGAAATAAACCATTCGCCGCGGGATGTCACGCTTGATATCAATGAAGGTTTGTGATATTTTTGGATCACATCTAAAATTTTTAAAAATGACATATTTTATTATCCGCAGGATCTTTGAATATACCCGATGGGGAAATATTTATGACAGATGTCGAAATTCACCATATACCGAAAAATATCACTACTTTTATTGGAGGTCATCAGAGTTTAGTATTTAATAATCACAAAAAATCTTTATATTTACCATATTTTTTATTCTTTAGAAATCCCAAATTCACCACAAGAGCAATTTATGATAACATGTGTCGATAATTTCCATTCATTTAGGAATGTTATGTCTCACAATGAAGGTTAGTTAGTAGAGTTTGCAGTTACTTTGATTATCCCCACTCAACTTTGTAGTTTACCAGATTTTACTATTCTACAGCATCTCCGACAATATTGCAAGAAGAAATGATTACGACCAGTGTGGAAATCCAGCTTTTGACGGGGAATGGCACATTTAATAATGAAGGTCAACAAAGTTTGTAGTATTTTTTGATAATCATAATGTTATGACTTTCTTATGAGATAATATTATTTTCTAGAGTCTAAGAATATGCAAGAGTATCGGGGCGACTTGTATCGCTGGATTTCCTCGTATATCGCATTTCGGACTGAAGCGGTAGTTGTTCAGGGTTATCAATCCGAGTTTTCTGAAATTCCTTCAGGGGTACCGCAAGGCTCCCACTTAGGACCACTTCTTTTCCTTCTATACCTCAACGATATCACCAATTGCATGCTACATTCCAATATAGTCATATATGCGGATGACACGAAGATTTTTAGTGAGATCCGATCAACTAATGACTGCCTTAATTTGCAGGCGGATATAAACCGCCTTATAAAATATTGTTCAGATAACTGTCTCTTCGTTAACGTAAGGAAATGTCACATAATCACATACTCCAGAAAAAATACTAATATAATGTTTGACTACAACTTGAATGGCGCTATAGTTGGAAGAGAATCAGCGGTGCGAGATCTTGGGATTATTATTACTATTCGCTGAACACATCGATAATATTATTAGAAAAGCATATAAATTACTAGGTTTTATTCTAAGGGTATCATCGGTATTCAAATCCACTGACACACTTAACCCCTTGAGTATGATACGACCAAATCTGGTTCTGAAACAATTATCCGTTGAGTATGATACGACCAGATCTGGTTCCGCGTTTTTTTCACTTCTTTTACGTTCTCATATTTATTCATAATTATCTAATTGTTTTACAAAATGATATTTCAATATTCTATATTCGAAATTTCAATGCAATCATTGTGCAGTTGTTCTTTTTATGATTGGTGTAGTAGTTTCATAGTTATAGTACTTTAAGTCGATGTCGCCGAAAATCCTGCAAAAGAGACAGATGCATCCATGAAAATACCCATTTACTCCAAGGGTTAAAACCCTCTATAATTCCTATGTAAGAAGTCAGTTGGAATTTGCATCAGTGGTCTGGAATCCCCAATATTTGACTTACATATCGCGGATCGAATCGATACAAAAAAGATATGTGAAGCGATTAAATTTCACTTCTTCCACTAAGCCCAGCTCCTATGAGGAATCCTTAAAGGCCCACAATTTAATGTCATTGGAGAGCCGTAGAGTCTTGATCGATGCCGTATTCTTGCATGGGTTGGTAAATAATTACATCGATGCGAACGCAATTTTGGAGCGCATTGAATTTTATGTTCCTCCCCGCCCTGTTCGATCGCATCGACTATTTCATCTCCCTGTGGTGAAAACCAACGCATCTCAAAATGCATTTCTATACAGAGCGTGTCATAGATATAATACAGACTTTTTAAGTGTGGACATATTACACTCATCAAACACCTCTTATAAAAACTCAATAAAAAAATCTAGAGTCTATCTAGATGATCACAAAACATTTATACATATTATATTTCATTTAATTTAGTTCAAGGACATAATTTTATCTCAAGTATATTCATTATAATAACTATATATCATACCTAAAATTAAATATAAATATATTTATATACATACATAATATATTTTTATCTATTTTGTTTCTCCCTTTCACCTCACTTCCCATCCTGATTCCCCCATTCTCAAGCGGAAACAATATAAAATTATATTGCGTTCATTTTGTATACTTTATATTCGGAATCACATTAATGGATTTTTGTCAATTTTAAATATGTTTTTATTGCACTGTATGTAGTTCTGTTTGGTTCCAGAATAAAATGAAATAAAATAAATAAAATAAGAAGACGACGAGATCATAATGTTGACGCCGGAGGATTTTGACCCCTCCTCAGATAACGATGATGCGCTGTGGCTTCCCGAGAGAGATGTTAGAGATGTTAAGATGCGATTCCACCAGTGTGCAGAACTGTGCGGCACTGCAATGCACATTGTGCGACACAAATGTTTATTCTGGTCGACTCACTAAAGCAAACAATAACAAATTGTGCGCGAACATTCTAGAAATGTTCGCGCACATCTGTATACTTTTGTGCGCGCACACATGCAGGCAGTGGACTCGCGTCGACGTGTACAAACCTGTTGTTCGCGAACTCAGTCTTGCTTCCGCTACCGGAGTGAAAACATTGATTTGTGCGCGTACATTGTTAACCCCTCAAGCACGTAACATCCATTTGGGGACATGTATGGCGGCCGCCTAACAATCCGTAACATCCGATTTTGGATATCGCGCTCGCCGCTGCGAAAAATGCAATTTACGATTCGAATCGTCGTACTTTAATGCTTTCTGACCGCGGGACGACATGGCCAAATAATCTTTCATTCGCCGGCCAACGACGATAACATCGACCGCCGATTTAAAAACTCAGCATTAGACGTCAAAACAGCAGTGTCGATCGGCCCCCCCGCGGCGGCGTATAGGTTCCGCGAAGTGTTTGTTTTGTGAAGTGTTTTGTGGATATAAGTGCAGTGTATACCGGATAAAAGTAAGTAATTTCCCTTTTTAAGTAGTTTAGCCATTAGGATTATTCAATTTCCACAATCAATTTGCTGTTTTTCACGAATTTTCGAAGAAAACACTTTGTCAACAATGGCCAACAATGTGAAAAAATGGCCGTTTTTATTTTGTAATGTTTGTGAAATATCCCTATATATCGCGAAACATGACGTAATGTCGCTTTAATTTACTAATAAAATAGGTATTGCTTCATTTACATCCTAAGTTATCACATAATTAGGCGTATTTTGAACATTATATGTTGTTTTTCTAATATGGCTCGCGAAAATGAAACTTGTTTTGATAATTACTATGAGAGAAAAAAGTGCGATTTTCCATAGTTTTTCGATGAAATGTGACTCTTTGGAGTATAGTAATTAGTTATTAGACATATAATAAGTCTATGATAAGACAATATAATTGAAAAAATCTAACGAATTTTATATTATGGGCATTCAAAGTTTATTATTAGGTTCGAACGCGGAAACTCTCAAAACTTTAGATTTTTCTATAATATCAGACAAAGGTCAAAGTTCTGGTGTGATTTCTAAGAAGAAGTGATGTAGTAATAAAGTTATTTTGAAAGAATTTCATATAAAAAAATACCATAAATAGTCACAAATTAAAAATTAAAAAAATTTTTTTTTACGAGAATAAATAAAATTTTTCTTGGCTGAATAAATAAATATTTTTTCCGTATTTTTGTATGCAAATAAGTAAAAAAAAAATATCGTTTTGGTAAAGCATTTAATAAAGAACATAACTGTATTTACAATTTTTGATATTTACAAAAACTGTATTTACAAAAAAATCGAAATGATTTTATAGGCGAGTTTTTTTCAGTTTGCCAATTTTGTAATATTTATTCATTATTATCTTAATTGTTTTACGAGATAAGGTTATAATGTTTTATATGTCAAATTTCAATGCGATCATTTTTCTCTTTATCTTTTTTTATTCCGTTTAGTGGTTTATAAGTTATGATCGTTTTTCTCAAGGCCGTTGACTCGCGTCGATTTTTTGCGCGCGAATATGTCGCGCGCAAAAGTGATAGGTGTTTTTACCTCGCAACGTGAGGGGTTAATTAACCAAGCTAAATATGGATTAAACGAATGATAAAATTATTAATTTTATTCAAGCTATTGAAACTTATCCTGTATTATGGGATTCTAGTCACAGTGATTATAAAAATAAAAACCGATAATTAAATATTCTCTCTTTTGTCATGTTGACCGGGATATGGTTTCATTAAATTTATATCTAACGCAAAAGCATCATCTGCCACAATGACATGTGGAATTGGTTTGCTCCTTCCGGGTAACGGGTAAGGTTCAGGCAAATTTAATTTTCCTTGCTGAAGATTAGCCCAGAAACCAGTATTTTTGAAAACACCACCATCCGATATTCTTCCTTTACAACCGACATCTACGTACGTAAACTTATAATTTGCATCAACCAGTGCTAAAAGCACAATGCTGAAATCACCTTTGTAATTGAAAAAGTCGCTTCCAGTATTACTTGGAGCTTGAATAACAACGTTCATATTAACTACTGAACTGTCTCGGCAGAAACTCTGCTCAGTGAACATGTTCGCGCACAAGTGTGCTGAACTGTGCGCTTACAAAAGTTACGCACAGCCTTACCAGTGGAGACGGAAGCCAAATGCGACACCAGCTTAGTACCTGCACTGTTGGAGTTTTGCACAAAATGTGTGCAAGCAAATGTGCTGCACACTATTTTGGTGGAATCGCACCTTTAGGGTTACTGTTTTTGATACAGATGGACTTGCACTTGAAGTACAAAATGACACAAATATAGAAAATGACGGTGAGAATATTATTATAAACGAGATGAATGAGGCAGATGTACGATCGAATGCCATTTCTAACTTCAAGAACCCAAAAACAAGGAAAAGAAAATGTAATAAAAATGATACCAGGAAATCACGTTCAGAACGTTCATAAAAACGCAATAGGGGTCCCAGTTATTTAACAAAAACTGGCAACGAAATAGGGCGACGAACTTTCAGTAGCCTGGAAGACTGTAGAATGTTGTGTAAGGACCGATTCAACGACAACGACAGATTACAATTATTTAAAGATTATTGGGACTTGGGTTCTCTCACTAGAAGGTGCCTCTTTATTTCCGGTCTTGTCACTTTTGCAGATAAGAAAACAACTAAGCGGAAAATTGCTGATGTTTCCAAACAAAGAACTCGCGAAACTATACCAAGATATAATTTAAAAATAAATGGTGAACTGCAAACAATTTGTGCGAAATGCTTCAGAGTCACCTTTTGTGAGACAAAGAAATACTTGGCAACTGTCATAACTAAAACTAAAAATTCAACATCTGGTATTCCAATAGACGACCAAAGAGGAAAACGCTCATCGCCAAACAAACTATCGTCTGAGTTTTTAGAAAAAGCTACTGATCACCTTTTATCCATACCAACATACGAGAGTCACTGTTCTAGAAAACAGAGCGATAAAAGATATTTACCGTCTCATCTTTCTTTATCTAAAATATATAATGAATATCGGCAGGCTCTTGAAGGAGTTGATGTTGTAAGTCGTTCATCTTATGGAAAGCTGTTTCACACTTTAAATTTAAAAATAAAACCACCAAAAAATGATACATATGATAAATGTGACACATTACAAATGAAATTAAATATGACTGACGATAATCAGTCTGTACAGAAAGAGTTAGATGATCATCAGCAGTTAGCAAAAGATGCCTACGAATCTAAGTCAAATGACATCAAATTGGCAGAAAATAGTGATAATAAAATCGTAACACTCTCATTCGACCTTGAGCAATGTTTACCCACACCATTTTTGCACAATTCTCAAGCTTTCTACAAACGTCAACTATGGACGTACAATTTAACAATTTTTGAATCGAATTCCGGCAAGGTTTATTGTTACATGTGGTCTGAAGTTGATGCTGGCAGAGGTGCTGATGAAATAGCATCATGCATTGCTAAACATTTGAAAGAACATCTTCCCGCAAATACTGAACGTGTAATAATGTATTCAGACACATGCGGGGGGCAGAATAAAAACAGCCACATGGCTGCCATGTGTACGTCAATTATCAAAGGCATACAACTTTAAAAATTATAGATCACAAATTTTTGGTGCCTGGTCACACACATATGGAGTGTGATTCGGCTCAAGCTTTAATTGAAAAAAAGAAAAGACAGAGAGAAGTCCCTATTTTCCATCCAGGCAAACTGGAAAAAAAAATCAGTTTCAGGTAATTCAAATGACTCAAGCAGACTTTTACCTATAATTCTTCCCTGTTATCTTCAAGTCTTGTAAAAAAAACAGTCAACATTGATCGTGAACGTTTTTTTTTGAGAGAAATTAGGTGGTTGCGGTTCATAAAACATGAAATTGGGGAAATGCAATACAAATCTGACTACAAAGATATACCATTTAAAAAAAAATCATTCAAAAGGAGAGGTTGACCTTTAATCGATCTACAGCCACCAATAACGCATCATCAATCAGTACCTATTTCTGCCAAAAAAAAAGAAGGATTTAATGGATCTACTGCAATACATTCCTGATGTTTATAGGGATTTTTATAAAAATATAAAAACCGATGCAGTGAGAATTGATACACTTCCTGATGTAATGGAAGATGATATGTATGAAGATGACTAATGTGCATAAATAATTAGATCAGTATCTCTCTTTATTACCTTTTTTGTTTGATGACTTAACCCCTTTTACCCATTTACCACAGATATTTCCCTATAGATGGAACATGAATAGTCAAGTAGAGTAAACACTATAAAGGATTTAGTTGTAATATTTGATTCATGAGTAAAAATATCCAGTATCAAAGGTTTAGACAATTAAATACTAAACTACCTAATAGAAAAGTGTTGGATAAAATTTTCGATAGACTTTGGATAGTCTGAAATGGCAATAGCGAAGAAACAACTACAACAGATTATGGTGAATTAGCAGTAGTGTTGGATCGACTTAATTTTTCAATCGACTAATCATGATTGATTTAGTCCTGACTAAAGTTAATCGAGATTGAAATAATCATGACTAAATCAATTATTCGTTAATCATCTCCAAAACGGGGTTTCGCTCATTGCAGTTTATTAAATTACATTGAACAATGTAAATTTAAATTACATTTAAATTTACATGGACATTTAGCCGTTATAATATTGCAGAACTAATGTTCTTAAATAGTAATTATTTATGAGTGATATCGGTTCTTAATGATATATGTAAATATATAGATTTGTTTAATACGTTTTGTTTCTTTTAACTATCTCGATAATTATAATGAGTTTTATACTAATTTAATTTAGTAAATTTATTATGTTCATTTCTCAACTTCTTATTTTTAGTATATAACGATACTGTCACTGTAATATTATATCCCTATTTTTAATAAATAAATAAAAAAGAAAGGCTATTGGCTAAGCTTACGCATTTGCCAATTAATATCCATCTCTTGTTGAACAATCTGGCAATTTATAACATCACTTAAACACTAGAAAGAAAATATGATTTAAAATTTCAAAAATATTATATAGTGCCTTCAAATCGGTACTCAAAGTGTAATCTCTTCTACGATCTCACTGAATTCCAGAGCCATGACTTTTCAAACATTGCACCTATTTAAATAATAATGATCATAAAGAGATGCTTTTTAGCCATCTGTTCGGTAACGGAATTCGGTATGTATGATTTCTTAAAATGTCTGATCGTTTTATTTTATCTCATATTTGTACTTTTAGTTTTAAATTTATGATCTAGCTTTAATTTGATTATTCAACATTTTACTGACTACTTTGGTAGTAAGGACAAAATCCGTCAAGTCATAGGTACTATGACAGGCCACTGTCCCCTAAACAAAAACCTGTTTACAGGTCCCGCGGCGAGAGCTGGCACGTTCACAGTACTCACACTAATGCAATGTCGTGACGCGCGACGTGACTTTCACTTGATGCGCATCATAAAAAGTCTTTCCGTCTCTCTCGCTCACACACTGTATAGTGACATTGCATTAGTGTGAGTACTGTGAACGTGCCAGCTCTTATCGCGTGACCTGTACCATAGGTGTGACAGACAGCCCTCTATGCAGAGGATGCATGAAGGAAGAAGAAACGCCACAGCATGTGCTCATGGAATGCAGGAGCGTGGCAGAGCAACGGGCAATACTACAATCTCCAGCATCTGTCCCGGAGGCCTGTAGCAACCCAAACAGGCTGCTAACCTTCTGGGACAGCCTGGGTTGGCTGGAGTAACATAAATAGAAACATGAGCCACGCACAACGACCCAATCAAGAGGCCAAGTGCGGGAAATAGCCCAGGAAAACTAACTAACTAACTAACTTTTAGTACGTATCTACTTGAATTTTTGATTGTTTCAATTATTTGGCTTCTATTTTGATTATTTAACTTTTAGCTGACTATTTTGTTAATTACGATGAATAATTTTTAGTCGGGACTCATTTGAATTATTGACATTTACCCATTCGAATTATTAAGCATTTATTTTGTTTTGTAATAAGATTGTACAATTAATAACTTAACTCTTCAAGCCCCGCGACTTCGATATCGAAGTCAACTGAACGCGTCCAGGAAAATTCCATTCTGTATGCAGTTGTATTTTATTTAAATGCACGATGATACAAATATCATCGTGCATTTAAATAAAATACTATTGAATACGGAATGACACGAAAAACCCAATCAAATCACTTTTCTTGGCCGCGTTCAGTTGGCTTCGATGTAGGTCGCGGGGCTTGAAGGGTTAAAGTGGGTTTCAAATGATCGACTATGTTAATTATTAGTGTAATCTTCTTTGATACTATTTTTTGTCATTTTTATAGTAAAATTCTTTACTACCTATGTATGTTAAGTAAAGAGTAATAACGGGACTTACTTCCTAACACAAAGATTTTGAAAAATTCAAGAATGGTTTTTAGCCATCAATTGGACACAAGGACAATCCGTACTGAGTAGGGCAATCAGTACTCAAATGCACAGTAGGTCTATCTATCTATATTATGGCCCAGCTACTATAATTTTTCACATACGTTTATGATGACATATTTAGCAGTTAAGAAAGCTAAAATTCTTAATAAAAAGCAAATCTACAATTATATAGCTACCTCGCAATTACACTTGATAGGAGACAATATGGTCTGAAAGCTACAAGCAAAAAACAGTCCATGCGAAAAAGAAGAGACTACTGTTGGGGGTTTGGGGGACTTACTGGCCTGCTGACCTCATCATCTTCCTTCACGAGCCAATCTGGCAGCTCGCTAATGTCTATGAGCCTCGGTTTCTTCTGCTCTGCCTTTCGCTCCGCGTCAATGATACGGAACTTCTCTATTTCGTCGTCGCCGCGGCTTATCATCAGGTTTATCATCTCGTCGTCGGGTACTTCGTTCTCTTCCTGCAATCAGAAATTAATGACGAGAATCGTTATCTATCAAATAAAAGTGAGTAACTTCGTTAAATGTCATTTTAGTTTTTAACTTTCCTGGAAAGAGTTCAGAGAAGATCGACGAAGTTGGTGCTATCGCTGAGGAACAAACCATACAAAGTACGAGTGAAAGACTCTGTCTGACGACATTAGAGGAACGTAGGCAGCGAGGAGATCCAATAGAAACTTACAAAATGCTTCACGGCTATTATAGTGTGCCCAACCTCGAGAGCATATATACCATGAACGCCAACAAGTAAGTGCATGGACACTCGTTGAAGCTGAATAAAGTAATTGCTAGCTATCTCGCGGTAAGGAGTTGGCTTCTTACGGGCATCTTGCGAAACTTGATGGTGGACTATTTTGTCCTAAGTCTGCTGCGTTACTCACTGGAGACAGAACGACCAAATTTCGTTGAAACTTCCTGAGGTGACGGGTTCGCCCGTTGTAGTTTACAGCTCTAGTTGTCCATAAGTCACTAAGTCACTCCGGGAGCTAATGGGCCCTGTTGCAGTTTGGCCACTAAGCCCATCGATTTATGATCCCCTAGGTGGGCCGTTGCACTGGAAAATGACCATTTCAAAACCACTACTGAAAGGGGGCTAGTAGTAGTTTGGTCGCAGTCCGCTGGCAGACTGCCGACCGTTTCTGGTGTGAGAGCTGCCGCGAACCATATTGGTGCGCTATTCTCTCGCATACTGTTCAATTTATTGCTCTCTCTGTCATATGTTTTACGAGCGAAGCCAATTTATTTGTATCTGGGCATATCTAGCTAATAATATATCGATAAATAAACCCCATGTGTACGTTCGGCCAAATGCACGGGTCAACACCCATCCGGCGGCCTCTCTAGTCTCCTCTCATCTAGTCGACAGCTCTAGTTGTCATATGTCACCGGCGCAAGCACTCTAGTATTAATAATCAACCTCCCCAAATAATGGTGAATTATCAGTGATACCATTAGTACACGGCTAAGAATCTGGGTATTTTGTAATGGAAGGGATGTTAGTAAGAAGCGGATGATTTTTGGAACTGTAGAGCGATAGATGATAATCATGAAAGCTAGTGTAGTCTTAGTACATACCTCCTCGTCATCTCCATCTTGGTGGAGAATACTCTGCAAGAACTGCTGCCGTTCGGAGCCGGTGGATTTTTGATCGAACATACCCGCTTGAATGACCTTTTCGTCCATGTTTAGTTTGTACCTGGAAAGAACAATGACATTTAATGGTGGTTCCTTCATACGAGCCGAAAAGGCCGGCTTGCCTTATATCTTAAAAATCTTCTTAACCCCTCCTCTCGCGAAGTAAAAATTCAGCTATCACTTTTGCGCGCGACATTTTCGCGCGTAAAATCGACGCGAGTCGACGTCCTTGATACAAACGACCATAACTTGTAAACCACTATACGGATCATAAAAAAAAATACTGTAAAATGATCGCATTGAAATTTGACATATAAAAAATTATAACCTGGAAATTGGGGGAGTCGGCCGTTGGTCCCGCAAGGGATGTTAGGGAGTTACCGGGTTAAAAAGGTCGTTAAACTAATATATGAATTTGCGAGCGCCTTTTGCTATCTACCGGCCACAGATCGCTCCACATGACAAAACAGCTTATCGACAAAGCGACAATTCGCCGCAATTTTACTGAGTTCAGTTCAGCTAGTTATTTCGCTCGCAGACATGGGCTATCAACGGGGCTTTCAAAATCAGTGGTCCTCTCATTCTCACCTGTGGCAAATTATGCAAAAGAATATATGTATCTATATGACTTTTGTATTGACGTTTAAGCCAGGCTTGTGTTATTTTATTTTATTTTTATTTTATTTTTGTTAAAAACATACAGCATAAAAAAATACGTATAAGCATAATATATACCAGTAGTAAAGCCAATGATGTTTTAAATTATTTGCTATATAAGGATTACAAAATATGTTAAACAATACAATACAAAGAAAACCAAAAAGAATTTAAAAGTAACAGTTAAAATCGCTATGTGCGAGTATATGGATGTTGGTGTGTGTTTGTGTGATGGAGAGTGTGTATGTGTGGGTGTGTGTATGTGTGTGTGTGTGTGTGTGTGTGTGTATGTATGTGTGTGTGGGTGTGTGTATCTGTAGTGCGAATGTGCTTGTGAGTGCTTGTGCATGCTAATTCAATCCGATCTGATAATCAGCTTTTCACATACCTTCTTAACAAAGGATCGACTATTCTGATGGTTAAATATGTTAATATCGTTAAAGCATACATTGTATGCATGCATAACGCGCGGCAATAACGAATTGGAACCATAGTTAGTGTTGAACCTTGAGTGAGCACGTGCGAGTCGGGAAGGCGCTCATATGCTCACCCTACTCAGGAGGTATGGACTGTCCAACCCAGTATGAACAATTTTATGTAGAAACGACATATCTGATACTACTCGCCGGTCCTCTAATGTCTCTAAACAACACAAACACACGCGTAAAAAACACAAAAATGTATGTCGGGCTTGCCCCATTCACCAACCCTGGGCACGCCACTGAAGAGATCCTCAATATTGAAGACAGAATATGCTTAAAATGGGTGATAGGAGTCGCTAGGAGTTTTGCCTGTAAAATAATGTTGGCAAAGATTTTAAGTTTGTCCCGGACAATTATAATCGTGCTCGCATTCATAATCATAATTTGCGGAGCCGTCCTCGCGCACCAACCTAAGTCGATGGAGTCTGCTTACACGAGCTTTGCGGCACATAAATGCGCTATGTTCGACAGCGCCAGACTTTGATATTTTTACAGCGAGCCCGCATCTCTTCAAGGTGTGGGCATTGCGCTACTTGTTTATGGCAGAATAATATAAACTGTTTTCACTCTTATGTACTGTAAGTTTGTAAGTTTTTCTATTCTTAATGCCGGTATTTGTATTTAACGCTTATTTAAACATGTTATGTATGTACTTGTAAGAATTCTATTATTTTTTTTTATATTTATGTGTATATTGCATATCAACGGATTGGTAGAAACTGTAATGTTGATTTGTTATGAAAATAAATAAATAAATAAATAAAAAAGAAAAAAATAAAAAAAAAGTTTACCTTGTAAATACATTTTGGTATATTGTTTCGATAAAAAAGAACCCTAAGAGAACAGTACAAGATTCCAGAGCAAATGAAAAGCCTTGGAGAGGACCAATTTAAAAAGATAATTATATATAATTTGGCAAGAAACCCAATTTATGATATAAGGGAGTTTGAAAATTCTGAGTTTATTTTCCATGTTGATGATTAATGAAATGCGTAAAGTTTTAAACATAATGGTATTATGATAGATGACATTCTAATTTTCATATAATTTATTATACATTTATTAATTTAAAAAAAAATACGAAAGCATATTGCTGAATTGACAATAAAATATATATTTTTGATTATTCTACATAGAATTTGCATTTCTATTTTAATATATTATTCTCTCTGACTCTTAACCCGGTCGCTCCGTAACATCCCCTGGCGGACCAAAGGTTGGCCGCCTAACACTCCGTAACGTCGTATACGGGACCAAACACTCACCGCTGCGAAAAATGCAATTTACTATTCGACACGCCGTACTATATACTTTCTGAGGGCGCTACGATATGGCCAAAATATCTTTAATTCAAGATTTCCGTCTGGCAATATCGAAGAACGATTTAAAAAGTGAGCAGAAATGTCAAACGCCAGTGGTCGCTGGCCTCTTTCACGGCCGCGTATAGTCGGTGTTTGTGCGGTAATATAACGGTGTTTGTGCAGTGTTTCTGTGCCATTTACTGGAGAACAGTGAGTAATTTGCATTTTTAAGTAGTTTCTAAATAAGGATGTCATTTGAGATAGTCCATTTGCTGTTTTTCACGAATTTTTAAACAAAAGACTTCGGCGACATACATCCCTCCCGAAAAAATGGCGTTTTTATTTTGTAATGTTTGTGAATTATCCCGATATATTGCGAAATTGGACGTAATGTCGCTTTAATTTACTAACAAAATAGGTATTGCTTCATTTACATCCTAAGTTATCACATAATTAGGCGTATTTTGAACATTATATGTTGTTTTCTAATATGACACGCGCAAAGAAACTTGTTTTGATAATTACTATGAGAGAAAAAAGTGCGATTTTCCATAGTTTTTCGATGAAATCTGACTCTTTGGAGTATAGTAATTAGTTATTAGGCATATAATAATTATATAATGAGACAATATAATTGAAAAAATCTAACGAATTTTATATTATGAGCATTCAAAGTTTATTATTAAGTTTTGGACGCAAACTCTCAAACCTTTAGATTTTTCTGTAATATCAGACAAAGCTCAAAGTTCTGGTGTGATTTCTAAGAAGTGTGATGTAGTAATATAAAAAAATACCATAAGTAGTCACAAATTAAAAATTAAAAAAATTTTTTTTTACGAGAATACATAAAAATTTTCTTGGCTGAATAAATAAATATTTTTGTATGCAAATAAGTCAAAAAAAATGGTTTTGGTAAAGCATTTAATAAAGAACATAACTGTATTTACAATTTTTGCATATTTTACGTATTTTGTGACAAAAAAATCGAAATGATTTTATAGGCGAGTTTTTTCAGTTCGCCAATTTTGTAATATTTATTCATTATTATCTTAATTGTTTTACGAGATAAAGTTATAATGTTTTATATTTCAAATTTCAATGCGGTCATTTTACAGTTATTCTTTTTATAATCGGTGTAGTGGTTTACAAGTTATGGTCGTTTGTATCAAGGTCGTCGACTCGCGTCGATTTTTAGCGCGAATATGTCGCGCGCAAAAGTGATAGCTGAATTTTTACTTCGCGAGAGGAGGGGTTAAGAAATATCAAAAATAGAGATACCAAATCCAAAACAAAAAAAAATAGTATAAATCTATAAATAAAAAAGAAAAAATAATAGAAAGGCAAATCCATTGAGTGATCTCGCAAATAAATAAATCAATAATAATAATTCAAATAGAATCTAAAAAAAATGTTATCCTATATAAAACCTAATGGGTATTGTATAACACAGAAATTATAGTACATGTGTTGTTGTTATTTTACATTTTTTGATGAAATATTTGTGGTTTATGTATTTATTCATATAGATACAAATATATATATTCGGAATGTACTCGATCAGACCTTTTATTTGACACTAAACACGATATATTTATGTTAATTTATTGGACATTTAGACAACTATTTACTTGATATGTTGTCAGTAAATGTATTTTATTACACTCGGGATGACATAACAGTTCTAACAATATCACATACTTCTAAATCGGTTAAAGCATTTAAAAGTTATAGTGGAATGAAGAAACGGAAAACATACATAGATGAACCCTAACACATTTTCTGTTGGGCAGTCGAGTAAATTTTTGAATGAGTAATTTATTACTCATCAATTTTTTTGATTTATTTATTTTATAAAGTAATGTACAAAAAAAAGACATGGACATACATACTATTACATATGCAGAATCGTTAAAAATAAACATTAGTATAGAGAAAAAACATAGCTCTATGCATATAAATGTGCTAGCATATCCGAAATGAGGCGAAATCGCACAACCAACTAGACCTATAAGGTCTGTATCTGGCTGTGCTGAGTTAACATTTGGTTTTTTGACGCGCGAACTGATGCATTTGATTCCAATTTTCAGAAACTTTTTATATCTAACAAAGGATTTAGTCTAACAATGTGTTTTTACACAAATTAAAAAGAAGAAAAAAATGTATGCAATTAAAACTAAACAAGTTCAATATTCAATTAATTTAAGTAGAAAAATAGGTAATAATATATACAATTATATAAGCAGAGTATTAACACTACATTGTAATATATAATATGTATGAGAAAATAATGTGTAATATTGTAAAATTTTAGAAATATATGTGTTTTTAATATTTACTCTATAGTAGTAATTAGATCTTCGGTTTTTGAGCGCCCAATGTCTAGGATTACAAACATAATATTGTTTGGCTGTAGCAGAAACCTCGAGATGTGCGGTTTGGAAGAGTGCAATCTTCACAAATAAATCTTCGCGGTCAGTGGGGCGGCGGCGGTCTTACAGTCCCAGTCAACGCTACAACCCCAACAAAAACATACCTGGCAGCAGCAAGAATTCTTTCCTCCACGGAGTTGACTGTCATGAGCCTGAGGACTCGCACTTCGTTCCTTTGACCTATGCGATGGGCTCGATCTTGAGCTTGCAAATCCTGCAGCGAAACACACACAGATTGTTATACGTTAATCATGCTACTCGGAGAAGCCTCAAGCTACTTTAACGAACTAATTTTAAACGAGGCAATATAAACAACAATTAATGGCTCACTACTCATGGGGAATTATACTTGGAATTCCTAGGACTGAAAACTGCAAATCACTGTTTAAAAAGGAGTTTGTGCTAATGTTCATATCCATAGATATCTTGGAAACCTGCAAATTTGTGAGAACCCACGAGCAGTGTTTCAACATAAAGAATGTAGAACACGGCTATAATACGACAAATAAACATGAGCTCCAAGCACCCAAGTCAAATTCAATTTTTTTTAAAAAAGGAAAGTTATACAACTCAGTAAAAATATATAACCCCCTACCTGCAAATATTAGAGAGTTAAAGGGAAAAGGGTTTACCAAATTATATTTATTTATATTAAATATTTATATATAATTATTAAAATAAAATAAAATAATTAATTAATTAACCTATTGATACTTTTAACATTACTAGATTTATTTATTTATTTATTTAGGTAATTCAAGAATAATTTAAAACATTTAATAAAAAGCAGAAAATGAATACATTGCAAAGTCCAGTGACAACGCCACCTAACTAGGCCGGTACCTGTTCTAAGGCGAACGTTTAATTTTGTGCGTGCTTGTTCAATATTGTGATTATTACAAAAACAAAATATTTTTGTAACAAAAAAATGAAAATAAAAAATTAAATTGTCGTAATAAAATAATTATTTGATCACTTGAAAGAATAAACAAGCAACAACTACCTTAAAAACTATTAAATACTTAAAATTAGGAGTAGAAAATAAACATGTAACTAAGATTAAGAATATATATACACATATATATATACATACATACACATACATTTAAAAATAATCATATTAACCCGTTGAGTATGATACGACCAAATCTGGTTGTGAAACAATTATCCGTTGAGTATGATACGACCAGATCTGGTTCCGCTCGGCGCGCGCGCTTTCGAACTCTTTTTTTACCATCGAAAGCATTTTGTTTCTTTCATGCGTATGGCAGATCGGTACAGAATTAAATTCTCTGTTAGCATTCGCAGCAGCAACTGCGCAGTCCATGTAACATATTATTACGGACCGCTGCAAATTGAACGCCTGCCTTCCCGAAACGTCAAAATCCGCGGAGCGTGTGTTTCGTTTTCGGAAACGTTTTTCGTGTAGTTTTCGGTGTTTATTTGAACGAATCGTAAGTAAAACCATTTCCACAACATCATATAGTCCCCCTAAACTGATTAGATGTACCATTTATCGTGTATATAAAGTATTTCGGGTCTTTGAATGTCGCGTCGCAAATGCCAAAGTCGGCCATTGTTTTTTCACTTCTTTGACGTTCTCATATTTATTCATAATTATCTAATTGTTTTACAAAATGATATTTCAATATTCTATATTCGAAATTTCAATGCAATCATTGTGCAGTTGTTCTTTTTATGATTGGTGTAGTAGTTTCGTAGTTATAGTACTTTAAGTCGAGCGCCGTTGATGTCGCCGAAAATCCTGCAAAAGAGACAAATGCATCCATGAAAATACCCATTTACTCCAAGGATTAAATACAATAATAAAAAGTAAATTTAATATGATATAAAATATAGTATAACATAAGATTTACCTATATTTACATTTCAAGGGGGTTAACCCTGTATAGATTAAAATAAAATAAAGTATACGTATACTTCTTACCTGATGTGGATTCCAGTCGGAGTCGAATATGATGACGGTATCGGCGGTCTGGAGATTTAGTCCGAGACCTCCAGCTCTCGTTGACAGCAAAAATATGAAATATTCGGAATTCGGATCGTTGAATTTCTTAAGCAGCTCCCCTCGGTCCTCAGCCTTTGTCATGCCGTCCAGCCTAAAGGATGAAATTTGCAAGGTGTAACTAAGATCAGAATTAAGATGTTAAATAAATAAAAGAAAGGTATTAACAATAACAAGAATAATAAATAAAAAAATAAAGATGTTGGGATGCAAAAAAGTTACGCTCCTAACGACCGTAAATCTGATTGCAACCATACTCTCCAACGGAAAGTATAGAGACCACCTTGATGTACAAAATACAGTGCAAGCAATAAATTTAAACTTTTGTTTTGTTTCTGGCAATTATGTGAGATATTTTTAATTCTAGCAATGTTTTTTAACCTGTCTGTCATTCGAGCACATATGAAATGTCAATAAAACGTATTCTACGTTATGTTGGTGTGTTTTCAGTATGAAATTTGTTATTTTTCGTAAAGAGCAGATTTGGACTGCGTAATTTGAGTGACTTTTCGAACATGGATATCATTCCAAGAAAGCGGGAACGGATAAGCTCTGTGCAATAAACTAATCTGCTATTCATCAAACTAATCCGCTATAAACTATCCGCTCTGTGCAATACATTAATCCGCTGTGTGTCAGATACGGCAAATTACTCTAATTTAAAATTTTGAACATAAAAATTATAAAAAAAGAAAAACAAAATGCAGTAGAGAGCCCCGATTATCCCCAAGCGGATAATCCGCTGAGTCATAAACCACCTGTTCCGTTACAAATGTTTTCTAAAACGGAACCTATTCCATTATAGGTTAAAAGTGGTTTTCTTAATTTAATAAAGTTTTCAAAATAATTAGACACTGTTGCTTGATTCTATATACAATAAGTCTTTCTTGGCAAATCCTTTTTTGATGACATAAACCTTTTTTTGTTGAAAAGAAAGAAATATTGAGCACAATTAAATCTTACTTATAAGTGAAATTCGCAAAAACTGTGAAATTTTCAGTTTTTTGGAAATTGTACAAAATTCTTACATTTTAGAGATAAATTTATAATAACAAAAAATATCCTTGTCTTAAAAGCTTTCAAACAAAGAAAAGGAAATCAAAATTGGACCATTAGAAGCTGATACAAAAAAAATGTGCAGCTAATGGCATTTATCTTTAACGGCCGCCATTTTGTTTCCTGCACGGATTCCCAAGTGCCTCCATATGTGGAAAATTACCATTTGGTATATATTATTACCACCGAAAGTGGCATATTCCAATCAGAAGGCTGTACCCAATGCACTATTACTAAAAACATGCAGAAAACATTTAAAAGAGCATTTTGATTAAATAAAGCTAGATGAAGGTGGCAATCTTAGGGTAGGAACCTAGACTACAATAAAGTAATACCTGAGATAAGTGAACTGTCTCCAGGAGAGGTAATCCTCGATAATGGTCATGCACTGGGTCATTTGGCAAAAGAGCAGCACTCTGTGATTTGTCTGCTTCAGTTTGGGCAGGATGCGATCCATTAGTTCAAACTTGCCAGAAACACGGAATAAATCAGGCCTGAAAGAAAAAAGGATTAGCAATGGAATCCATCTAGTATAGTGCTTAATTATTCGTGGAAACTTTGTGACGAACCTCAATTTATCAACGGAATATTGTGACAATTAATAAAACTGTTCCATGGGAATCAAATATCCCAAAAGACCACGAGTACAAATTAAATAAATACCATGATCTTGCAAAAGCCGTAACCCGGAACGGCTTCACTGTTCACCTTCACGCGGTGGAAGTTGGCGCTCGTGGCCTGCCAGCTAAATCTCTATTTCACCTCTTTAAAGATCTTGGCCTTTCCAGAAAAATAATCAACTCTTTCTTAGAAAAATTATCTAAAACTGTGATTTGCGCATCTCAAATTCTATGGCTTCGAAGGGGGAGTGAATGGGTGGCAAGGTGAACGCTCACATGTGGCAAGACAGCTGTCCTAAACCTACCACAGCCGGTTCGTAAGTCCGGAATCCACTGCTCACCCCCCAGAAGTGTAAAAAATAGTATTATGATGGGCCCGACTCCGGTCGGTGAATTCCATGGCAGCTCCGTTTGTATTTATTATATAATGATTGAAATTATTCAAAATCCTAAGGATGGTGAAATGCAGGACATTATTATTGGGGCGACGATGTCTTTGGGAAACTTTAATATGACAGAATCATTCTCTCAAACTCAAATGAGAGAATGATTACTCAAACTCATTGTGAAACACAAGATGTCTGCGTAGCGTGGCTGTTTAGCTTATATTGCTGCACCCGCCTGAAATGGAATCAGCAACAGTCGCCGAAAATGGTCTCGGAAGCATTTCAACCTCCTATGTTAAAGGCAGTTTCTGGACTTAAAAGTAGGTCCCGCGAAGCATTAGCGAGTTTCCCAAAAGATAAGCCAGCTACCTACGGATACGCGTGACATTTCACTCTTCTGTGGCATTCTAAAAATCAGTCTGACTGAGAGCACTTTCTTCACCCTTTTTTAACGCAAATGGCCATACGAAGCCATTTGCGATTCAAAATGGCTTGCAACTAATAGCTTCATGAATATAATACAAAATGGCTTATATATTCATAAAGTTTGTTGAGCTGAAAGGTTTAGTAAACGTCAATGCACATGATCAGATGAGTATAACGTTACTGATGTTTCCGAAACTCAATAGATTTCGTGAAAAATTGGTGTACTGCCCATTCCATAATACATGAGTGTACTGATATAACCGATGCACCAGTTTGGCTGGTTCCGATAATAATTGTAATAAATAAATACAAACAGAGCTGCCATGTAATTCACCGACCGGAGTCAGGCTCATCATGCGGAGTCGGGCTTGGAGGTGTCGACTATAACGGGCGAACCCGTCACCCCAGGAGGTTTTAACTATTGTGTTCGTTCTGTTTCCTGTGAGGCGAGCGTAGATGATTTAGGGACGATACAAATCTACCGTCCAGCAAAGCCAACATACCCGTCAGAGGGAACACCTTCCGGTGAAGCAGCGGGCAGCCTTTCCCCCTGACTACCTGCTACAATTTCAAATTTAATTTTAAGCTATAATTTTGTTGCCTACTCTTCTTTTCACACCAGCATGTTGGTTGACTGGAAGATATTGCTGTAGTGTAGCAATCAGTCCGCCATTGTACCTTATTTTTATTGTGCAATAAAGAGATTTTCATTCATTCATTCATTCATTCACTACCAGTTCTGGCAGAATATCTCCGTCTGGAATTAACCACCAAGATACCTCCGACCTCCCGACTGGTTATGGGTCCGCGGCCTCTACCTGTTGTATTACGGCAGTAATCCGACCCTGTTCGGGATCTTCATCTCTGATCTTCCCCAACTCGCCGGAATATCAACGAGCCTCTTCGCTGATGATGTTAAGCTTACTGCAGACGCTGTCTTGAGTTGTGGAACGTTACGAAAAGCTTTAGATGAAATCACAAAATGGACTCAAGACTGGGTTATTAAAACCAACCCTAAGAAATGCACAGTTCTACACCTTGGTAAAAACAACCCTAAAAATGACTACCAACTTGGATCGATCAGCTTAACCACCACAAATGCACAGAAAGACCTTGGTATAACGATAACGGACAACTTGAAATGGGCAAATCATACTCTCTAGAAAGATTTAGCAAAAAGAGCATTGGCCGCAGACCATTCTCCGGAGAGTTTCCATATAAAGTATGCTAAAATTATTTTTAGTCGTCTGAACTTGACGTTTGCCGGAGGGTGTATATCATCATTTGCAGGTTCCATATTAGAAGCACTTTTTTATCAGCTTTCACCGCCTTTTTTATGTGAAAAGTATTTCAGTATTTCCCTAATTCCATGAAATACGTGATGATTGCTGTAATGATCGTTTATGTTAACCCTAGAAAAATAATCGACTGTTTTCTAAGGAAAAACTGCAATTTGCATATCGCCGTTGCGCCGACCAAATCTGCTATCTGTACTTTTTGAGAAAACAACTTTTGGATACAGAGTGATGGGGGAAAACTGATATGCTTCTACTGGCGCATTTCTGCTGTGTTCTGATGGGCCAAAATCATGCCACAGCACAATAACCAAATCTGCTATCATCACTGGGCCAGATAAAATCTGCTATGTGTACATTTAACACATTACAACAACAAATTTTAAATTTGACACAGCAGGTTTGGTCGTCGCAACGACGATATGTCAAATTTTATGGCTTCGAAGGGTTGGTGGATGGGCGGTAAGATAAACACTTGCATGTAGCAAGATGGCTGTAATAAATCTGCTACAGCTAGTCGTTAGTCCGCAGTCAACCGTTCCCCCACCAGAATTGTAATAATAGTATGATAATCCTGTGTCCGTATGTAGCGAGCGTTTTCGTGCAGCTTGGGCCATAAGATCCAATGTGCACTCAGGTCGGCCCAACTCACGGTTCAGCTCCTATTTAGTAGCCTCCTCGCAAGAGGGACTACTCCAGGAAAGACTCTCGCATCTCAGGCCTCACGGTTGGTGGATCGGTTTTTCCTGGGAGATTGCCCTCCGGTTTCTGGACGGATGGCGCACTGTGGGGCGTCAGCCAATCGGTTGTGCACTCTGACTAATTACTGAAGGAAGGTGGATGTTGGCCTGTCATGCCACTCTTGAAACGACCTATTGGCCACTCGATCTCGAGTGGTATGATGTGCAAAGGATGCCCAGGTCTGCGATAAATTCATACTGAATTAATATTATTCTTATTATTATTTGTTGATGAACTAGTAGCTTAACGCTGATGTGTTCATATCTATGAAATTCACTGGTGTTGCTGTTTCCTTTATTTTTCTTTTCTTTTATATATCATTTTTTAAGTAGATATCAAGCCTATTTTTGAATGCGTTTATGGTTGGTGCTTCAATAACTTCCTCGGGCAGTTTATTCCAGCTGTTCACGATTCTGTTTGTCAGGAAGTGCTTTCTTGCTTCAGTTGAAAAGCTTGTAACGTTGAGTTTCAGGCTGTGACCTCTTAAGTGATGGTTTGAATTGAACACAAACATGCTTTCCAACTCTGGGCAGTCGTAGTGTTGCCTCAGTATTTTGTATGTCTCTATGAGACTCTCCTCTGTGTCTCCGTTGCTCCAGAGTTGTCAGTTTGAGGATTTTTAATCTATGTTCATAGGGCGTTTTTCTTAGGGTTTTTGGCAGTTTTGTCACTCTACGTTGTACACTTTCAAGCAGGTTGATGTCCTTGGCAAAATAAGGATTCCAGATTTGAAAACCATACTCGATCAGAGGACGAATGTAGGTTTTGTAAATTTTTAGAAATGTCGGTATCGTCAATACTTGAAAAGCTTTCTTTACCAAATATAGAAGTGAGTTTGCCTGTTTTACGATGTTTTCAATATGGTTTGCCCATTTCAAGTTGTTCGTTATCGTTATACCAAGGTCTTTCTGTGCATTTGTGGTGGATTTATAACCCGGGGACATGCGGAAATTATCATGCAGATCGTCAGCGGAGATTTGCATAGACAACGAATGACTGAGAAGTCTCCAAACATTCCACCGCAGTTTGCAGATAACAGAAATTTGAGTTTTTTCCATGATTTTGAGGCCTGTAAAGGATATAACAAAAAGACGTAAAACAGGATACAGTGAGTGTTGTGTGCAAGACGGATTTTCAAAATTCCCGCGCTCCGAGCCCGGCCCCCCACCACTGTTATAATCTACGCAGTGGCGGAAGCGGTACGCGGCCTACCCGCAAAACAACGGATTGACAGCTCTTCAGTCTACCCTGGACAACGGCGGCTGCAACGTCACCGAAACGTCGGGTGCTACAAATTTCACGCGGTAAATTCGTTTTCTATCCTATTTATTTTTTTAGTTCAAATCACCAGGAGACGGTGAAGTCAAAGTACTCCACCGCTGCAGGCTGTGAATTCGTTACTTGAAAATGAATCATTGTTACCCATTAATTCCACCTGATACACCGACATGATCGCAGTACTTCTCCTCGATGTGCTGGAACATGAAGGGATGGTTGCACAGCTTCCTCAGCTGCACAATAGTGTTCATCAGGGCCTTGGCACCACCTTTTCCCTTTGAGCCCCGCTCTGAGCCATCCGTAAGGAGAACTCCCTTCGACTGCATGTGTCTGGAATAGAAAATAATGAAGTAGAATAACGAGTAACTAAAACAATTGGCAGGCAGGGTTCTCCAACCGATGATCTACAGACTGATGCCTGTCTATGAATTGTTTCGCTGGTCCGTGATATCCAGCCCGTTCAATATGCTGTTTGGAAGTATGGTGTCTTGAATTGAGAATGAAGTAAACCTATTATTGTCAACAAAGATGTACCTCCAGGTTCTGTTTAGGGTTCAATTTTGTTTCTAATTTATATTTGCAATACTGAGTCTTTAAAGGGCTTTGGCATACACAATGATCAGTTTCTCTCATAGCAAGGATTGATTGACGAAACCAGTGAATGAATCTTCTTTGATTTTTATAGCCTCCACTCCAAAGATTGCAGGAATTACTTAAAACAATCGTTTTTATCATTCAAACATTACTGTTGCCTGTGCTGAATTATGCCCGATGTCATAATTTTTACTGGTTTTAGGTGTTGTTTTATGTCAAAAGTAATTCAAGTATGGTTTCACGACGATGAACTGAAATAAAGCTGTCAAAACCTGGTAAATTCTATGCCTACAAGAGTAAAAGGTGTTATCAATGTGTGAGAGTTGCCACCCTTCACTAGACTCCAATTGATTGTGAGCGAAGGGTGGTTCTCATTGTGAAGTTTTCTCCGTGAATGAAAGTCGTGGATGTCGAAGTAGAAGTATTTAATCAGAAGGTTGAAGTGAGTCGCCAGTTCTTAACGCCTTGATTGTTATTTCGCCGTAGTGTATTAGTGTGGGCGCGAGGTGAAGCCGTAGTAGTGTGTCCGAAGTGTCTAGTCGAGGAGCGAGGCTTGACGATCGGTATCGCGGGGAATGCAGGTACTGCTTGATAATGAAGCGTAGTCGCGGTAACTATCCGCCAAGGAAATGATTGTAGTCGAGTAACTGTCCAGCAAAGGAATGATGCGTAGAGCGTGGTAACTATCCGCCAAGGGAATGATATCGATCGATTGAAATGTACTACGGTTTATACCGTGAGCGGTGAAGTAATAGCTATGAGTGGGGTGCGACATGTGTATCGATCAGAAGAAATGACATGAGTCATCGCTTGACTGTACATAAATTGCCGAATTTAGTTGGAAATTAACTGCAGCTGGCTCGTGTAGATTTGAGCGAGTTTGCGGTTTCCATTCTGTGGAAATTACTTTTTTGTTGTGGGTATGTTGGACCGACAGGGCTCCAACAAATGCAAAAGGAGGACACATTATACATTAAAACTAACAATCTACAAATACCAGTATTGTTTTTGTATGTTATGTCCAAAAAAGCACTTTTCGAAGAAAAATACTCTTTGTTACAATTAACTCGCACAGTACTGTAATGTATTAGCTTTCTACCAGAAATCTCACGAGCCGGGAAGATCGGCTGTTACCATTCTGCCAGAATGCCGAATGCCAACCCGACCGGTAAATTGTATGTAAAACGGGGGCTTTTAATGAGAAATCCTTTCCTAAATAAGTAGCATTATTATTAGAGGTACTCACTTATATAATACTTTTTGTAGTCCACTCATATCGCACTTGATTATATATTCAACCTTGTCGGGAAGCTGAGATTCCACTTCTTTTTTGAGTCGCCTGAGGAGGAAGGGCCTGAGGACCTTGTGCAGACGGCGGATGATGAGAATGGTTTCTTCTTCGTTCAGTTCCACCTTTGAAAAATATATATAAATATTATTTCAACCCCTCGTCGAGTACTCTGCGGACGCTTAGCCCATTCGCCGACGAGTTCATTTCACAGCTATAGTCGAAAGGAGAACACATTATATATTAAAGCTAACCATCTATAACTACCAGTATTGTTTTTGTATGTTTATATCCAATAAAGCACTTTTAGAAGAAAAATACTGTTCCGATTAATTCGCACGTTATAGCTCATTTACACTCTCACGCGAGGCGCGGGACGAAGCGCGAGACGAGAGTGTGAACGGGCACCCGCGTCTCGTCTCGCCGTACGCAGCGCTCGCGTCGGGGGCGGTTTTTTGGGCATGAGTCAAAGGACATCGCGACGAATAGTCGGGGAGCCAGCGACAAAAAAGCGCAAGACTTTTGGAAAAGCTGATACTTCCAGATCAGACAGTATTTTGGTCATAGAATGCCGGGTTACAGTCAATAGGCCAGATTTTGGGACACCTGGTGCTGGCGTGCCAGGAAAGATGTGATTTTAATGATTACCCCTAAAGTATTTGGAAAAGCTGAAAATTAATCAGTACAGTGGATGCAATAAAGCACTCGAAACAAATGGTCAGATTGATTAATAATCGAACGCAAGGCGTTAGCATGTCCGTGCCATTATATTGCACGGCACAGTAGACCGATACATCATAGACCGATGCGTGACATTTAAGAAGATGCTGACGCCACGCATTAGATTATGAAGCAGTCCGACCGTATGTTTCGAGTTCTTTATTGCATTTACTGTTTAGTGATGAATTTTCAGCTTTTCAGAAACTCATTTTCCTTCGATCGCGCGAGGTGTGAGGCGGGACACGGACGAGAGGCGCGAGGCGAGAGTGTAAATCGGCTATTACTGTATATACAACACTCGGCGATATAACCACTCGAGTCGTGAGATATATTGAAAATGTCGGCGACGACGAAAGCATTTCATCGTTAACTACGGCGGGACCTCGGTATGGAAGCCTTTTTAAAAGCGAGAAGTACGGCCCTTACCTTCTCCCCGGTGGTGGCGAAGGGCGCGTTGAACCACTGCTCGAAGGTGGAGCAGCTCTTGAAGATGCTGGGCAGCAGGAAGTTGAGCAGCGCCCACAGCTCGGGCAGCTTGTTCTGCAGCGGCGTGCCCGTCAGCAGCAGGCGGTGCGGCGCCGCGTAGTGCGTGTTCAGCACCTGCGTCAGCTTGCAGTGGTGGTTCTTCATGCGGTGGCCCTCGTCGATGATCATGTACTTCCACTGGAGCTGCCCGACCGCAAATCGTTACATGTACAGGGATCCCGCTTCATTCTACGTTCCATTGTGGCATGGACGATGACAGCGGCCTAATTTCAGCTCGACCGTACGTTCGTTCGTTCGTTTTACTTTCCCGGCGCGCCGACGAACGAGAAGGAAAAGTATTGTGAATGTGCATTTTTTTTTTTCGAGATGAATAGGGAAATATCTGTACTCTTTCCTAGAAAAATTATCTAAAACCGCGATTTGCGCATCTCAAATTCTATGGCTTCGAAGGGGGAGTGAATGGGTGGTAAGGTGAACGCTCACATGTGGCAAGACGGCTGTCCTAAACCTACCGCAGCCGGTCGTCAGTCCGGAATCCACCGCTCACCCCCCAGAAATGTAAAAACTTGTATTATGACGGGCCCGACTCCGGTCGGTGAATTCCACAGCAGCTCCGTTTGTATTTTATTTATTCGAGGCCCCCTGGGACTATTAAAACCGTTTCCAGATTGAAGTTTGTCGTGTGTATTCCTCCACGACAGCGCCCGAACGCTTAATCTGATCGAGCTGAAATATGGCATGCGGGCATCGTTAGATCATGGCGAGAGTTAAATGGTGGCAGTTGAAATCGGTTTACCGGTGCGCGCACTAGTCATATATCAATCTTGAAATATTGGACTTAGAGACTTTGAAAGTTGGTACACACTAATTTGGCCAAAATCACATTGCGAAAGTTTGGTTGGAATTTCTCATATACGAGCTACACTAATAACATTTAATTTATCTATACGTTTTAATTCAATATTAACCCGACAAATGACAGGCGTCCTTTTGGGGATGCAAGTTTTAATACATTGGAATGACTTGGTCCAGTGATGACGACACGATGGAGGCCGTTTGCGTTTTGTAATTTGTCGCCATTATTATCTTAATTGATTTACGAGATAAGGTTATAATGTTTTATATGTCAAATTTCAATGCGATCATTTTACAGTTCTTCTTTTTATGATCCGTATAGTGGTTTACAAGTTATGGTCATTTTTATCAAGGTCGTCGATTTTGCGCGCGAAAAGGTCGCGCGCGAATGGGACAGCTGAATTTTTACTCCGCGAGGAGAGGAGTTAACGACATCCGTTGATGCTTACTCCGAACCCGCCCATCGTTTAACTATTTCATGACGGCAAGGGTTGAAAAAGTTGTAATTGATACCAGTCCACCAAAATTAAATATTACAAAGTGATGAAGATATTGAAGAAAGTTTTTTCTGATGATGTTAAGTCAACTTGGAGAATTCGTGAGAAAAAATAAAATTGTTCATACTTTTTGATAAAGTTAGTAGGTACATATGTACTATACATACATACCAGGTATACAAGTATGAAATGCGGGTTTTTCCTATAAAAACATGTTAAATTCGAAAGAATGATGAAAAAAAGCTTTATTCAAAGTATGCTCCATCGCTTGTTATACATTTGTCCCATCTTTCGGGCAATTTATGAATACCATGCCAGTAAAACTCTTCCTTTTGCTGCAAACTATTCATCAAACCATTTTTTCACATCTTCATACGAACCAAAGCGCTTGCTCGGCAAGTACGTGACCAATCGATGCAAACATGTAGTAATCGTAAGGAGCCAAGTCTGGTGAGTAAGCCACATTGGGTAGAACTTACCATTGAGTGCTTCCAATATGTCGCAAACCGGTTTTGCCGTATGTGGTGGAGCACTGTGATGAAGAAAAATGACTTTGTGTTGTCTTTCGGTATTCTGGTCTTTTTTCAAGCAGTGAACGGTTTAAATCGATCAATTGTTGTTGGTAACGTTTAGTAATAACTGTTTCCCCAGGTTTTAACGGCTCATAATAGACCACTCTCCTTTGGTGCCACCAAATACAGAGTATCGTCTCAGAGCGATCTGGTCTTACTGTTGATGTGGATGGTGCGGTGCGCCTGAGTCTACCCATATTTTTTTGCACTTAGGATTTTCAAAATAAATCCACTTTTCATCCCCTGTAACTATACGATGCAAAAACGATTTACTTTTGTACCGAGCGAGCAAAATGCCACATGTAGTGCGCTTTTCCATTTGCCTGTTGTTCAACTCATGTGGTACCTATCCTCTCCTAGCCGATAAGAAACAGCTTGTTGACTAATGCCTAATTGCTCAGCGAGTTCGTTTCTGGTTCCAAGAAACTTGCCCGCAACCTATAATAAATAAATACAAACGGAGCTGCCATGGAATTCACCGACCGGAGTCGGGCCCATCATAATACTATTTTTTACACTTCTGGGGGGTGAGCAGTGGATTCCGGACTTACGAACCGGCTGTGGTAGGTTTAGGACAGCTGTCTTGCCACATGTGAGCGTTCACCTTGCCACCCATTCACTCCCCCTTCGAAGCCATAGAATTTGAGATGCGCAAATCGCAGTTTTAGATAATTTTTCTAAGAAAGAGTTGATTATTTTTCTGGAAAGGCCAAGATCTTTAAAGAGGTGAAATAGAGATTTAGCTGGCAGGCCACGAGCGCCAACTTCCACCGCGTGAAGGTGAACAGTGAAGCCGTTCCGGGTTACGGCATTTGCAAGATCATGGTATTTATTTAATTTGTACTCGTGGTCTTTTGGGATATTTGATTCCCATGGAACAGTTAATTCTACAATAAGAGCCACCTTCCGAGATAGAGAGTAAAGAGTTATATCTGGACGGAGGGCTGTGCATCCGAGACTTTCAGGGAATTTATACTGCTTAGAGACCGAATCAACCTCCAGAGTCCAATCTGTAGCTTTCTCGATTATTGAGAAAGGTTTTGTAGTTAAATGTTTTTTGCCTTTAGAGCCATCCCGCACAAACTGTATTGGGGGTTTGGAGGATACTGTCAAACCCTTGTTGGCACGAGCCACTGAGAGACTAATTACCTCGCGAATAACAGCGAGAACTTTGTCATGGCGGTAAGTGTACCGTCCTTGATCTAAGGCCACCTTGCAGCCAGCTAGAATGTGTCTAGCTGTGCAAGGGGTATTGCTACAGAGGGGACAAGAACTATCCTCGGCAAAGCTCCAACGAGCGAGGTTACTGGGGTCTGGAAGTGTATGCTGAAAGGCATTCAAATAAAATTTCAGCATCTCTGGCGTCCAGTCATAGAGCATTACCTTCCAGTGCATTGGAGGCGGAATGCAAAAGTCACCAATTGTTGTCCAGTCATTCTGGCATTGAAGGCCAATAGCATGAGCCATACTCTTGCTGTCGTAATCTCCCCGCAAAAGAGACTTCTTCAAGTCCACGTCGCTCGTGGTTGTACTGCCATACCCCAGACCAGTGCCATTCTGGCTGATTCCAGTAAGGAACCTTTTGTGGAAGTCTACGCGGGCTTGTAGTTCATTTGAATCACTACAGCCACTTATTACGTGCTTCGATATTGCCGGATCTTTGGAATTGCACAGAATCGAATTTTTGGTTATTCTGGAGTTGGCGTAGAGCAGAGAGGGCAGTTTAAGCGCTAGCCCAAAATTTTGTTTGGACCTGAAGAGAGTCGAGGGGTCAGCTGGTTTGGCTAAGGACAGCCAGGATTTTAAACTAGCTGTCACCAGTGCATCTAGACGGGACATCTTGCGGTGTCAACTACAACGGGCGAGCCCGTCACCACAGGACGTTTTAACGATTAGTCGTTCTATCGCCCTGCAGTGAACGTAGAGACTTTGGACAGTACATTCTACGTCCAGCTACGTCACAACCCGTGAGAGTCCAACGCCTTACCGCGAGTAAGCCAGGAGTAAACCCGGCGGGCTCGAGATACTCGCGCCCTCACTTCCAATTGTGACCAGATTTCTCCGGTCTCTCGATTGGTTCCGAGTTCGAGGTCGCTTGCGCGGTCCTCTCCCTTATGAAGCGGTGAAACGGAGTGCACCGAATCTTCGCGGACCAAGGCGTCCTTTGCCCGCCTCTTACCCGGGATCGGATGGCCAATGGTCAATTCCAGAGCAGTCGCCATAAGGTACGCAACCACCCCCGCTCTATAGGAAACAATACAGTTCCCAGACTCCCCCGACTGTTAGTCGGAGAGCACAATCGATTGGCTTGCGCCGCACGGAGTGCAGACCGTCCAGGGGCGCCAGAGGTTTGATTCCCAGGGGAGACTGGTTGACCCAGTGTCCTACCCAGGATTCGCACCCCATGCGAGGAGGCCGTCGGATGGGTGTTGACCCGTGAGTGTGACCGACCCTGGACACATGGGTCATCGTGGCCAACTCATCATGGGCCCGTTAACCCCCATCTAGACGGGACAGTTGGGTTTTGGTAAAATCGTAAATAAGAAAGGGCCATGACAAATGTGACGTTAGATAATTGTCATAGATCCAGGCCTTACGAGGGCCAGAATCCGTAAAGCCATTGGTACTATGGCAGGCCACTGTCCCCTAAACAAACACCTGTTTACCATAGGTGTGACAGACAGCCCTCTATGCAGAGGATGCATGGAGGAAGAAGAAACGCCACAGCATGTACTCATGGAATGCAGGAGCGTGGCAGAGCAACGGGCAAGAATACTACAATCTCCAGCATCTGTCCCGGAGGCCTGTAGCAACCCAAACAGGCTGCTAACCTTCTGGGACAGCCTGGGTTGGCTGGAGTAACATAAATAGAAACATGAGCCACGCACAACGGCCCAATCAAGAGGCCAAGTGCGGGAATAGCCCAGGAAAACTAAACTAAACTAAACTTGCTCAGCGAGTCGTCTTTGTGTTTCTGAATTATCTACATCTAACAATGCTTGCAATTCCACATCTTCATATTTTTTTGGCGGTTTTCCACGTTCCTTGTCTGCAAAATCGAAATCACCGCTTTCGAAACGCCGGATCCATCGTTCACACGCATCTTGCGATGGAGCATGTTTACCATAAGCTTCTCGAAGTAATCGGTATGATTCAGCAGCACTTTTTTTCAAATAAAAAACAAAAAAATATTGTTGTCTGCGAATGCTCTTTGTTTGGTATAAATATCGACATATTGAACACAACAATATGCACACACTTTTCCAATTAATTACTCGTATCTGACACTTGATGATGACACAACAAACTGGTGCAGTGTGAAACCTTTATAGCACAAACTGCATTGGTGCACCATCTGTTGTTTGAAATCCGCATTTTTCTAATTTGTATACCTGGTACATACTAACATAAAACTAACATACATTACTAACAGAAAGTTATAGTTATAACATAGAATTGAAAAATACCTTGGCAAGAACTCCTTTATCTTTGATGACATACTCGTATGTAGTCAGCAACACATTGAATTTGGTGTTCCTCAGTTGGGTCTGGACGAGCCGCCTGTTTTGTGGAGATCCTTTGTAGGAGACGACCGTAACCGAAGGGGCCCACTTCTCGAATTCCAACACCCAATTGGATAAAGTACTGCAAATCACAACAATATTTTTTTTCGATTAACCCCTGGGAGGCCGAAAACGCCAATCGGTGGTTGCACTGGTTAACAGATCTGCGCGTATCCGTTTTGGCCAGCCTCCATATATATTATAAAAAATATATGATATACATGACTAACAAGATTAACTATTAGGTAACAAGAAATAATTCATAAAAAAATATATATTGTTAGTATTTATATACAAAATCAACCAAAAATGTGCAGCGCCATTTTTCCACGCAAAGGCTTGTTTCCGAAAGGTTAACCCTTGGAGTAAATGGGTATTTTCATGGATGCATCTGTCTCTTTTGCAGGATTTTCGGCGACATCGACCTTAAAGTACTATAACTACGAAACTACTACACCAATCATAAAAAGAACAACTGCACAATGATTGCATTGAAATTTCGAATATAGAATATTGAAATATCATTTTGTAAAACAATTAGATAATTATGAATAAATATGAGAACGTCAAAGAAGTAAAAAAAATGCGGAACCAGATCTGGTCGTATTATACTCAACGGATAATTGTTTCAGGACCAGATTTGGTCGTATCATACTCAACGGGTTAAGTAGTTACAGTAACAAAGTTAGATGCGACCGCTTAACCACCCACTGAAGCACAGTATAACCACAGTATAAACCAACCAGTACCTTTACTCTAGAGCTACAGGGCATTGCAGGAAGAGGGTGCGAGGAATGTGGGCAGAGGGGTGCGTCCCGACGAACAGCTTTCGTTAGCATTACGCGCAGGTAAAGGCTGGCGACATTTTTGAACGTTTTGGGTATCTGCGTGGGCTGAGTAGCAGGACATCTGGAGGCCCTTACAACTCGTGACATATTCGCTTCGATTTCAATTTTGTTCTAAGAGAAGCAACTGTCTGGTATACTGTGATATAACCGAGTTAGAACAGTAAGTGCATTCTCGAGTGGCAAGGCGTCGCAGGGATATTTTTTTAATATGTTGAGTGGGGCTTTTCTAAGGTCTTTATGAGCCTTGTAACACTGCGACCATTGCTGATCTCTTGTGTTCGCCACCTACTATAGTTCTGCTAACCGCAGCAGGCTTTTGGTGCCAGATTGTTTGGTGCCATAAGTATGGAATAGACGTAATAACGATCCATTAAAAAAATGTGGTGGGTAAGAAGACATATATAATTTTTCATTATTTTGAGGTATTTTTAATTAATTCAGCCAAATTCGCTGTTTGTGATTTTGAAAACAATTTTATTATACTGTCTGGAAGATATTGGAGAAGCATAAAATTCATTTAATATTTAGGCACATGACAAGGTACAAATTCATTATACAAGGCAGAAAAATACCCTACCATTGTCTTGACACATGGAGGTAATGACCACCCAAGTGGGTGTATCTTTTACGCATCAGCGGGCCACACTCGCACATGAGGTGCTGGGGAGTTTCCTCTGCCCTTCGGCAGAAACTGCACATTTTTGTGTCTCGGAGCTTGAGGTTGACCATATGTTTGTTCATTTGCGGGGAAGGGTGCAAGGGAACTGAGCAGAGGGTTACGTTACGCCAAACGCCTGTAGTTGGTGTTAAGTGGGTGTTGTCAAATTCTCGAGCATTTAAATATCTACATCGGCAGAGTAGCGGCCATATGCAAGCCCATAGGACTCGCTTTGATTTCAATTTCCTTCTAAGAGAAGCTACTGTCTGTATACTCTTCCCGCGGCTTACTCAAAAGAGAGTTTCAATACCTTGTATACTAAAATGGCAATAAAAAGGAATTACTTCACTAAGAACATTTTTTTTGGGTCGGTAAATATTGTAATAAAGGCAGCCACCATTACCACGCAAAATAAACAGTATTGTCTCTCATTTTATTTTTTTACAGCTGCTTGAACTTTCGACGCTGTCAATTTAGAAGCGTTTTTTATTAGTTTTTACGATTCATTTCACGAAAGGAATATGCGGAAGTGTTACTGTTTTATATTCAATCCCCTTAACGTCGATTTTTGGATCAAAAATATGACTGCATCACATTATCATCATAATTTGCATTGCTGTATCCTAATAACATTATTTTATGTTTTACACTAGTTTAGTTTCGATAGTTTAGTTTAATTTACTCCGACGGGGATCAGTTAACCTACACAATTGGGCCGGAGGCAATAAAATCCGCACTGCGAGACAGACCCAGAGATTGTGTCAAAGAAAGGTGGAGGGGATGAAATATAAGTAGAGCAAGGTGTGCTATTAGGGAACCCTCTCTTTGACTAAACAAAGAATATAAACAAGATAAAAACGAATTTACTGCCTGAAGTTTGTAACACCCATTGTTTCGGCGATGTTGCAACCGCCGTTGTCCAGAGTAGACAACCTACCCCCGCCTGTAGTCATCATGTGTCGCTGACACATTGCAATTTTTGGAATACTGGCGGCTGTTCTTATTTTAAGAGAAACCGTACCAACAAATATCCTAAATTTTAAGGAAAGCCTATTTGTAAAAACACCCATATAATTACCTTAGCGGAACTATGATGAGGAATGGTCCATTGACCTTCTTCTTCTCCATCAGGTGGGTGACAAGACCTATGGTCTGAATTGTCTTTCCGAGACCCATCTCATCAGCAAGGATTCCATTTAGGTTGTTATTGAATAGCGACACCAGCCACTCCAAACCCTATAAAGTAAATTAAAAAAACAAAATGTGGTAACACAATGCAAAAAAGGGGTGGAATTTTAAAAACCAGTAATTCCAGTGTTTATTGTTTATTTTTAAAAAAGCTACACAGCGTATAAAAAATAGGAAATAGATTATTAGATAATAAAATCAAAACAAAGAAAAGAAATGGTTAAAATTCCTTCGTTTCATTTTAGGGGCCGTCCACATATTACGTAATCACCTAGGGAAAGGGGGCGGGTGAATAATAAATAAATATGAGGCTTACGTCCTGATTACGTAATCAACTTTGGTCACAGCATCGCAATTTTTTTGAGGTTTAAATAGCGTAGTGCCACGTCGAAGATACCCCCCATAAAAAAAAACATTCATAAAAAATAATATTACTGAAAGGTAAAACTGCAAATAGGCTTTGTCTTTGCTGAATTTGCAAAGGTTTACAAGTTAGTACACACCTTGATCTGATACTCCTTGAGATTGCCATTCACGAGGATGGATGATTGTTCTGTGACCGATTCGTGTATTGTGTGAGCAATACTGAAAAAAAAAATATTTCCAGAGTAAATTTATCGAGTAAAAACTTCTTTTTTTTAAAAGCAAACCACTTTAAATTATACATGATGAGTTTTTAATTAACCCGCTCGCTACGTAACATCCCCTACAGGACATAAATGTCGGCCGCCTAAACTCCGTAACGTCCGCTACCGGACCAAGCGCTCGCCGCTGCGAAAAATGCAATTTACGATTCGAAACGTCGTACTATATGCTTTCTGAGGGCGCAACGATATGGCCAAAATATCTTTAATTCAAGATTTCCGTGTGGCAATATCGAACAATGATTTAAAAAGTGAGCATAGACGTCAAACGCCCAGTCTCCCGTCGGCAAATCGCACGGCCGCGTACGGCTCCGCGAAATTGGTGATAAAAAGTGTGTGTGTGCAGTGTTTGAGTGTTTGTTACTGGAGAACAGTGAGTAATTTGCATTTTAAGTAGTTTCTGAATGAGTATTAGTCATTTGAGATAGTCCATTTGCTGTTTTTCACGAATTTTTAAAGAAAACACTTCGGCGACAACAAACGGCTCGCGAAAAAATGGTTGTTATTATTTTGTAATGTTTATGAAATATCCCGATATATTGCGAAATATGACGTAATGTCGCTTTAATTTACTAAGAAAATAAGTATTGCTTCATTTACATCCTAAGTTATCACATAATTAGGCGTATTTTGAACATTATATCTTGTTTTGTAATATGAATCGCGCAAAGAAACTTGTTTTGATAATTACTATGAGAGAATAAAGTGCGATTTTCCATAGTTTTTCGATGAAATGTGACTCTTTGGAGTATAGTAATTAGTTATTAGACATATAATAAGTCTATGATAAGACAATATAATTGAAAAAATCTAACGGATTTTATATTATGAGCATTCAAAGTTTATTATTAAGTTCGGACGCAAACTCTCAAAACTTTAGATTTTTCTATAATATCAGACAAAGCTCAAAGTTCTGGTGTGATTTCTAAGAAGTGTGATGTAGTAATAAAGTTATTTTGAAAGAATTTCATATAAAAAAATACCATAAGTAGTCACAAATTAAAAATTAAAATTTTTTTTTTTTACGAGAATACATAAAATTTTTCTTGGCTGAATAAATAAATATTTTTGTATGCAAATTAAGTAAAAAAAATATCGTTTTGGTAAAGCATTTAATAAAGAACATAACTGTATTTACAATTTTTGCATATTTTACGTATTTTGTGACAAAAAAATCGAAATGATTTTATAGGCGAGTTTTTTCAGTTTGCCAATTTTGTAATATTTATTCATTATTATCTTATTTTTTTTACGAGATAAGGTTATAATGTTTTATATGTCAAATTTCAATGCGATCATTTTTCTCTTTATCTTTTTTAATCCGTTTAGTGGTTTATAAGTTATGATCGTTTTTCTCAAGGCCGTTGATTCGCGTCGATTTTACGCCCGAATATGTCGCGCGCAAAAGTGATAGGTGAGTTTTTACTTCGCGAGAGGAGGGTTTAAGAGGCATCTTTAAAGAGGGTGAATCAGTACGAACAGACAAGCAACTTTTATATCCAAAAAAACTATGTTTATAAATTTGAAGAACTTGACTGTTAAAAAAAATTGGCAAGCGCTGAGCACGCTGCGCCATCTAGAGGTAGGTAAAATATTCCTAATAAACAATATTAGCGATATTTTACCTACCGCTCGATGGTGCATCGAGCTTACACCTTTGTATACTATTTTTCAAAAAAATAACATTTTCAATTTTTTGTTTTTTTTGTTGTGTCTAAATTTGTTTGTCAAAGTTCCGTATTGCTCGTACTGATTCATCCCCTTCATGTATGGCGGTTAATTAAAACACACTCTGTATATACATCATTGCTTGCAGCGCCTGATTTCTTAATAGCTTCACATCTTTTCTGCTCTTATTATTTTAAAAATACTTCTTGCAGTCTGGCACTTTAGTGCCAGACTGCAAGAAGCGGTAATGAATATTGTCACAGCAAAAAAAAAAAGCAAATTTTCCCTGTTTGAAACGTGAAAATACCCGAGCAATAAGAAACAACGACAAGACAAAGAAATAACTGATTTAAAAAAGGAATAACATGGCTTTGAAATAAAATTTAGTTGAATTTGGAATTCCAACTCAATCTGATGTTATCCTTTGCTAGTATGAAAAAACGGCAATTATATAGGTGACCTATTAGTATAAAATTAATGTGATATAAATTCTCACCTGTAGTACGTTTGTTCCTCAGTCTTATACTCGTCGTCTTCAACTTTCGCTTTCTTGATCATCTCGCGTGCCTTATCTTCGTCTGTCTTCTCTTTCTCGGTCTTCTTCTTTTTACCTAATTAAGAACAATATGATAATTACAAGGGGTGTTCAAAGAAGTTACAAACTCTTTGGAAAAATATACAAAGCTAATACATCTGTTATGTTCTTAAAAATATATATATTTTTTTTTTAAATTAGACATTTATTTGCATCCTGTTAAAGCGTGTTGACAAAAATGGAAAAAAAGAAATTTCGCGCGGTAATTAAATACCTTTGCTTGAAAAACTTTTACTAAATCAACGCTCACTTGCCTATACTATGGGCCCGATTGCGTTTCTTCGTGTACTAAAATAGGAACTTAGTTCAACCAAACGAGACAGAGCAATATGTTAGAACGGAATATGGAATGAACTGTTGTCAATTTTCCCGCGCCAAAACTACTTACTTGTCCAACTTATAGATGCCCGAATAAGTTTGAACACATTTCGTGCGGTGTTAGATTTAGCTGATTTACCTGCAGTAAGTAGTTTTAATACAGTAAAGCGTTTATTTTACATTCCGCTCTGACGTACTGCTCTGTCTCGTTCACATGAACTAATTTCCGATTTTAGTCCAAAAGAAACGCAATCGAGCCCTACAGGGTCCGTTCTGAAAATATCCTAACCTATTTATTTGCACCAATTTATTGATGACAATTGAAACCGCCGTCAATATTCTTCAATGTAGGCACCTTGAGAGTCAATACAGCGAATATAGCAACTTTTCCACTGTTCGTCGCAGTCCTGGAAGTCCTTGACTGACACCCTCTTTAATGCTGGGGTCGGGCTTGAACCCCTTGAATTAAGCAAAACACCTCCTTGAGCACCCTTTTTAGCTTGGGAAACAAGAAGAAGTCAGCCGGAGCCAAGTCCGGGCTGTAAGGGGGATGAGGCAAAGTTGCCACGCGTACCTTGGCCAGAAAGCCTCGTACCCAGGTACCAACAGAGCTGTGTGAGAAGGCGCATTGTTGTGGTGAAGCACCCACCTGTCGGCGATGTCAGAGCGGAAGCGCTGGACCCTCTGTGGAGAGGCTCAAGAGGTCCCAGAAGGTACAAACTCTTCGTGCCTGACCTCCTTCGTGTCGAAAAAGACAACACGTTACGACAGGGTGTCAAACAAGAATGCATACTAATTTTTGCGACTTATGCGTCGCATCCCGGCTATGTATACATATCTGGGGGTATCAGCCAATCCTATTCTATGCAGTGGACAACTTCAGCAAGATCTTGACAAGTTCAAAGCGTGGACTGAAGATTGGTTGCTTACCTTAAACACCGAGAAATGTGCAGTGCTTCATATCGGGGAAAAGCAACCCCAACAAACAATATTTTCTGGCAAACGCCCACTTAGAAACAGTCAAGCAACAAAAAGATCTTGGATTAACAATTACTGATGACCTCAAATCGGAGAAACACATAATTGCAATTGCTAAAAGAGCTAACTCTACTCTCTATCTAATAAGGAAGGCTTTCCAACATCTGTCAATAGAGGTTTTTATCAAGATCTACAAGGCATATGTGAGACCTATTCTTGAGTATGGCTATCACCTCTGGAACCCCTGCTTATGCAAAGATGTAGATGTCCTGGAAAAGGTGCAGCAAAGGGCAACCAAAATGCCAGTGGGAATGAAGAATAGGAATTATGAAGATCGCTTGAAATTACTTGGAATTACTACTCTCAAACAAAGAAGACAAAGAGTGGACCTGATTGAGACATATAAAATTCTAACACATCATTACGATGTACCTGGACTGAAGAATATTTACAAATTAAACGTCAACACAAATCTTCGAGGTCACAACAAAAAACTCAACCGTACAAAATTTTAATCTAATCCTCTTAAGAACATTCTGCAAAACAGAGTGGTGGACATGTGGAATGAACTACCATTTAAATAAATTAGTGCAAGCTTTGTCAATCAATTTAAAAACAGACTCGATTTGTACCTAAAAACTTGTTACTACTGTTTATATTATACTGTTAATATTGTTTAGCTTGACAATATCTGATCTGGACGTATCAGCAAAGCTGCCTGTCCAGAATAAATAATAATAATATCAACACAACAGGTGAACCTGCCACCCTAGGGAGTTTTAACAACATCAGGTCGTTATATCTCTTAACCCTTCGGCTATGTAATGACCAAATTTGGTTGCACATCAGGACACCGTTGACTACGTAACGACCAATATTGGTGGCTTGCTCTCGGAGCGCACAGTAATATTATTTTCTAATTCGAACGCATCCTAAAATCTATACCAAATATCTCATTATTACCATAGATACATAGACGGCCGCTAGAATAATTTCAAGCGTCATATATTCGGATATTTCTGGTAAAATTCCATCGTCAAACATCGCTGGTTGATAGCCGTTGCCAGACATCGGGTCGTGAAGTTTTTTTGTGTTTTTTTAGTGTTTTCAGTTGGAATACGAATAGAAATGTAAGTAAATTTGATTCTAAAACACTATCAACCGAATTCAGTGATTTTATGTACATTTTATTCCAATTTTACGTGTTTTTTTTTTTAGTTGAAAATTTGGGCGGCGCTACGGCGTCATTACTAATTATTGAGTTTTTTTGCGATAAATAACTCTAAAAATGCAAAATGTCTGCCTAATTCGTTGACAAAATACATATTATTTTGTTTTTTGCTGAAATATATGAAGTTTTCGGCGTATTTGTAAATTAATGAGGTCATTTTATGACCTAATATCTAAATATTTTTGTATGTAAATAAGCAAAACGAAATATTACCTTTGAAAGATAATCTAATAAAGATCACGATAGATTTTACAATTTCTAAATAGGGCTCCGTATTTTTCCATAAGACAAGTACAAGTTAGAGATGCCGAGTTTTTTCACCTTTTCGACTTTCTCGTATTTATTCATAATTATCTAATTGTTTTACAAAATGAGATTTCATTATTCTATAAAATTTCAATTCGATCATTGCACAGTTATTCTTTTTATGATTGCTATAGTAGTTCTATAGTTATAGTACTTTTTGTCGAGTGCGGCGATATTGCAAGAAATTCCAATAAATTGCCGCGGTCTGCCACGAAATTATGCTGCTACTCGAAGGGATAAAAAGGGAACGTGAAGACTTGGCGGACAAAGACAGTCTACTATCTAGCTCCACCGACAAGCTCGTTATAGTCCAGTCCAACGCCTTAGCGCGAGGCACTGGGAAGCGAGCCCAGCGGCCGACATTACGCCCTCACTACAGGATTCGGCTGAATTTCCCCATCCTCCAGTTTGGTTGTGGATTCGAAGTCGCTTGCGCGGCCTCTATCTAATGTTAACGGTAATTTTGTTCGAATTTATCGCAGGCCATGGTACCCTTTGCTTGTCAACTCACACGGGATTATTATTAGGCAGCATTGCTGATATGTCTGAATATAATACTGAGTATAATTACAATTTCTGTATAAGATGTGCGTCTTATCTATTTTTGAATATTTCTACACTACAAGCTTCAACCACTACAGCAGGTAAACTGATCCACTGGTCCACAATCCGGTTGGTTAGGAAATTTTTCCTGGGAATTCATGTGGAATCGTGTTTTCTCCAGCTTAACCCGCTCAATCCGTAACATCCATTTGGGGACATGTATGGCGGCCGCCTAAAATCCGAAACATCCGCTACTGGATATCGCGCTCGCCGCTGCGAAAAATGCAATTTACGATTCGAAACGTCGTACTTTATACTTTCTGACGGCTGAACGACATGGCCAAATAATCTTTAATTCGGCGGCCACCGGCGAATAAATCGAACTGCGATTTAAAAAGTCAGCATAGACGTCAAAACGGCAGTCCATCGGCCAGCGCCGCGGCCGCGTATAGTTTCGCGGAATGGTGGTTTTGTGCAGTGTTTTGTGGATAACAGTGCATTGTTTACTGGATAACAGTGAGTAATTTCCATTTTTAAGTAGTTTAGGCATTAGGATTAGTCAATTGAGATAGTCCATTTGCTGTTTTTCACGAATTTTTAAAGAAAACACTTTGGCGACAACAAACGGCTCGCGAAAAAATGGTTGTTATTATTTTGTAATGTTTATGAAATATCCCGATATATTGCGAAATATGACGTAATGTCGCTTTAATTTACTAACAAAATAAGTATTGTTTCATTTACATCCTAAGTTATCACATAATTAGGCATATTTTGAAAATTATATCTTGTTTTGTAAAATGAATCGCGCAAAGAAACTTGTTTTGATAATTACTATGAGAGAATAAAGTGCGATTTTCCATAGTTTTTCGATGAAATGTGACTCTTTGGAGTATAGTAATTAGTTATTAGACATATAATAAGTCTATGATAAGACAATATAATTGAAAAAATCTAACGAATTTTATATTATGACCATTCAAAGTTTATTATTAAGTTCGGACGCGGAAACTCTCAAAACTTTAGATTTTTCTATAATATCAGACAAAGCTCAAAGTTCTGGTGTGATTTCTAAGAAGTGTGATGTAGTAATAAAGTTATTTTGAAAGAATTTCATATAAAAAAATACCATAAGTAGTCACAAATTAAAAATTAAAAATTTTTTTTTTTACGAGAATACATAAAATTTTTCTTGGCTGAATAAATAAATATTTTTGTATGCAAATAAGTAAAAAAAAAATATCGTTTTGGTAAAGCATTTAATAAAGAACATAACTTTATTTACAATTTTTGCATATTTTACGTATTTTGTGACAAAAAAATCGAAATGATTTTATAGGCGAGTTTTTTCAGTTTGCCAATTTTGTAATATTTATTCATTATTATCTTAATTGTTTTACGAGATAAGGTTATAATGTTTTATATGGGAATCAAATATCCCAAAAGACCACGAGTACAAATTAAATAAATACCATGATCTTGCAAATACCGTAACCCGGAACGGCTTCACTGTTCACCTTCACGCGGTGGAAGTTGGCGCTCGTGGCCTGCCAGCTAAATCTCTATTTCACCTCTTTAAAGATCTTGGCCTTTCCAGAAAAATAAACAACTCTTTCTTAGAAAAATTATCTAAAACTGCGATTTGCGCATCTCAAATTCTATGGCTTCGAAGGGGGAGTGAATGGGTGGTAAGGTGAACGCTCACATGTGGCAAGACAGCTGTCCTAAACCTACCACAGCCGGTTCGTAAGTCCGGAATCCACTGCTCACCCCCCAGAAGTGTAAAAAATAGTATTATGATGGGCCCGACTCCGGTCGGTGAATTCCATGGCAGCTCCGTTTGTATTTATTTATTGTCAAATTTCAATGCGATCATTTTTCTCTTTATCTTTTTTAAATCCGTTTAGTGGTTTATAAGTTATGATCGTTTTTCTCAAGGCCGTTGACTCGCATCGATTTTTTGCTCGAATATGTCGCGCGCAAAAGTGATAGGTGAGTTTTTACCTCGCAACAGGAGGGGTTAAAGCTGTGTCCTCACAGATGATGCTTGTAGTTTTCGCTAAGGCAATTCGGGGCAATTGTAGCATCCGTTGAGGATCTTATATGTCTCAATAAGGTCACCCCTGATCCGACGATCCTTGATTGTGGGCAGTTGCAATCTGCAGAGTCGTTCTGCATATTCTATATTTATGAACCCCATTGGTATCTCATGATTGGGTGGCCAACTGGTCGTTTCAAGAGTAGCTGATATCAGGTCAACAACCACCCCCGCTGCTTAGAAAATGTATCAGACCATTTCCAGGCTTCTTGTCCATGACACGTTCATTTATTTTTGCGGATTCACGTAACCGTTGCAAAACGCCCTGATAGAAACGCCCGTTGCAATACGCCTTGAGGCATGAATTTAATTTTTTAAATTGTGAAAACTATTGGTAACATTTCGTACGACCCACAGCATCATCCCATAAGCTTGTTTCAAAAGTTGAATTGATTTTGTGAAAGTTTTCCCCAGTTTCATGCAAAATTTTAAGTTACATCGTTGCTCCAGTCAAATACGTCGCAATCAAATATCATCATGAAAACTAAACAAGATATCCAACAAACCAAGAGAATGTGTTTACAAACGAGGTTATGCTCAAGACAGTGCTGCCAATCTCGCGCGTAATTCTAAATGTTCGGTTATTTTCTAAACAGACCTTATACATACTATAAATATTTATTATTATATAATAAAAAATAAATCATTAAAGCATTTTAAGACCGAGTAGGCAGTGCTATTATACCTTTATGCAGAGCACGCAACTGATTATATGCAAATCTGGCCTCCAATAGAGGCTTGTTCATCACTGATGACATAAGATCTCACACAATGAAGTATCTCAACAAAAATAATAAGTTCAATCCATGGACTTATTCGACTTCAAGGTAAATTCATTTGAACTGCTCAAGATGAGCGATATTTTTCAATACCGATATAATATCGATATTCTTTTATCGGTAACTGTTATTAGGAACAGTGGTCCGCAAACTTATTTTTTGAAGGGCTATAAATAGAGGTACGGAATTTTAGAAAACAAAAACAGAAATTTCGCAAAAAGAAAATATCAATATCAAAATAACTAAAATTCGCATATACTATACATAAAACAACTTTTTAAGAGACCTAAAATTTATATTTAATATTAATTAAGAGCTAACATTGTTGTATTTTCAATATTTAACCATTTAGAATCATTCTGTCCGTAACGGCGACATTATATTTAATAAAGAAGAGTTCTGCTTCTACGCTGTTCAACTAACAGCGTAGAAGTAACTAACTCAACGCTGCTTCAGCAAAGGTTGAAAAGCAGCATTTAGTACCCCAGAATATGTTCCGAACATTGGCATGTTCATTCGTATTTACTGATTGAAGCATTAGGCGATGAAAGTGAGTAGGTATACTCATCAATCAGCTCATTTTGAGAAAGTTCTCTGAAAAAAGGATTTTTTGAGATGTTTTCAAGTAATAAGATAAAAAACGAATTCACCGCGTAAATTTTGTAGCACCCGACGTTTATCCTAGACAACGGCGGCTGCAACGTCGGTTCTACAATATTCACGCGGTAAATTCGTTTTTTATCTTATTTATAATTACAAACAACTGCGATAGTATCCAATTTTATATTTTTAAGTAATGTATTTTGTTTTAAGGTGGTGACTTGCAGTCACAGATGGGTAAAATAACTGACCAATATTAAAGTAAGCTTCATTTGTTGTATTTAATCTCATCTACATAGAAATTTTTGTGAAACTTTTTGCAGGTGCGTATTTTTTTCAAATTTCAAGAAATTTTGCATATTGAATAATGAAAATTCCGTACCTCTAGCTATAAGGCAAGAAAAATCTGTAAGGCAGGTCACACAGGAGGGGGGGGGGGGTAGAGTTCCATATAGAGCTGTAAGACTAAGCGTATGCTGAGATGCAGGTGACGCAGCAAATCATGGTACATAATTGCAAGGCAGGGCATTTGAGGCATACATGGGTTGCGAGCGCATGCTGTGATGCAGCTAAATGACATAGATACATTCATTCGCGTCCTAGCTATGTACAAAGAATAGCCAGTTTTTGTTTGTTTGTATCATAATTCCAGGTCGATCCCCTTTGATGAAACTTTTTTTTGCATTATAGGTTCCTTTTGGTCTATATTCACTTATTATAATTCTGTTTTGCAATATTTCTTATTTTTCTATTCACAAACCAGAGTCCGTTACGTTGACGGCACCCACGGAGGAGAAGCGAAAGTGGTGGGGCGTATTTGAAAAGTAAAAGGGTCCGTCGTCTAAGTGACGGCGGCCGCGCCAGTGAGGGGACCACTAGCGCCGGCGGACCTGACTGACAGTTCAGAGTCAGAGTTTGATTACGAAATGAATGAGTTGTTGCTACATTACAGTTTGTCAAACTGTAGAAAAACTATTTTAAAAAGTGATTGTCTGAAAAAATGCTCTACTAATGGAGAGTGTTACCTGACAAACAATTTAAGAGCTGCTTTCGGTTAGACAGAGCTCGATTTGATTGTCCCCTCTGTAGCAATACCCCTTGCAGAGCTAGACACATTCTAGCTGGCTGCAAGGTGGCCTTAGATCAAGGACGATACACTTACCGCCATGACAAAGTTCTCGCTGTTATTCGCGAGGTAATTAGTCTCTCAGTGGCTCGTGCCAACAAGGGTTTGACAGTATCCTCCAAACCTCCAAATACAGTTTGTGCGGGATGGCTCTAAAGGCAAAAAACATTTAACTACAAAACCTTTCTCAATAATCGAGAAAGCTACAGATTGGATTCTGGAGGTTGATTCGGTCTCTAAGCAGTATAAATTCCCTGAAAGTCTCGGATGCACAGCCCTCCATCCAGATATAACTCTTTACTCTCTATCTCGGAAGGTGGCTCTTATTGTAGAATTAACTGTTCCATGGGAATCAAATATCCCAAAAGACCACGAGTACAAATTAAATAAATACCATGATCTTGCAAATGCCGTAACCCGGAACGGCTTCACTGTTCACCTTCACGCGGTGGAAGTTGGCGCTCGTGGCCTGCCAGCTAAATCTCTATTTCACCTCTTTAAAGATCTTGGCCTTTCCAGAAAAATAATCAACTCTTTCTTAGAAAAATTATCTAAAACTGCGATTTGCGCATCTCAAATTCTATGGCTTCGAAGGGGGAGTGAATGGGTGGTAAGGTTAACGCTCACATGTGGCAAGACAGCTGTCCTAAACCTACCACAGCCGGTTCGTAAGTCCGGAATCCACTGCTCACCCCCCAGAAGTGTAAAAAAAAAAAAAAAATAGTATGATGGGCCCGACTCCGGTCGGTGAATTCCATGGCAGCTCCGTTTGTATTTATTATTTGTTCACAGCATAATAACTCTTTAAATGTCGTTTTTAAACAGTCTGGATGATTTGTATCATACAAACAAGGTTCACAATGAACTAATTCAATTAAATGTTCTGTCATTTTTGCAGCAAAATTATAAAATCTAGCTAAAACACGTTTCGATGTGCAGACGTCGTCGCCACAGTATACCAACCAGTAGCTTTACTCTCGAGCTACAGGGCAATGCGGGAAGAGGGTGCGAGGGATGTGGGCATAGGGGTACGAGGGGTTAACATTACGAGCAGGTAAAGACTGGCAATTTTTTCGAGCGTTCAGATATCTGCGTAGGCCGAGTAGCAGAACATCTGGCGACCATATCCGAGCCATTACGACTCGTGACGTATTCGCTTTGATTTCAATTTTGTTCTAAGAGAAACTACTGTCTGGTGTATACTGTGTCGTCGCGCAGAAATCTGTCCTACCACTACAATATGCCTGCGTTTCACGTGCCTGTGCCGCAGCGTACGCGGCTTTCAGCATGTTCATGCATTACAAAATCTACTCTGCCCTGCGCTGCATGGAACTGCGTCACCTGCATCTTAGCATACGCTTAGCCTAACCCCCGGTGCGCACTTGCGGCCTGGCCGCGGCGGCCAGCGAGATATTGCTGAATGTATGGAAACACCGTCGACCGCGCGCATTTGGGCCGCACGGCCCAAGTGCGCGCATCGCGGCCCATGTAGAGCGGTAAGAGTCCCAAAGTTGAGCCGCAGACAATTTTTATTTCCACGATTTGAGACAAATCAAAAAAGTGACTTCTGGAAAACGTATGTCTGTGAATGTTCAAAATTGTGGTCTTTCCAAAAATTAAAAAATCATAAATCTGTTGATACTGGTCCTAGAAAAATAAATGAAAGTGACTTAGAACTCCAAGGACATTTCATATGTTTACCATATCATTTAATATTGAGATCGATTTAAGATCGATATTACTAGTACGATAACTATCGGTGTGTTGGGAGCCGATATATCGAATATCGATATTTTTCAGATATTTCTAACACAACACTATCCAACACGGATATTTATAGACAATGTTTATGTACTCTTAGGAAGGGTCTTTAGAATTCCGAGAATCAATATAAAAGAAACCATGTAAGGAACAAACTATTTGCCAAGGACACGTTATGTAATGTGGTGAAACAAGGGAAACATTCCGATCCTTAGGAGAGTACCGAATCAAAGCCCACAGCAGCCCTTAGGTTGAAAGACCAGGAGAGAACCGACTGACCAATAAGCCGGTTCTTGCAAGAATAAGAATACTAAGAATAATAAGAATTCTTGTATACTAGCAGAATAAGCCGGGAGTTGCAATACAGCTAAAAAAAATATAGCCATTTGTAATATTTGTTGTTGTACTTTTCGCTGCCAAATTAGTTTTTGACATACGACTTCTCCGAAGCTTTATCCTGGGGCCACACTAACGGCAAATGTCATTAATTATCGCGATGATAGATGTTTAACGTTGGTGTAGCCACGACTTATTGCGATAATTTTACAACGGCATTCACATTGCCGTTTGACGTTAGGCGATAGGTTGAGTGGTGGTACATCAAAGAGATTTAACGCGAGAATTAATGCGTTGAAGCGGCCACATTTTTCATTGTAAACCGTGAGCGCGTCGGGATCGCACGTGTTTGTCTTCGGTAATATATAGAGTGGACTCACAACAAAGCCATGTTTGTGGGATCCGAGACCAATAAGTTACAAGAATCGAGCATCGCAAAATGATGCCTGACGACGAATAACGGAATTATTACCAATATCGTAAAACAGGCAAATTCACTTCTATATTTGGTAAAGAAAGCTTTTCAAGTATTGACGATACCGACATTTCTAAAAATTTACAAAACCTACATTCGTCCTCTGATCGAGTATGGTTTTCAAATCTGGAATCCTTATTTTGCCAAGGACATCAAACTGCTTGAAAGTATACAACGTAGAACGACAAAACTGCCAAAAACCCTAAGAAAAACACCCTATGAACATAGATTAAAAATCCTCAAACTGACAACTCTGGAGCAACGGAGACACAGAGGAGATCTCATAGAGACATACAAAATACTGAGGCAACACTACGACTGCCCAGAGTTGGAAAGCATGTTTGTGTTCAATTCAAACTATCACTTAAGAGGTCACAGCCTGAAACTCAACGTTACAAGCTTTTCAACTGAAGCAAGGAAACACTTCTTGACAAACAGAATCGTGAACAGCTGGAATAAACTGCCCGAGGAAGTTATCGAAGCATCAACCATAAACGTATTAAAAAATAGGCTTGATATATATTTAAAAATGATATATAAAAAAAAAAAAAAAAGTAAACAGCAACACCAGTGAATTTCATAGATATGAACACATCAGCGTTAAGCTGCTAGTTCATCAATAAATAATAATAATAATAATAATAAAATTTAAAACAATAAACTATTAATTAAATAAAATTTAAAACAATAATCTAAGAAATTAAAAAGAAAAAGGAAACCCTAATGGGAATTATAGACCCTATCTAAACAAATCTAAACATCTTCTTTTTCTTCGTGTTCTTTTTTTTATTCGGTAATGATAAAATATGTTCATATAATAAAAACATACACTCATGAAATACAGTGTAGCAGCGTCAATGTCCATCTTGCTTGAAATTCAAGAAACATTAACCGCTCGAAAGCCAGCCTTCGCGTGCAAAAAGCCGCACCGCAACTTTTTGGTCGATTTTGTAAATAAATACTGACAATATCGTTTTCTAATGAATTCCCAGTAATTATTATTATTAGTCGTGTATATTATATATTTATCTATACTAATATTATAAAGAGGTAAAGTTTGTGAGGTTGTAGGAAGTAATCTCTGGATCTACAGATCCGATTTTGAAAATTCTTTTACCAATAGAAAGCCACGTTATTTGTGAGTGTCATAGGCTATATATTAATCCGAAAAATGAAAAGACTCTTTCATAGTAGTCGGACGAACGCTGCCTTAACGATGAGAGATATATTATTGTGTTCTAGAAAAAGTAGTAGGGCTTGTTAATGCCTACAAAAAGGCAGCGACAGCATATGTCTAAACTTTATATTTAAGTCACAAAAAGTAGTTTTTTTTGTATTAACCCGTTGAGTATGAGTCAACCAAATCTGGTCGCGAAACAATTATCCGTTGAGTACGAGTTGACCAAATCTGGTCGCGCGTTTTTTTCACTTTTTTGACGTTCTCATATTTATTCATAATTATCTAATTGTTTTACAAAATGATATTTCAATATTCTATATTCGAAATTTCAATGCAATCATTGTGCAGTTGTTCTTTTTATGATTGGTGTAGTAGTTTCGTAGTTATAGTACTTTAAGTCGATGTCGCCGAAAATCCTGCAAAAGAGACAGATGCATCCATGAAAATACCCATTTACTCCAAGGGTTAAAAAAATAAATGAAATCGTTAGGTCATGTTTATTAGTCATATTATCAACAATTATGAATTCTTATCAAAATAAGTAAATTTATTGTCTCAAGTATTTAAAACAAAAGACTTTTCCCTTTTACTGCATATAATTTCCCCTTTATTGCATAAATGGTTAAAGAGATAAGACACTCACAAATAAGACACTCACAAGAAGACACTCACAAATAACGGTTATATAGTCAAATTGGCATGCAAATACATACATACATTTGCAGTAAAAATATAACCCTCCTTTTGGCAGTCAGGAAATAAATCATAGCACTCCGTACTAACCGAACCACACTCATAATTTCATCACAAGTAAAAAGTTTTACCGCCCAACGAAGTGGGCACGGGTCAGCTAGTAAGATATATATGGGGGCTGGCCGAAACGGTTTTGCGCGGATATGTCAAATGATGCAAAATGCCAAAAGGTCTATACCGGGTTGACCCGCTGGTTGCACTTCTCAGGGTCTAGTGGTAAGGTGTTGGAATCTTACGGGCTGCTGGAGTAGCTTGACTGTGTTCACTCCATGGGAGACAGAGTGGCTCAATCTCATTATAACTCTCTGGGGTGGTGGGTTCAACTGTAGTAATTAAAACACCTCAATGTCACAACCAATCGTCAATGTGACTAGATGCACAATTTTACCTGCTGAATTCGCTATTTTACTTTCCTGGCACTAGGGAAAGTATTGTGAACGCGCTAAAAAAAACCCAACGCCGTTTTTTAAGCCCTCGTTTGCGCATTAATAGCTGAAGAAGCAGTCCTGTTGCGGTCGAACCTGACTGCTTGGATCAGTCGTGTTGCAGCCGAAGCAGACATTTTATGTTTTGAAATTTGTTAAGTTTGTGGTTTTCTAGAATTTCTAAGAAATTGCTATTTTTCAGTTTTAACCCTTTGAGTATGATAGGACCAAATCTGGTTCTGAAACAATTATCCGTTGAGTATGATACGACCAGATCTGGTTCCGCGTTTTTTTCACTTCTTTGACGTTCTCATATTTATTCATAATTATCTAATTGTTTTACAAAATGATATTTCAATATTCTATATTCGAAATTTCAATGCAATCATTGTGCAGTTGTTCTTTTTATGATTGGTGTAGTAGTTTCGTAGTTATAGTACTTTAAGGTCGATGTCGCCGAAAATCCTGCAAAAGAGACAGATGCATCCATGAAAATACCCATTTACTCCAAGGGTTAACAGTATTATGACTGACAGCATTGCGGAACAAAGATTTAGAATGCTCACCTTCGTCTCCGCTTTCATCGTCAGAATCCCCCTCAGAATCGGAGAGCACCTCCCATCCCGGATGAGTTTCTATCCATTCTTTTAACTCGGACAACATCGGAGCATCTTCGCCTTTTAGTATCTATAAAAAATGATAATATATAAATATAAACGGCATTCAGTCATCATTGCCAATAAGCCTAGCAACATTTTCTGAATATTTAATAGGATTTTAAAAATTAGTACAGAAAGTTCATTTCCTGTCCCCATCTCAAATGATGTTGTGTCCAGAGTGAGACACCCGATAGTGCACTGGATATGTATGAAGGCTGTGTAAATAGTAAGTTTCCCTATTTTTTAAAACCCCTTCAGTAAACATTAAATAAACTAAAAATGGTAATAAAAACAGTTTTTTTTATGAATGAATTTTATTTACTGAACTATACCGGGTGCGGCATATTATGTTCATTGCCAATTTTAACGACCGAATACAGAATGGTAAAATACCGTCAGGTAAAAATTCCTTTGTGTGTATACGGCGTTGTATATGCAGAATGTAATATACACAAATGATCCTTAGTTAACCTGCAGCAGTAGTGTATGCAGCATCCCGACTCATCGCCAGACTATTATTGACTTGCATTTACAAGGAAAGAGAAACTGTGAAATAGTTCGCGAATTAAAATCTTCAAAAATTTCAAAAGAATTGTTGTCAAAAATAATTTTTACAAGGAACTTAATACTTGAAACTTATAATTTTAATTATATATATATATATATATATATATATATATATATATATATATATATATATATATATATATATATATATATATATATATATATATATATATATATATATATATATATATATATATATATATATATATATATATATATATATATATATATATATATATATATATATATATATATATATATATATATATATATATATATATATATATATATATATATATATATATATATATATATATATATATATATATATATATATATATATATATATATATATATATATATATATATATATATATATATATATATATATATATATATATATATATATATATATATATATATATATATATTTTGAATTTCAATAAAATATATTTTGATAATTTTAACGGCCATGTGTAATTTTCTAGTCAACGAACATATGCCGCATCTGTATGTCCTTCATAAAAAGCCATTTCAGACCCAAAATGGGATTAAAAGTTGATATTATGGTGCATAGTGTGGGTTCAAAAATAAAGGAAATTCATTAAAAAATATTAATTTTTATTCATCAAAATTAATAATTATGCCTTAAGTTATGCAAAAAACTAATTAAAACATAAAAATATATAAAAAACATCATCAAAATTGTTATTTGGTGTGGTAAATTCTAAAACGAGCTGTAAAAACAATGGGCAGTACTAACATTGCGTGATGTCACCCGATTTGCAGAGATTTGAAGATAGTGGGGGAGTGGTACCTCCTTTGAATCATCGTAGCTGTCTTTTGTCTCGCTTCGACATACCATGAATCATATTTCGGACGAAACATTCGGGAGTGATCTTTTCTGCAGTTAAAGCTTACTCGAGTTATCTCGGGTGTTGTAATTTTCGCACATAATAGCCGCCCGAGTATACTCGGACGTAGTCCTTAAGTAGTTAAAAAACTACAAAGAATTTAAAAAAACAACATTTATTTTTGTATTTAGTAGTAAAAGTTACTTTTCAATAAAATCCCTATCCATTTCTATACACTTTTAAAGTCGGGGCAAAAGTTTTTTTAAGTCTCTGTCTTAGTCCCCCCCCCTCCACCTCCTTGAGGAATATCGAAACTTCGACCTTGAGATCGTCGTAGAAGTGACATGAAATTGGTGAAGTGACGTCCGCCGAGGTAAACCTCCAATTTCGGGAAAAGATAGTAGTCACTTGTAGCAAGTTCGGGAGAGTACAGTGGGTGGGGTAGAATGTCTTAATTGAACGAATCCAGGAGTTCAGCCGTCTTTCTTGCTGTGTGTGGTGTGACACTCAAATAAAATATCTATGAAACAATAAAAATAAATAAAAATTAAAAAATGTACCTCTCCGGTTTTGGGATCCATGACAGATATTCTCGTGTCCGAGGCTTGTGAAGAATCATCAGCTCCTTCCGCATCAGCACCTTCCAACACTTTCTTCTTCTTGGATTTCTATACAGAAAAGCAGTTTGGAGCTTTTAAAAATTGAAAGAAAATGTAAAGTGAGACACACATTGGGAAAATGCACATCTCTAAATTTATTATTATTATTATTATTATTTCTTCTGGACAGGCAGCTTTGCTGATACGTTCAGATCAGATATTGTAAAGCTAGTCATAATCAATATTAACAAGTTTTTGGGTAAAAATCAAGTCTGTTTTTAAATTGATTGACAGAGCGAGCTTGCACTAATCACTTGGAATGGTAGTTTATTCCACATGTCTACCACTCTATTTAGCAGAACGTTAATAAGAGGATTCGATTAAAAGGTTGAGTATTTTGCTGTGATTTGTGTTGATGTTGAATTTGTAAATATTTTTCTCCAGCCCAGGTACATCATAATAATTTGTGAGGATTTTATATATCTCAATCGGGCCTCCTCTTTGTCTTCTTTGTTTGAGAGTAGTCAGTCCAAATAATTCCAAGCTATCTTCATAATTCCTATTCTTCAGGCCCACTGACATTTTATTTGCCCTTTGTTACACCTTTTCCAGGACATCTGTAGCAGCGTTTGTGTGGCACTGGAATGTGAAAGTTGTTCGCCTCGAGGCCGGCAGACAAAGGGACGTACATGTCGGCGCGTCGAAACCCTTCAGAAACTGTCCGTGGCAAAATCTAAGCAGGGGTCGGTTACCCATCAGCAAGATGGGTTCCCGGCCATGCAGGAATCGAGGGAAATGAAAAAGCCGACGAACTTGCTAGGACGGGAGCAAAGGGAACGTTATACGGCCCTGAACCTTGCTGTGGAGTACCAAAAAGCCTCGCAAACCTAATGCTCAAACAAATGTGTTTAGAACAATCCGTCAACCACTGGAACAACACGCCAGGGTTGAATCATTCCAAAGCGCTTATTAAGCCTTACGACCGTAAGACGGCCCGTGAGGCCCTATCGCTAAATAGGAACAATCTACGCATACTGGTAAGGGCGCTCACGGGGCATTGTGGCCTGAACAAACACATGTTCAACCTCAAGCTCAAAGACACAAAAATGTGCAGGTTCTGCCAAGGGGCAGAGGAAACTCCCCAGCACCTCATGTGCGAGTGTGGCCCGCTGATGCGTAAAAGATACAACCACCTGGGTGGTCACTACCTCCAACCTGAGGAGGTAAAACAATCTGGCGCCAAAAGCCTGCTGCGGTTCTTAAATGACACGAAACTTAGCGCAGAACTATAGTAGGTGGCGAGCACAATAGATCAGCAATGGTCGCAGTGTTACAAGGCTCATAAAGACCTTAGAAAAGCCCCACTCAACAAATAAAAAATTTAAAAAAAAAAAATACCCATCAGCAAATAAGGGTGGCGGCGAAAGTGATTGGCAAATCTACTGGGTTCTCATCTGTTCTGTTTAGAATTAAGTTATTGTCTATTATTTCTCAATTAAGCGTTACGTAGCATTTATGCTACATTAGGATTAAGTTTTTGAGATTGTTCATAGTGTTGATTTGAGCGTCGAAGCCGACAACCGAAGGTTAGCTATCCCTACGATAGGGGCTGGATGCCTCTGGACAGCTGAGAGCCGGCCGGACATCGGCTATTGTAAGTTTAGTTGGCCCGCCACAGTCTTTGTAATGAGACGCTCTCGTAGTGTCACACGGCGGGCCCCTCGAAGTCATAGTCAATAAAACGGAATCATAACCACGGCAGACTTTCATTTATCACCACTGCGAAAGCGCTACGCGACCATCAGCAGTCTATTTGCGTGTGGGTTGCGGTGACAGTCCACGAAGGTATAATCAGAGAAAATCCGTCATCCTATAACATCTACATCCGCATAAGTAGGTGTTCCAGAGCTGATAGCCATACTGAAGAACAGGTCTCAAATATCCCATGTAGATCTTTATAAACACCTCTATTGACAGATATTGGAAAGCGCTCCTTATCAGTTAGTAAGAGTAGGCTCTTTTAGCGATTGAAACTATGTGCTTTTTCCCATTTGAGATCATCACTAATTGTTATTCCAAGATTTTTTGTTGCTTAACTGCCTCTAATTGGACGTTTGCCGGAGAATATTTTGTCTTAAGGTTGCTTTTCCCGATATGACGCACTACACATTTCTCGCTGCTTAAGGTAAGCAACCAATCTTCTGTCTGCGCTTTGATCTTGTCGAGATCCTATTAAAGCTGTACACAGTTAGGGATTGCAATTGCTGGATCATTCATCCAGCAATCCAGCTGGATCCAGGATATTTTTCGGCCTGCTGGATCCAGCACCGGGTGCTGGATCCAGCACTGCGGATCCGCAAGTAATTAACTTTCCAAATAATGGTGCAAAGTCTAGCTTGCCAGCTTTGGCGCTTTGCTAGATGCTCTTACAGCTCGGCGGGAGCGACGTTGCCGCTCTGTCGCACAAGCGGCACGCGCTACACACCCCTCTCCACACCGCACCACGCCGCACCATCCCCGCAGTGCGGCTACTGTGCTGATCGAGTTTGATAACTGCTGACACAACCCTAAAATTTGTCTTAGACAAACTAAAAAGCCCAGGACACAATCTTGAGTGCAGATCTTTCTGAGGCACTCCGCAAAAGAATCGAAGAAAGGCGTCTTACCGAGGTCACAGGCATGCTGATTTATTTACAGAACCCGAAGAAGTATGACTAAGAAGTTAGAACGCCGGATTATACTTTCCCATTACCAAAAAAATATGCAATGCGTCAGGAGATGAAAAATATGCTGAATCGTGTAAACACATATGTAGTGGAACCATTAACAGTGTAAGAGGAAGAAGATATAATGGAAGTAGAAAACGATGGACAGGATAAACCGGATTCCCTGAATTTAACCTTAAAACAAGAACTGGAGATTCAACTAAATTGTGAGAAAGAAAACTTCATGAAACCGAAAGGAATGAGAACTGAGAAGGATTATGATAAGATATTAAAAAAGGAAATGACTGTTTATGAAAGTGAGGGAGTAAGAGGTGAAATCCTAACTTTAATTTACGATTATCTGATGACCCTGAAACCAACAAGCGTAGAGGCAGAAAGGGCCTTCTCTGCAGCCGGATATATATGCAGTTCATTAAGAAGCCGGTTGGGAGACAACACCATTAATACCATTTGTTTCTTGAGATAATACTTCCAGAAAAAAAATTGTTTTAATTAATCCTTAAGTCAAGAAAATACTTATTTTTGTTATAGCTTTTACTCTGTCTGTCTACTCTACCTCTAAAAAGTAAGAGTTTATTTTATAATTTTGATTATTGTAATTTGTAATTTTATTAAAATGTTTAATTAAAACGTTTCTTAACCCGCTCAGCACGTAACATCCATTTGGGGACATGTATGGCGGCCGCCTAAAATCCGAAACATCCGCTACTGGATATCGCGCTCGCCGCTGCGAAAAATGCAATTTACGATTCGAAACGTCGTACTTTATACTTTCTGACGGCTGAACGACATGGCCAAATAATCTTTAATTCGGCGGCCACCGGCGAATAAATCGAACTGCGATTTAAAAAGTCAGCATAGACGTCAAAACGGCAGTCCATCGGCCAGCGCCGCGGCCGCGTATAGTTTCGCGGAATGGTGGTTTTGTGCAGTGTTTTGTGGATAACGGTGCATTGTTTACTGGATAACAGTGAGTAATTTCCATTTTTAAGTAGTTTAGGCATTAGGATTAGTCAATTGAGATAGTCCATTTGCTGTTTTTCACGAATTTTTAAAGAAAACACTTTGGCGACAACAAACGGCTCGCGAAAAAATGGTTGTTATTATTTTGTAATGTTTATGAAATATCCCGATATATTGCGAAATATGACGTAATGTCGCTTTAATTTACTAACAAAATAAGTATTGTTTCATTTACATCCTAAGTTATCACATAATTAGGCGTATTTTGAAAATTATATCTTGTTTTGTAAAATGAATCGCGCAAAGAAACTTGTTTTGATAATTACTATGAGAGAATAAAGTGCGATTTTCCATAGTTTTTCGATGAAATGTGACTCTTTGGAGTATAGTAATTAGTTATTAGACATATAATAAGTCTATGATAAGACAATATAATTGAAAAAATCTAACGAATTTTATATTTAAGCATTCAAAGTTTATTATTAAGTTCGGACGCGGAAACTCTCAAAACTTTAGATTTTTCTATAATATCAGACAAAGCTCAAAGTTCTGGTGTGATTTCTAAGAAGTGTGATGTAGTAATAAAGTTATTTTGAAAGAATTTCATATAAAAAAATACCATAAGTAGTCACAAATTAAAAAATAAAAAATTTTTTTTTACGAGAATACATAAAATTTTTCTTGGCTGAATAAATAAATATTTTTGTATGCAAATAGGTAAAAAAAAATATCGTTTTGGTAAAGCATTTAATAAAGAACATAACTGTATTTACAATTTTTGCATATTTTACGTATTTTGTGACAAAAAAATCGAAATGATTTTATAGGCGAGTTTTTTCAGTTTGCCAATTTTGTAATATTTATTCATTATTATCTTAATTGTTTTACGAGATAAGGTTATAATGTTTTATATGTTAAATTTCAATGCGATCATTTTTCTCTTTATCTTTTTTTAATCCGTTTAGTGGTTTATAAGTTATGATCGTTTTTCTCAAGGCCGTTGACTCGCGTCGATTTTTTGCCCGAATATGTCGCTTCGCAAAAGTGATAGGTGAGTTTTTACCTCGCAACAGGAGGGGTTAAGTGTTTAAAAAAAACAGTTTAATTTCTTTGAAAATCAATAAATTGCTGGATCGGCGCGCTGGATTCAGCTGGAATAATGTTGGTCCAGCAAAAATCCAGCTGGATTGAAAATGCTGCTGGAAAGCAATCGCTATGTACACTGCATAGAATAGGATTAGTGAAGAATTTTGTGTCATCGGCAAAGTAGCTGATCTGCGATGTGATTGAGCTTTGAAGATCTGTAATATACAAGGTGAAGCAAACTGGATCCAGCACTGACCCTTGGGGTACTCCACTAGATACAGTGAAATATTCAGATGTAGTCGCCTACTTTCACTCGGACGGTCCGGCTAGTTAAGAAGTATGATATCCGACTTAGAATTTTCCCTCGAATTCCAAGGTGTTTGCCGGAGAAAATTGTGTGTTAAGGTTACTTTTCCCAATATGAAGTACTAGACATTTCCCGAAGTATTTAAAGATATGCTGCCATTATTTTAACCTTTAAGGTATTTGGCACAATTATTGAGCTCTGCCAGTAGATGATTACGTATTGAATGATTATAATAAATAAATACAAACGGAGCTGCCATGGAATTCACCGACCGGAGTCGGGCCCATCATAATACTATTTTTTACACTTCTGGGCGGTGAGCAGTGGATTCCGGACTTACGAACCGGCTGTGGTAGGTTTAGGACAGCTGTCTTGCCACATGTGAGCGTTCACCTTGCCACCCATTCACTCCCCCTTCGAAGCCATAGAATTTGAGATGCGCAAATCGCAGTTTTAGATAATTTTTCTAAGAAAGAGTTGATTATTTTTCTGGAAAGGCCAAGATCTTTAAAGAGGTGATATAGAGATTTAGCTGGCAGGCCACGAGCGCCAACTTCCACCGCGTGAAGGTGAACAGTGAAGCCGTTCCGGGTTACGGCATTTGCAAGATCATGGTATTTATTTAATTTGTACTCGTGGTCTTTTGGGATATTTGATTCCCATGGAACAGTTAATTCTACAATAAGAGCCACCTTCCGAGATAGAGAGTAAAGAGTTATATCTGGACGGAGGGCTGTGCATCCGAGACTTTCAGGGAATTTATACTGCTTAGAGACCGAATCGAGATGTAGATTTCGAGATGTAGATTTCGAGAATATATCGAGATGTAGATTTCGTATTCGATAAAAAATGGCCCAGGCATAACTTAATTTACACTGATGCGTCTAAAATGAGCATTGACAGCCCGCTGCGTTCTACTTTCAGCGCTTTAAATTGCCACAAGAAACTTTCGTATTTCCAGGTGGTTTTAATGCCACATTGGAAAGTTGAAATTTGTGGAAGCAAATGCAACATCCGACTGTTTAACTTTATCCAACCGTCTTAGCGTTCTTTAAGCCATTTTCTCTGTCCGTTTGGCACAAATTGTACTGCGGGTTTAGAGCGTACTGCCAAACCCTCGTTGGCATGAGCCGCTGAGAGGCTATTTACATCACAGATAAGATAACAGCGATGACTTTGCCATGACAGTAGGTGTACCGCCTTCGATCTAAAATCGTTCTCTCGATTGGATTCTTGAGGTCGTTCAGCCTCTAAGTGAATCATTTCTGACTTCAACGTTTATAAGTGCGAGATTTTGCACATTTTTATTGTGTTTAGATGTTTTGTAGATGCTCAAGCTTGGTAGCTAACTCCTCTAGAATAAAAGAAGACTACTGCATTTGTTTAACTTTATACAACGTGAGTTTTAATTTACCGGAACCCTTATAGCGAGTAAGTCAGTACGAGCAAATACGCAACTAATAATTCATCATCATCATCATCATCATCATTTATTCATTCCATAAAAGCATTTCACAATACTGAGGAACATGTCAAATTTTACAATCATAATGTACCGGATGATAAAACCGCTTTGATTAATTAAAAGGAAATAAAATAATTGTAATCAGAGGTGATTACTTAAAAATAGTCAAATTTACAAAATAATCAATAATGAAACAAATAATAATCAATACCATAAAAAGAAAAATTCTGAAACATGCGTAATTAAAAACAATGTCAATAAAATCTAAAACTTACTTCGAAAGTATAGTCATAATATTGTTATTTATAATGAAGCGATTGTGGACGCAATATCATAAAAGTCGTCCAGTTTGTAAAGGGCATGTTTGACTAACTGATTTTTCAAGCAGGTTTTATATGCTGCCATCTCAAGTCTTTTCATTGATGATGGCAAAGCATTGAACAATTTAAAAGTTATATATAAAAATGTTTTTTGATATTTTTTTTTCAATTTCAATTTATTTCCAAAAAAATCTTAACAGATTGTAGAAACTTAATATTTAGGTACATTTAAATTACAGTATATTAGTTCGTTTTTACAATATTTAAATTTATCACCACGTACATACAGTTACTTCATTATTGCTTTTAGGGCATCCAAATCATTTTTAAGATTTATTTACTAAAACCACAAATTAAAATATTGATAAAAATAATCAAGAAATTAAAATCAGAAAAATTCAGAATAATTAAAAAATTCTACTTAAAATTGTCAAAAAAATGACCAAAAAATTTGAAAAATTATTTAAAATTAACAAACTCATCGATCGAGTAAAAAGCTTTGTCTAATAAGAATTCTTTAAGTAACTTTTTGAATAAGCTTTCCACTTGAATAGTTTTTAAACTTTCTGGTAGCCTGTTAAAGTAATATGGCCCTGAGTATTTTGTGTCTTGCCTTGCTGTGTTTAGTTTAATACATGGTATAAAAATGTTTAATTTATTTCTCGTATTTTTAGTATGTGTATCTGAAAACTTTTTATAATGTGTTTCTTTATTCTTAAAAAACTCAGTTAGTAACTTAGAGATAGAGTGAGGTTAAGGTGAGGATTCTTAGCCTTTTAAAAATGGGTCGACACGACTCTTCCCTTTTCACCTTTGCAATTATTCGCACTGCTCTCTTTTGGAGTATAAATATGGGTTGCCTATGACAAGCATAACAATTTCCCCAGATCGTAATGGCATAACTTAGGATAGCTTCAATATAGCTGAAATAAACATTTCTTGTTTGCAATTCATCCAACGACCTTCTTACAATACTTAAAGCATAACATGCCCGACTTAACCTACTTTCGAGGTTTTCACAGTGAAAGTTCCATTTTAAAAGTTCGTCGACATGAACACCTAAAAATCTAGTACAATGAGTTTGAGGAATGGCAGTGTTATTTATTGAAAGTATTATTGGCGAACCTTTATTCCGATTTCGATGATTTGTAAAATGTATGAAGTTACTTTTAGACGCATTTAGTGTGAGGTTGTTGCTCTCAAACCAACTATTTAGTTTGAATAGATTATTTTTAACGTTAATCAATAATTCGTCCATATCTTTACCGGCAACAATTAAACTAGTGTCGTCAGCAAACATCGTTACATTTATATCGTTGAAATAATGATATTTAGTCAAGCGTACTTTAGGCAATAACACATTGTTCTTATGTCGCGTATTATGGCTATGCCGAGTGGAGTGAAGCTCGCAATTTAAAACATTCTCTTTGGAGTATAAAAGGCACTGATATATGTACATGGACGACATGGTAAGGATACCAGCTTTAATAAAAAAAGGGGCGCAATGTGTTTCTCTGCTTACACCAAAAATTGTCCTAACGGCTTGCTTTCATAGCACAAAAACGCGATGGGTATCGGTTGCATTACCCCATAGTAGTAATATAATTTGCAATTATAATTAGCAATTATAATTTGGTTATTTTTAAAAAACACATAAAAAAAACAGAACCTTTTTTTTCTACCACCTAGCAGTAGGTAAAATATCGCAAATAAACAACACTCCGCTTCACAAACTTTTTTTTTACTTAATTTTTAATAAAAGTTGTTTATTAGCCACTACTGATTTAGCCACTTCAAGGTGCCAGTAAATTAAAACTCACCCTGTAAATTAAAACAAAAAAGGGTTTACAGCAAGACGTAGTATTCAACGTTTCAGCGATGTTGCAAGGAACGTACAACGAAACGTTGTAGTAAGAAGGCACTCAATGAACTGCCTTTTTTCTATCTCCTTCTGAACGCGTTCTTTGAAAGTAACCCATATTGAGGCAGTGGTTCGTTTTCCAACTTCCCGCAGGCTAGTTGATGCAGTTGACGCAGGCAACCTTGGTAGCAAACTCCTCTAGAATAAAACAACACTTTTTCGACGACTACTGCGGTTGCTTAACTTTATAAACATGATAAAAACGTAGCACCCGACGCTTCAGCGACTAGTTAGATATTAATATTTTTGTCGACGAATTGCCCCATTGTCAATGATTTGCTCCACCGTCGACGAATTGCCCTGCATCTCAAAAGAAGCCCATATTGAGGCAGTGGTTAGGGTTTGCATCTATCCCGTAAGTAAGTGGTTAAGATGCAACAAACGTGGTAGATTACATACTAGTACCTTCTTTCTCTTTTCCTCCTCGACTTGCTTCTTCTTCTGTTCCACTTTGTGCTGTTTGACCATCTCGGTGAGGTTGCTGATGTATTCGTCGGTCTGCGACAGCAGGAACGCCAGTCGCTTGTCTTTCTTCTGATCGATAAGTTTGCGGTAACCTTCCTCATCCTCAGCCATCAGCCTGTCAATTTAAAAAGATGAATGACGGAAAAGCCATAGGTATGTAAAAGATCCGGCCCCCGAACATATTAGATGCGGAGGACTAAATGGAGGATTCGTGCCAAACGCAAGAAGAGCTTGCTTCAGCATTAGGAGAATGATTCAAAAACAAGAAACTTGGGTCCCTTTTGATTTAAAGTCAAAGGACGTTAAGCGTCGTTTTTTCGTCTGTGAACAACTGTTCCAAAGGCAAACAAGGAAGGGTTTTCTTTATCGCATTGTGACGGGTGATGAAAAATGGATTCATTACAGCAACCCAAAGAGAAGAAAGTCATGTGTACTGCCCGGTCAAAATAAAAGTATTTTTAATGGAAAGCTACATTCATGTAATGGGCTTTCAAGGTATCATTTACAATGGGCGATCCCGTCACCCCAGGAGGCTAAAATCATATGTGATCACTCTTTCAACCTGGAGGGAGCGTAGACACTTAGGGCCAACGCCTCGTGCGAGGCCCTGGGAAGTACCCAGCAGGCTGCCTCGCCTGCCTCGACAACCAGATTTAACCGGTTTCAAATAAACTTACCTCTGCATTCTCATCTTCTCAATTCTCTCCTGTTCTTTCTTCTGCTCGCGCTCCGCATTCGCGTGGTAGTTCATCACCGATTTGTTCAGCTTGCCCAGCTGACTCTGACGATTTTTGTGGTATTCTTTGAAGTCCTTGGCTGTAGGAAAAAAAATAGAAATAGACTGGTGTTAAAATACCAGATAATAACGTGCTAATAGCAGATATTATGATATGTCAGATTAGTCATTTGAAATAGTGTAGTGATCGGCAAAAAGCATTGATAATTATTAGGTATCGATACATTTCATTCATTATCAATTATTTATGTACTCGATACTTTACATTCGATACTTTTACTCACATGACTACTCTTTGAATTACTCATATGAGCACCTAGTGAGTTGTTAAAAAATCTGTTGTGTCACCCCAAGACTTTCCCGGCAAGTAGCCAAGGACTGATTCCATCTAATCGATAAGAGCTTGCTTCAGCATTAGTAGAATGATATTAATTTCATAAATAAAATCGAATATTAATATTAATTTCATAAATATTATTTATGGAATTTCTCAAATATTAATTTCATAAATAAAATCTATGAGCGCCCTCTTTCGGTCCGTGGTCGAGCCCGACTGGGTGCCATTGCGACACCTCAGGCAGCGAGGTTCGTTTCATTACCCAAATGTGGACCGATTACCGTTTACCGTTTAATTACCCGAATGTGGACCGGTCACAATTGATTCAGTTAATTGGAGTTCTACTGTATTAGATTTTTTTAAATATTGGGATGGGAAAAATTGGAAAAGATGACTGGCATGTCAGAGTCCTCCAAATAATGAGGGTGCAACTTGGAGCACTTTTAAATGTCTTATCGTAAAAAATATCATTTTTTATCGTATTATTTAGCTTGTAAGTTCGATTTAATATACGCGCATGCAAGGCCTGTTTAAAAAGTATCCGACCTTGAATTTTAACCATGTTCTTTGATACTTGTGGAATTATCAAGGTACTATCAAGAGGTTCTACGCCAACTCTACCAGGATGGCGGTGTCGACTACAACGGGCGAACCCGTCACCCCAGGCTGGTATAACAATATGGATCGTTCTTTCAGCCGTGGGATGAGCGTAGAAGACTTGAGGATAAGACAATCTACTATCTAGTTCACCAGCAACCCGATAGAGTCCAACGCCTTACGGCGAGGCACCGGGATAGGTACCCCGCGGGCAGCCTCACCCCCTAGCTACCAGTTTTGGCAGGATATCTCCGTCCGGAGTTAACCTTCAGGATACCTCCGTCCTCCCGACTGGTTTCGGGTCCGAAGTCGCTTGCGCAACCTCTACCTGTTGTATTACAGCAGTAATTCAGTTTGAATTTATCGCGGACCTGGGCGTTCTTTGCCCGTAGTGCCACACGGGATCGAGTGGCCCAAGGTCATTTCAAGAGTGGCATGACAACAGGTCAACATCCACGCCCACTGCTTAAGAAACAGTATATTTCCGTAGTCTCCAGACCCCTTCAGAAATTAGAATGCACAGCCGATTGGTTTAGCTGAGCGGTGCGCAAACCGTCCAGTGGCGCCGGGATGCAATCCCGCCGGGAGAAACCGGTCCACCAGCTCTGAGGCCTAAGACACGGGAGTCTTACCCGGGGTAGCCTTCCACTTGAGGAGGCTTCTGAATAGGAGCTGAATCGTCAGTTGAGCCGATCCGAGAACAAAATGGATCTTGTGGCCCACGGAACCGTTCACCACCACGCCAACTCTACCAACTTGGGTTGTCGACTACAGCGGGCGAGCCCGTCACCTCAGGAAATTTTAACGATTAGTCGTTCTATCTCCCTGGAAGTGAGCGCCGAAGACTTGGGGACAAAACAATCCACCGTCTAGCTACGCCACGAGCCCGTAAGAGACCAACGCCTTAACCGCGAGATAGCCAGGAATGTTAACCGGCGGGCCGACACTCGCGCCCTTACTTCCAATTGTGACCAGATTACTCCGGTCTCTCGATTGGTTCCAAGTTCGAGGTCGCTTGCGCGGTCCTCTCACTTACGAAGCGGTGAGACCGTGTTTACCGACTGAAGCGGTGTTTACCGTATCTATCGTGGACCACAGCGTCCTTTGCCCGGCTGTTCACCCAGGATCGGATGGCCGATTGTCATTTCAAGAGCAGTCGCCGTAAGGTCCACAACCACCCCTGTAACATATAGGTAACAGTACTGCTTCCAGACTCCCCCGACTGTTAGTCAGAGTTAGGGAGCTAACGGGCCCATGATGAGTTGGCCATGATGACCCATGTGTTCAGGGTCGGTCACACTCACGGGTCAACACCCATCCGATGGCCTCCACGTACGGGGTGCGAACCTGGGTAGGACACTGGGTCAACCAGTCTCCCCTGGGAATCAAACCTCTGGCGCTCCTGGACGGTCTGCGCACCGAGCGGCGCAAGCCAATCGATTGTGCTCTCCGACTAACAGTCGGGGGAGTCTGGGAACTGTATTGTTTCCTATAGAGCGGGGGCGGTTGTGTACCTTATGGCGACTGCTCTTGAATTGACCATTGGCCATTCGGATAGCCAATGGTCATCCAGGTCGGTCCTGGGTGAACAGCCGGGCAAAGGACGCCTTGGTCCGCGATAGATTCGGTTTACTCCGTTTCACCGCTTCATAAGGGAGAGGACCGCGCAAGCGACCTCGAACTCGGAACCAATCGAGAGACCGGAGAAATCTGGTCACAATTGGAAGTAAGGGCGCGAGTGTCTCGAGCCGCTGGGAAGTAATTCCTGGCTATCTCGCGGTAAGGAGTTGGTCTCTTACGGGTTGTGGCGTAGCTAGACGTCGGATTTGTAATGTCCAAAGTCTTCTACGCTCACTGCACGGTCGATAGAACGATGAATCGTTAAGACAACCTGCGGTGAAGGGTTCGCCCGTTGTGGTTGACATCTCAATATGTTAGTCAGAGTTACGGGGCCCTTGCTGAGTTGGCACAGTCGATTGCACAGTCGATTGGCTTACGCCGCACGGTGCGCAGACCGTCCAGGAGCGCCAGAAGGTTGATTCCCAGGGGAAACTGACCATAAGGCTAGAGTCCTATCCAGGCTCGCACTTCATGCGTGGAGGCCGTCGGATAGGTGTTGACCCGTGAATGTGACCAACCCTAAACAGAATGGGTCTTCGTGACCAACTCAGCAAGGGCCCATTAACTCGCCAACTCTAGCATCTTGCGGTGTCAACTACAACGGGCGAGCCCGTCACCACAGGACGTTTTAACGATTAGCCGTTCTGTCGCCCTGCAGTGAACGTAGAAGACTTTGGACAGTACATTCTACGTCCAGCTACGTCACAACCCGTGAGAGTCCAACGCCTTACCGCGAGTGAGCCAGGAATAAACCCGGCGGGCTCGAGATACTCGCGCCCTCACTTCCAATTGTGACCAGATTTCTCCGGTCTCTCGATCGGTTCCGAGTTCGAGGTCGCTTGCGCGAACCTCTCCCTTACGAAGCGGTGAAACGGAGTGCACCGAATCTGTCGCGGACCAAGGCGTCCTTTGCCCGACTCTGAACCGGGATCGGATGGCCAATGGTCATTTCAAGAGCAGTCGCCGTAAGGTAGACAACTGCCCCCGCTCTATAGGAAACAATACAGTTCCCAGACTCCCCCGATTGTTAGTCGGAGAGCACAACCGATTGGCTTGCGCCGCTCGGTGCGCAGACCGTCCAGGAGCGCCAGAGGATTGTTCCCAGGGGAGACCGGTTGACCCAGTGTCCTACCCAGGCTCGCACCCCATGCGTGGAGGCCATCGGATGGGTGTTGACCCGTGAGTGTGACCAACTCTAGCAGTTCGGCGAAAAAAAGGAGACCTGTGACCAGCGAATAACTGGCAGTTGCATAATGACAATGCTCCGTCTCATTCATCAGACTAGGCCGAATACCGAATAGTACCGAATATTCGTGGCATCACCAATGACCACCATTGCAAATGTCACGATGAGTAAGCAGATCAAGACTCAAAAAAGAATTTGAATACTGACCGTGTTGTAGAACGCTCTGTAAGAACTCTTGATGTTTCTGTCGGCGTCTGCGCTCCGCTTCGAGCTTCTGCTGTTTCTCCAATTTCTCGGTGGCGCGAGCCTCGCGAAGACCCTGCCTCTTCGTTCGTTTGTACGCTTTTATGTTGACGGCGGTCTCCAGAGTTGTGTCGCGGCGGGTTGTAGATAGAATCTGTAAAAAAGAATATAATCTAAATGCCGGCAAGCGCAGTGATTTTTTTAAACGACAAAGGCGAGAACTCGTAGGACGCTTATCGCAAGCGCTAGCAGACTAACGCCATCAAGTTTGGAGATTAAAGTTAGAAAACAGTAGTTTAGATAATTTATCTGACTAAGACTTAATTCTTTAAAACCTGTCTCAATAATCGAGAAAGCGATTCGAGTCGGTCTCTAAGCAGTACCAATTCCCTGAAAGTCTCGGATACACAGCCTTCTGACCAGATACAACTCATTACTTTCTATCTCAGATCTTTAAATCTTATTGTAAAATTAAGTGTTCCATGAGAATAAAATGTCCCAAAAGGCCTCTAGTACAAACTAAATAAATACCATGATCTCGCGAATGCTATCACTCGGAACGGCCCTCACTGTTCACATTCACGCGGTGGAATTGGCGCTTGTGGCATGCCAGCCAAATCTCTGTTTCACCTCTAAGATATTTGCCTCTCTAGGAACTTAAGGGGGTATTCTGGTCTAGGAATTTGAAATAATCGTTTTTTAATCCTTATCAACGTTTAGTCTGAGTTACGCTCCTGAAACTTTGTCTCGAACTTTAAACGATTTTTTCTCAAAACTGCTTTTTTCGAACTAGTTGATATGATATCTCAAGTTCTACTTAAACGATTTATTTGAAATTTGGTGAAAATCATATTTGCTTATCACTCAGTATCCAGAACCATAAACTTGGTAAAAATTGGTAAAACAAAAAAGTAACAATAGGATTTTTTTTCAAATCGTCGTCATTTTGCGGGAAAAAGAATATCTTTCTTTCCATGATCCGGGTCATAGCAACGTTCTTACTAATCAAGATTTTTTTATTTTTCTTTGTTTTCTAACACAAGGGTTGGAAACATGTCGACCAAGATGCGCCTTTTTTTTTAGCCCTCACTTCACTAGCCTTTAACTGTTTGATTTTTTGTTTTTTTTTTGTTGGTGATTTTTTTTTTTGTATTCTTGAAACGTCAATGAACATTTTGTAAAAAAATGGATTCAAAAAATGATTTTTTTTTCAATCCTAAAAAAAATGCCTAAAATGTTGGCCTCTAGACCAGAATACCCCCTTAACCCCTAGAACCCCGATTGGCCGATATCGGCCACAACACGATTCAGCGTGACGGCCCCGTTTTAATTTAATTTCTTTTAATTTATTATGTTTTATTATGTTAATATGTTTTATTTTAATTATGGGTACGGTGGTTTGGCAGTAATTAATGTTTGGGTGAGACAGTGTCAAAAATCAATTTTTTTACTAAAATTTTTTGGGACATCAAGTTGTCAATCGGCTGAGGGGCCGAGGCCTGAAGGGTTAATCAACTCCTTAGAAAAAATAGCTAAAACTGTGAATTCCGGATCTCTAATTCTATGGCTTCGAAGGTGGAACGAATGGTTGGTACAGTGAATGCACACATGTGGCAAGGCAGCTAAACCTACCACAGCCAGTCGTTAATCTGGAGTCCATCGCTCACACCACAGAAGTGTAATAATAGTATTATGATGGGCTCGACTCCGATCATTGAATTCCATGGCAGCTTTATTTCTATTTATTATTACTGTATGTTTGGCCTATATTTTTACTACAAGAGTTGAAAGGGCGCCTGCCCAATGATCTTATTTTCTACAATGATGCAAAGTACATTTCCTCGTGTGAGCTCGACGACCGAGCAGTATAGGTTTTACGGTAGCAGTTTGGTTCCAGTAGAAGTTTTGTATAATTCTGATCTATGGAATTCAAAACTTTCTCATTGACAACGTTAGCCCCTTGAGCGGCAAACGGGACAATTGTCCCACAATTGAAATTACCGTAGAGCGGCAAAGGGGACATCTGTCCCAGCCGAGATCGGCGCCGATGTTTCCAATTATTTACCCTTGATACCTCACATAAATCATACGGCCTGTGGTATGTGCGAAAAGAGGAGAAGATTCTCCGTCGTTAACTAGTTGGTTCATTATTTTTCATACAGTCGCCATTTTTTAGTCTATGATTGAACCAAACCAAACCAAAAACTTCAATATTCATGTTGATTTTCAACACTGAATATTTTTTTATTTTTGTATGGGTATAAGTAAAACGAAGTCATAGGTTGAATGAAGCATATTATAATTATTATAAAAGTATTCAAAATTTCTTGCATAGGGTGATTTATTTCCAGAAAAAACATAGAAATGTTGGACAAGGCAGGTTTTTCTGTACCACAACTTTGACAGATAATTCTGAATAATGCTTATTGCTTTACAAAACGGCATCTAATAGCAAATTTCAACAGGAACATAACACAGGTCTTTTTTATACGATCCGTATAATAGTTTCGGAGTAATCGTCGTTTTCCTGAAACGCTATATTTTTGTTGTGATGTAATCTTCTTCTTCGCGTTCTCTAAGAGAAACTACAATTCAAACGTCAGCGCTCGAGGTATTAATGAGCTTGTTGTGCTTAATCTTGTCAGACCTTTCCTAATCAACACTGCTGTCAAAAAACAATCTCGGAGAGGCTTACCTCACTCCTCAGTTGCCGTTGGAAGTTAAGCACCCTCAAGGCCCGTAGCTCGATTTGTGCCTGGAGCCTCAGATCATCAGACATAGTTGTTGGTAAATTAGATAAAATCTCCATTCGCAAAGCTATTCTTGCGGCCACCCTATAAACAAAGAAAGAACGCGTTAGGCTTGTAACAATATATACCTATATATATAAATTTTTTTCAATTGATTTCTATCTGCAATTGGTCGCAGCATTGAAGACCATAATCAGATGTATTGTTGAGTTGAAGGCGCGTAAGATGACTCCTCCCTCGAAGAGTCTCCTCTTAATATTAATTGACTGCTCTAGTGTCAGTGTCTGTCACTCAGGTCTGCCACATCAAAGCGTTTTAACCTTCTTATGTTTCCACCTACGTTTGTTAGGTTTGAGGCTAGGGCATTCACGTGCCCTACCAGTGTCATTTTATATCTTGCACTGTACTTTTGCAGTTCTTCCTTAACCGTCGGCATTTTGAGGTGTTCGTGGATCTCACTGTTCCGGGTGAACCATGGGGCGTTTGCTATGGACCTCAGAACTTTGTTCTGGTATCGCTGAAGGATTTCTACGTTGGAGTCACTGGCTGTTCCCCATAGTTGGATGCTGTAAGTCCATATCAGCTTGTAACAATATATTTTTTTAAATATATAATATTTATACTGGATACCGAAACGAATACTGGAATATTTATACTGGATAGCTTTACTGATACGTCTAGATTAGATCTTGTAAATCTAGTTATAAACAATATTAATAAATTGTAAGTAAAACAATTTTTACAATAAATTGTAAGTGTAAAACAAATAAACATTGAGTAAGTTTAATTTTTTTTTTTTTTTTAATTCCTTTATGATCTTGCAATCTGCCCTGCCTCAAGCGTGTGGATCATACATAATGGTTAGGCCATTTTTCAATTAAACCATATAATATATATTTATTTCCTACCTACCTTCCCAATCAGTGATAATTTACGCGCCGGCCAAAACAGACGTGCTCCTGTAGGAGTGTTCTCATTTATCGTGCTGTGATTATATAGTAATTATCGCGTTCGTGAGCTGGCCAGCTGAAGATTTGGAGACATTCGGAGTAAAATTACAGCAAGGAATCGCGCGAAAATTAGAAAGGTGCGTAAACTTTGATTGCTTCTCCTCTCCACAGTGATGATTATAATTCTTTAAAATAACCAACCTTCCTTACAGTCCACTCTCCATATTATTTAACTTAAACCCAACACATAAGCTAGAGATTATGTATTTGCTCTGTCATGAATGGTATTTGCCCAGTGGCCAATCCATACTATTCTCCTTATGTTTAAATAAGATCTTGAGGGGCTCTTCTCTTTAGTCTCTTGAAGGTGCGAGTTGTTTTGTCCATTAATTTGCAGGCCATCCAGCTTGTTTGGATGATTTGCCATTCGTTTTGCGTAAGGTTTGAGCTTGTATGATGTTTCTTGCTTGACGGTTGGTATCTTCAGGTCGCGATGAAGTTGACAATTGGTGATATACCATGAGCGTTTGTTATCATGCGCAGCATTTTGTTTTGAAAACGTTGCAGTATTTCTATGTTGGAGTTTACTGCAGTGCCCCACAGCTCTACTCCATAGGACCATATGGGTTTGAGGACACACTTGTAGAGAAGGATTTTGTTATCAAGAGAAAGTTTAGACTTGCGAGCCATTAGCCAGTTTTTAAATTGATCGGCAGAGCTTGCACTAATCACTTGAAATGGTAGTTTTTTCCACATGTCAGCCACTCTATTTTGCAACGTTCTTAGGGGGTTTAGAATTAAATTTTGCACAGTTGAGTTTTTTGATGTGTCCTCGAAGATATGTGTTGATGTTGAATATTAAAATATTCTTTAAGCTCAGGTACATTGCAATATTTTGTGAGAATTTTATGTATCAATCAGGTCCCCTCTTTGTCTGCTTTGTTTGAGAGTAGTCAGTCCAAATAATTAAAATCGATCTTCATAATTCCTATTCATCAGGCCCACTGGTATTTGGTCGCCCTTTGCTGCACCTTTTTCACTATATCCACATCTTTGCATAAAGAGGGATTCTAGAGCTGATAGCCATACCCAAGAACAGTTCTTTCATATGCCTTGTAGATCGTTATAAACACCTCTAATGACAGATGTTGAAATGCCTTCCCTTATCAGATCAAGAATAGATTTGGCTCTTTTAGCAAATGCAATTATGTGTTTTACCCATTTGAGATCATCACTAATTGTTATTCCGAGATCTTTTTGTTGCTTAACTGCTTTTAATTGGGTGTTTGCCAGAGAATTTTGTGTTGGGGTTGCTTTTCCCGATATGACGAACTCTGTGTCCAAGATAAGCAACCAATCTTCCCTCCACGCAAGATTCTGCTGAAGCTGTTTACTGCATAGAATAGGATTGGCGAAAAATTTTGTTTCGTCAGCTCTGCGATGTAATTGCGCCTTGAAGATCCGTAAGATACATCATCATCATCATCATCAGCCGGTAGCCAGCCTAGAATGCCATGACGAGCAGTCTTGAGCCACCTCCATCCACCTACTTCCTGCAACCTTTGATATGTCATCGGTCCATCTTGTGAGGAGCCGTCCCACGCGGCGTCTGCCACTTCGTGGTCGCCATTCGAGAAACTTTTTCCCCCAACGGTTGTCGGTTCTGCGAGCTATATGGCCTACCCGTTGCTATAGGGGAGCTAACAGGCCCTTACTGAGTTGGCCTTGCGGACCTTACGGCGACTGCTCTTTAAACGACCATCGGCTACCCGATCCTGGGTGAACAGCCGGGCAAAGGACGCCGTGGTCCGCGATAGATTCGGTAAACATCGTTTCACCGCTTTGTAAGGGAGAGGACCACGCGAGCGACCTCAAACCTCTCGAGAGACTGGAGTAAGCCCGCTGGGTAAAACTCCTGGCTATCTCGCGGTTAAGGCGTTGGCCTCTTACGGGCATGTGGCAGAGCTTGACGGTGGACCGTTTTTGACCAAGTCTTCTGCGCTCACTTCGGGGAGACAGAACGACTAATCGTTAAAACTTCCTGAGGTGACGGGCTCGCCCGCTGTAGTTGACAACTCTAGTTGTAGTTGCCCATTGCCATTTCAAGTTGGTAATTTTATGAGCTTTATCAGTGACCTTGGTTCTTCTGCGGATTTTATCATTTCGGATCCTATCATGCAGTGAAAAGTTGGCAATTTTACGAGCTATATTCTGCAGATTTCCTCATTTTGGATCTTATCACGTAGTGAAACTCCAAGCACTGCTATCTCCATTGCTCTTTGTGCAACTTTGGGCTTGTGTATGAGGCCAATAGTTAGCGACGACGTCTCAGTGTCATATCTCATCACTGGCAACACTCACTGATTATAATATACATTTGTCTTGAGGCTCTGTAGTATTCGTTTAGATACAAGGTGAACATTGTTGTAAGGAATAATTGCAAAATTTACAAATCCTGACAAAAAAAACTGTATGATTTTGAGCACCACTCGCTTTTTAAGGAAAATGAGAAATTGCAATTAACTGTCACAAATTTTAGACCCAAATGTTACTTTCTTTCTCAGAGCAAGAGTTCGCCAAACAGGATAATCGATTCGTCACTTCGAGCAAAGTTGATTACCAAATAGTTTTACAATTTGTCTTTAAAAGATCCCAATTCAGTAATACACAGAATATCAAGCGTCTTTCAGTTACATTTCCAGCTACAAGCATTAAAACGAATAAAATATTAGCATCAAGAGCATGCTCCAGCATAGTACAACCTCGTATATGCCATTTATACTAATTCTTATATCTGCCAATACGTTGTATGAAACACTTCGTTGGGCGGTTAAACTTTTTACCTGTGATGAAGTTATGAGTGTGGTTCGATTAGTATTGAGTGCTATGATTTATTTCCTGACTGCCAAAAGAAGGATTATATTTTTACTGCATATGTATGTATGTATTTGCATGCCAATTTGACTATAATACCGTTATTTGAGAGTGTCTTCTTGTGAGTCTTATTTGTGAGCGTATTATCTCTTTAACTATTTATGCAGTAAAAGGGAAATTATATGCAGTAAAAGGGAAGTCTTTTGTTTTAAAAACTTGACTCGATAAATTTACTTATTTTGATAAGAATTTATAATTGTTGATAATATGACCAATAAACATGACCTAACGATTTAAATTATTTTTTTAATATAAAATACTACTTTTTGTGACTTAAATATAAAAGTTAGACATGTGCTGTCGCTGACTTTTTTTTAAGCATTACCAAGCTCTACAACTTTTCTTTAGCACATAATCATAAATCTCTCATCGTTAAGGCAGCGTTAGTTAGAAACGTTTTCGTTCGACCGCTTATTCTCCGACTTACTTTGCAAATCCGACTACCACGAAAAAGTCTTTTAATTTTCGGCAATCCTATGACACTCACAAATAACGTGGCTTTCTATTGGTAAAAGAATTTTTAAATCGGTTCAGTAGATCCAGAGATTACTTCCTACAACGTCACAAACTTACCTCTTTATAATATTATTAGTATAGATAAATCGCTAAAAACTAATGTTTTTGATTAAACAAAAGAATTGGAATAAATTACTAATGCTTCATGGTGTTGGAATCGTAAATCTCCTGTAAAATTAACTTTCTGGCACTAAAGAAATTTCGCCGTTTAAGGCTTGATGTTTTATAACTAGATACAAACCTATTTTCCCGTTCATTCAATAACTGTATAGGATCGATACCAATAGGTTTAGGGAGTGTCGTGACCCTGTTCTGTTTGCCTGGTGGAGTTGGTACTGCATTCTGAAATAAACAAAAAAAATACCTCGTAAATAACGTAGAGCAGGGGTTGCCAAGTCTCACAGGAGTCAGAGTATTTCACGACATTAGAGATCGATAGCATAGGAAAGATCACGCCTGTTGTGTGATTCCTAATCATATGATTTAAATTTAATTTAAAGCCATTCACAAATAAAATTACAATTTACAATTTAAAATATGAGATAAAATATTATGTAGCTAATTTACTTAATCCAAAGCATATTAAATGATGTTTACTGTCCAATGCCGCCCAACTAAGTAAAGCTTGTGCTTGGACGGACATTCTATAAACAGATTGTTACATTAATTAATGTGTGGATATCACACATGTCATTATCACACATAAAAATCGGTTGTGTCACCCCAAAACTCTCCAGGCAAGTAGCCAAGGGCTGTTCTTCATCGTTCATATGAATATTAATTGCATAATTAAAATTAATGCGGCAGTCGAACCCAGTTGGGTTCCATTGCGACGTCTCAGGTGGCACGGTTCAAGTTAACATTCCATTAAAATGTATGGCGGAACTTAACCCGTTGAGTTTGAGTCAACCAAATCTGGTCGCGAAACAATTATCCGTTAAGTACGAATCGACCAAATCTGGTCGCGCGTTTTTTTCACTTCTTTGACGTTCTCATATTTATTCATAATTATCTAATTGTTTTCCAAAATGATATTTCAATATTCTATATTCGAAATTTCAATGCAATCATTGCGCAGCTGTTCTTTTTATGATTGGTGTAGTAGTTTCGTAGTTATTGTACTTTAAGTCGATGTCGCCGAAAATCCTGCAAAAGAGACAGATGCATCCATGAAAATACCCATCTACTCCAAGGGTTAAATAATATTAGTGCAGCTAGTGTATGAGATTTTGTGATTGGGCCAAAAATGACAATGTTAGGCCAAAATCATAATGTGATTTTGGCTCAACAAGATATCTGTGTACCAAATTTCAAGTCTCTAAGTTCAATATTTCAAGGATGATATACGACTGGTGCCCTCTGGTGAACCGATTTCAACCACAATCTTTTCAACTCTTGCCATGACCAAGTGATGCCTGCATATCAAGTTTCAGTTCACTGGAATCACTCAAATTTGATTAAGCGTTTGAAAGCTGACGGAATACACACATAGACAGACAGACAGGCACACAGAAATGGTCTTAACCCCTAGAGTTAAGTTAAGTTAAGTTAACGATCCCGTTTTAATTTTATTTTAATTTGATTTGTTTTATTTTATGTTTTATTATGTTAACCCGTCAAATGAATGGCGATTAGCTCGGGTTGCCTACGGCAAAATGTTTATAAATTTATATTTACATTTACATTTACATTTACATAGAGCAGGGTTTACTATAGAGCTATAGCATTACTATAGAGCGGATTACTATAAAGCGGCGCACCTTTACATTTATATTTACATTTATATAAATTTATATACATTTTGTATACATTTTGCCAAGGCATCCCTTAAGGGACGCCTCACATTTGAGGGGTTAATATGTTTTATTTTAATTATGGGTACAGTGGTTTGGCAGTAATTAATGTTTCGGTAAGACATAATTCATTTTTTTTACTAATTTTTACTAAAAATTTTTGAGACATCAACTTGTCAATCGGCTGAGGTGCTGAGGCCTGAAGGGTTAATGGGCTAAGGGGTTCAAAATCCATCTTCAACTCGAAAATAATAAATAGCCCATTTTATTGAGTTTGAGTAGCTATAATAACCTCTGTAAATCAGTGTCATATGTGGTCCAGGGGTCAGAAGGAAGTCCCTTCATATCTTCAGAGCCTAGGATTGAAAACTAACAATATATCATTAATTATACGACTGCCTGACAAAAAAGGAGTGAGTCGTGTTCAGGATTCATCTAAGTATATTATCACTATTATTTTACCCCTTTAATATTATTGAAGTATCAGCCGTGGAATCTAGATTGATTCGACCCAATCGAGAATGTTGCGATGTAGATTTTCGCCGTGAACTACTGCAGGTAGTCTGGGAAAGGAAGAAGCCGATAAACGGCGAGTCGAAAGCTTGGCCATACCTGGGGCTGTCCGGGTCGTGCCGGGACGGCGCTGGTGGCCTGGGTGGGCAGCGTCCCGGGGGTGGGCCCCCGCGCCTGCGCCGGCGCCTGCCCCTGGCCCGGGCCCGGGGCTCCCGCGCCGGGACTCACCGAAGGCTGATTGGCTCCCGGCTGAAAATGCATTACATTACATTTATTTTAATCTATACGCGGTAACTCCCGTTCCAAAGCGGCTCGAAATGTAAATGTAGTCAAATTTTCTCCCTATAGGGGTAAGGCGAGGTTTAATGTTTAGAAAGGCGATACTTACGTGCGGCTGCGGAGGATGCAACTGTGCAGGCGGCGGCATTTGAGCGGCCGCGCGGCCCCCCGGGCCTTCGCCAGGCGTCGGCTGGCCCCCCGGAACCTGACCTGATACGCAAAAAAAAAAAGGTCGTAAAGAAGATTGCGATACATTCGATATACGGCAGTGGCGATTTGATGAATCTGATATCAGCGTTGCCAGGAATGTTTGAATATCATACAGCAGTATAAAAAGTCATACGATACAAACCTATTTGAATACACTCAGGAATTTATAAATAAATAATATGTTGTGTCATCTTTTCTAAATTTCCTGTCCACCCTATTCCCAGTTGGGTGACAGAAACAAATAAGCAAAAGGTTAACGTTTTGCCATTCGGTTCGTTATTTTTGTAAGCTAATCAATGTTTTATAGTAATTATTTCTTAAATAAATAAAATAAATAAATCTAATATCCCCTGCAAATAAAAGCTATGCGGAATTGTGTATGCCGCTTAATAAACAGTTCTTTGAAAGGATTTCCGTGTACGGGCAAAGATGCCAGTTTTATGATCTCCGGCAAGGCGCTGAAGAATCAGTTAACGAATGGTTCGTTAAAATAAAACAGGCGGCTATGAATTGTAGTTTCGGGAACCTGCTGCACGAGAAGGTTAAAGAAAAATTTGTCACGGGCTCTCGAAAGGGGCCAATTCTGGACCGGCTATGCGAGGAGAACGAGGATAAAACATTGCAACAACTCCTCGATGCCGCTCTAAATAAAGAAGGGAGCATGAATGAAAGAGATACCAGCCCTTCGGCAGTCTAAAAAATGAAAGTTTACAAAAAATACGACAGACACGTAATCAAGCAGACGTCAAAGGCGCGGCCCATTTTCATGGAGGAGAGAGTCAATCAAAGTGAGCAACGAGACAGCCCAGTATCTAAATGCAAATAAATGATCGAACGGCCTCATATACGCCTGCCTATGAGATCAGTGGAATTTAAACTCTTGGAGCCGATAAAGCAAAATTTATATAATTTACAGTTCTAATATTACCTTGATTTGTCGGCGATGGCTGAAGATATGGACCAGGAGGAGTAGGACATTGCGGCGGTGGCACACCGTCCACTCCCATTGGTCTCTTCCCTTGCGCTGCTAAAGATATCTGAAAAATAAATAAATAGTTATTATTCAGATGTAATTAGCCTCTCAGTGCTTCCTGCCAACGAGGGTTTGACAGTACCAAAGATTATATAGAGCAGGGCTGTCCAACTGCAAGTGCCCCAAGGGCCGCTTTAAAAAAATGCAATTTGGACGGCCGCATTATAAAATACTAATTATGCAACTTTATCAGTAAGTTTTTAATAGGTATGGTATACAAAGGAAAAAAGCGTTTGTATTATTATTTAAATTTATTCAAAATACATCAGGTTACAAAGAAGAAAAAGCGGGAAATTTGAGAATGTTGGTTTTTACTAACTAATGCATCAATATCCACTTTAATATTTGTTGATGATAAACAAAGCAATTGAGTATGTGACTTATCTAACATGGTATCAGACACCATGCTTCCACTCCTAAACTTTGTTTTTTTTTTTACAGTGGAACTGCCGCCCAGAGACGACTGGCTAACAAGCCAACTGCACTGGGAGGCCGGTTGCCTTAAATGGTATACTGATGGGTCCAAATCGGGACTTGACGTACGCTGCGGTATATATGGAGAGTGACCAAACTTCGAAAGAAGTGTAAACTTGGAGAAATACGCCTCCATATTCCAAGCGGAGGTATACATTATTGAATGTGCGGATATCAACCTCCATAAGAACTACGCCAACCACCGTATCTATATCCACTCGGATAGTAAGGCAGCTCTTATGGCACTAGCCTCGAATACCATTAATTCAAAGCTAGTGCAAAACTGCGTATCACTACTGAATTCCATGAGCGAAAAGAACAGGGTAATTCTAAGATGGGTTCCCGGCCACGCAGGAATAAAGGGAAATAAAAACGCCGACGAACTTGCTAAGATGGGAGCAAAGGGAACGTTATACGGCCCTGAACCTTGCTGTGACGTACCAAAAAGCCTTGCAAACCTAATGCTCAAACAAATATGTTTAGAACAATCCGTCAACCACTGTAACAACACGGCAGGGTTGAATCATTCCAAAGCGCTAATTAAGGCTTACGACCCTAATACGGCCCCGTGAGGCCTTATCGCTAAATAGGAACAATCTACGCATACTGGTGAGGGCGCTCACGGGACATTGTGGCCTGAACAAACACATGTTCAACCACAAGCTCTGAGACACAAAAATGTGCAGGTTCTGCCAAGGGGCAGAGGAAACTCCCCAGCACCTCATGTGCGAGTGTGGCCCGTTGGTACGTAAAAGATACACCCACTTGGGTGGTTATTACCTCCAACCTGAGGTGGTAAAACAATCTGGCGCCAAAAGCCTGTTGCGGTTCTTAAATGACACGAGGCTTAGCGCAAAACTATAGTAGGTGGCGAACACAATAGATCAGCAATGATCGCAGTGTTACAAGGCTCATAAAGATTTTAGAAAAGCCCCACGCAACAAATAAAAAAAAGTGACTTATCAGAGAGGGATCTAAATTTTATGTTGAAAAGCTGATTTCGCAAAGACACGTGCTTCAAGCATTGAGCCCAGTATTAGCCCCAAGTTTCGCAATTTGAGGTATCGTTCTTCTGGCAGCAACTTGAAAAAGTTTAATCCAGTTTCAGTTCTTCCTTGGAAAAAATGATCTGTTTGCAAATCACATAATTCCAGTTGAAGGTCTGCTCTGCTTACATTTTCAACTGAAATTGCAAGGGGCTAAGTAAAAACTGAAATATCTCATTTGATAAAGTCGCTAAATCGATTTTTGAATTCTTCTGCAATTGTGTCAATGTATTTTATGTGAGGTACATTTTAAACTTCCTCAAAATCCTTCATTTCTTCTAAATTCTCCACGGGCCGCAAAAGTGAGGTCAAAAAGTAAGGGAGGGCCTCATATTGGACAGCCCTGATATAGAGTATTAAATCGCTCAATGCAGTACTACGATTTGGTAGCTACAATTTTGCTGTGAGGTGCAACTGGATAGATAACACTCACAGTTTGAAACATTGATTAATCTTCTTTTATGTTTAATATGACGGCGTTCTTGGTATAACAGTTTGGCGGTGCACTTTAGATTTACAGTATCCATCTTGAAATAAAGTTATATTATAATAGGAAACGAATTTTTAAATCACAGCTGATGTCATAAATGTATTTTTTTTATTTAATATACAGGATTCAATATGTAATAATCTATATTAACCCTTGGAGTAAATGGGTATTTTCATGGATGCATCTGTCTCTTTTGCAGGATTTTCGGCGACATCGACCTTAAAGTACTATAACTACGAAACTACTACACCAATCATAAAAAGAACAACTGCACAATGATTGCATTGAAATTTCGAATATAGAATATTGAAATATCATTTTGTAAAACAATTAGATAATTATGAATAAATATGAGAACGTCAAAGAAGTGAAAAAAACGCGCGACCAGATTTGGTCGACTCGTACTCAACGGATAATTGTTTCGCGACCAGATTTGGTTGACTCATACTCAACGGGTTAATATTATAAATAAGTAATGTTTGTAAGTTTGTATGTTTATAAGTTTGTAAGTTTGTATGTGCAATACAATACAATACAATCAACTACTTCAGTAGATAGACTACACTTGGATGCGTCACGAAATTAAATGCTTAAAATTTAATTATTAAAAACATAACTATCATGATAGTTGTCATGACTGTAATATTATATTCAATATTACCTACTTACAAATAATCAAAATATACTAATGTCATTATACAAGTATACAAGTAAGAGAGAATAATATATTAAAATAGAAATGAAAATTCTATGTAGAATAATCAACGTAAAATAATTTTATTGTCAATCCAGCAATATGCCTTTGTATTTTTTAAACATAAATAGATGTATACTAAATTATAGAAGTTGAAGTTATACTGAGTATTAGAATGTCAGCTATCATAATTCCGCTATGTTTAAAATTTTACAAATTTTGCTAATTATCAACATGGAAATTAAACTCGGAATTTTCAAAGTCCCTTATACCATAAATTGGGTTTCTTACCAAACTATTTATAATTATCTTTTTAAATTGATCCTCTCCAAGGCTTTTCATTTTCTCTGGAATCTTATTATAGAAGGACAAATTTTGGTGTATCGCACTTTGCTAAGTCGCTGTCGGTTTATGTGGAGATTGGATTTATTCCTCGTATCGTGATGATGAAAATCACTATTCACCGGAACTTCTGCTAGGTGTCTACGAGCGTACATAATATTTTGGTAGACGTAGGAAGAAAATAGTCATGATTCCTGATTCTACGAACAGCGGCTTACAAGAACTTCTTGGAGAGACTATATAAACTGCGTACCGCTATTTTCTGAAGGAGAAAAATTCTGTTTGAGTTTGGTGCCATTCCCCAAAACAGAAGGCCATACGTTATGATGGAATGGAAATATGCAAAATAAACAGATTTAGCGGCTTCAAAAACCGCATAAATTTCTTATCTTTCTAATAGCGAATATGGCACTGCACAATTTTTTACTGAGATCATTTAAGTGATCAGACCATTGTAATCTTTGATCAATTTCTAATTCGAGAAATTTAGTGGAGGGGACATTTTTTAGTTTGTCAGACCCAAAGTATAAGTCCATTTCATTGGAATCAAACGGCCGCAAAGAGAAGCATATTGCTTTTGATTTATTTACGTTAAGTGACAATTTATTTGCTCGAAACCAAATACTAAGCCTGTCTATTGTTTCTTTTATTCTTTGGGCCAAAGTGTCTCATTTATATCGGTAAAATGAAGTGAAGTATCATCGGCGAATAAAATGATTTCATCGTCCACGGATTTCAGGCACTCTGGGATGTCATTAATATACACGAGGACGAGAAAAGGTCCCATTTATGCAGTAAAAGGGAAATTATTTGCAGTAAAAGGGAAAAGTCTATTGTTTTAAACACTTGAGACGATAAATTTACTTATTTTGATATGAATTCATGACTGTTGATAATATGATCAATAAACAAGACCTAACGATTTAAATTATTTTTTTAATATAAAAAACTACTTTTTGTGACTTACATAAAATGTAGACATATGCTGTCGCTGACTTTTTTGTAGGCATTACCAAGATCTACAAGTTTTCTCTAGAACTCAATTATATATCTCTCATCGTTAAAGCAGCGTTCGTAAGAAACCTTTTCATTCGACCGTTTTTTCTCCGACTTACTTTGCAAATCCAACTACCACGAAAAAGTCTTTTCATTTTTCGGATTAATAAATAGCCCTATGACACTCACAAATAACGTGGCTATCTATTGGTAAAAGAATTTTCAAAATCAGTTCAGTAGATCCAGAGATTACTTCCTACAACCTCACAAACTTTACCTCTTTATAATATTAGTATAGATGACAGTAATATCTAATCCCACGATAAAATGTGTGCCTTCCCATCCATGCCAAAAAGTAGGACATAATTTTATGAGCAATAGTAATTAATCACTTGAGCCTAGTTTGTATGTTAGGCATGAAAGTATACATTAGGTCACATATAAAGTATCCACATGGAGAGCCAAGTAGGAGTGTCGGACTACTGACAAATGACCCCAAACTCAATCATCATCACCAGGTGGTCGGTGAATTCCATATCATCTTTTTGAATGTCGTTTTCTCGCAAGTGGGCTTTGGGGGGGAAATAATTGGGTTTACCTAGGTTGAGGCACAGAAATAATAAGGAGAGATAGAATGCCATATATCTGAACAAGCTTTCTAGAGCATGCTTTTTACTGCGTCAGATGTGCAAAATTATCAGTAAAACAGACGCCAGATGCATATATTCGCCCACTTTGAGTCGCACCTACGTTACGGCATCTCATTCTGGGCTCAGTGTACCATGAATTTAGGCAGCATATTTTCTCCCTGCAGAAACGCGCAATAAGAATTCTAAATAACATGGACAGCTTTCAATCGTGTCGTGGATCATTCAGGAATCAAAATATACTAACCCTGCCATCAGTATATTTATTTGAGTGCATCAAACTAGTAGCTAAAGACATATCTAAATTTAAGAAACCTGTAGAAGTACATAATCACTTGACTAGGTCGAGGAACAATCTACTATTACCTCGTCCGAACCTAGAAATTTTACGCAGAGACCCTAACTACGTGGGAATGTCCTTTTTTAATAAACTGCCACAAAACCTAAAAGACCTAATATGTAGGGAAAAGAAAATATTAGTTTTCTATTCGGAAATCAGAAAGCTACTAATTTATAAGGAATTATATGACATAAATGAATTTTAATTATATTTTAATTTTAATAATCTTTAATAATCGTTTTAATGACAAAAATGAATTTTAATAATTAATAATAATGAATTTTAATAATAATCTTCTAGACTATAAATACCACTTGTTCAAGTATGCGTATATAATCTAACAAACATGACTTCCATCTATATTTTTTATCTACAAATTGAACTCTGTCTCTATCGTTATTAATTTATATCTGTATATGACGTGTATAATTTACGAAGTGAACTTTAGAACTGAACGGAAATGAAATCACGAAGGAATTAAATTGTAAATAATATTAAATGTACCTAACACCTAGTTTTAGTTTCGACAATCTGTAAAGATTTTTTGAAATAAATGAATTGAATTGAAAGTGTGTATACTAAACTAAAAATTCACCTCTTTATGTAAATAATATTAAAATAATAAGAGATATGATTTAAACATTCCTTTGCTATTATATTATTAATTTATACCATATATGCATGTTTCGAGCGCCATCTACAGTGCGCCGCCATACTCTTACACCACAAAAGTCGCCATTGTAACAAAAATCGCCTGTTTCTGCGTGGTTGCGTCATTCGTCCCTTAGAGCCGTAATTTCGTGGTTTTTTCTTGTGTTTTCAATTCCTGGCGGTATTTTGGCGTGTTGACGAACATCTCTCCAATATTTAAAATAAATAAAAAACATCGCGATCGCCTATTTTGACATCTCATCATTCTCATAAATTACCGTTACAGCTGTGTGGATCGTTTCACAATGACAGAATCTGTTAATGGTATAGAGGAAAACGAGTTTGGTCTAACCCTATGCCTCTATGGTAACTGAACATCTGTCAAAAGTGCCCGACTTCCGCCAAAGAGCAATTGGCGGAAGATAGATTGTTGATCAATCTAATACGTTATATAATGATTTCGTATACGCCTCCATCTCTTCAAAAAGAGATTTTGATTAGATAAATATTCTTTACCTGCGGTGATAACGTCTGATTCCTGGCCAGATTCCTGTAGGCCATAATCTGTGCCCTGAGTTGCTGCAGCTGTATGTTGTTGAAAGGTCCCTGTTTGTTTGGATCTTGAGGGTTGGATCTGGCCCTCAAAGCAATAAGTTGAGAGTAACGTGGGTCTTCTTGAAGTCCCTTCTCTTCCATTGAATCTGAGCAGAAAATTAGGCTATGAGTGAATAAATAAACATTGAGCTTCAGTTACGACGCTTGACAACTACAGCTGTCAACTAAAACAGGCGAACCCGTCACCTCAGGAAGTTTTAACAATATTAGATCGTTCTGTCTCCCTAGAGATGAACGTAGAAGATTTTCGACGAAAACAGTCCACTGTCGAGTTACGCCACTCGCACGTAAGAGACCTTCTCGTCTTATCTCGCCTTACCACGAGATAACCAGGTTACAGATTACTCCGGTCTCCCGAATGGTTACAGGTTTGAGGTACCTTGCGCGGCCCTCTCCCTTACGTAGCGGTGATACGGTGTCTACCGAATCTATCGCGGACCAAGGCATCCTTTGCCCGGCTCTTCCCTTGGTATCAGATAGTCGATTGGTCGTTTCAGGAGCAGTTGCCGTAAAGTGAACTACTACCGCCGCTCTATAGGTAACGGTTACGAGTTCGAGGTCGCTTGCGCGGTCCTCTACCTTAAGAAGCGGTGAAACAGTGTAAACCGAATCTATTGCGGGCCATGGCATCCTTTGCCCGGCTGTTCACCCACGATCGGGTAGCCGATGGTCGTTTCAAGAGCAGTCGCCGTAAGGTCCAGGAAGTTTTAACAATATTAGATCGTTCTGTCTCCCTAGAGATGAACGTAGAAGATTTTCGACGAAAACAGTCCACTGTCGAGTTACGCCACTCGCACGTAAGAGACCTTCTCGTCTTATCTCGCCTTACCGCGAGATAACCAGGTTACAGATTACTCCGGTCTCCCGAATGGTTACAGGTTTGAGGTACCTTGCGCGGCCCTCTCCCTTACGTAGCGGTGATACGGTGTCTACCGAATCTATCGCGGACCAAGGCATCCTTTGCCCGGCTCTTCCCTTGGTATCAGATAGTCGATTGGTCGTTTCAGGAGCAGTTGCCGTAAAGTGAACTACTACCGCCGCTCTATAGGTAACGGTTACGAGTTCGAGGTCGCTTGCGCGGTCCTCTACCTTAAGAAGCGGTGAAACAGTGTAAACCGAATCTATTGCGGGCCATGGCATCCTTTGCCCGGCTGTTCACCCACGATCGGGTAGCCGATGGTCGTTTCAAGAGCAGTCGCCGTAAGGTCCGCAGCCACCCCCGCTCTATAGGAAACAGTACTGCTTCTAGACTCCCCCGACTGTTAGTCAGAGTGCACAATCGATTGGCTTACGCCGCACGGACGCAGACCGTCCAGAAGCGCCAGAAGGTTGACTCCTAGGGGAAACTATCCCTAAGGCCAGAGTCCTGCCCGGGCTCGCACTTCATGCGTGGATACGCCGGATGGGTGTTGACCCGTGAGTGTGACCAACCCTGAACAGAATGGGTCTTCGTCGCCAACTCAGCGAGGGCCCAGTAGCTCCCGCGACACACAATGTCTTCAGCGATTCTACCAAGCGATACATTTTTGCACTTTCTTTTTGGGATCGGCCATTAGTGAAATCAAAATCTAGCTATAAGTATAGCAAACAATATGCGGGGCAATATTACAATAATAAAAACGAAGTTCATATGAATGCGATATATCGGCCACCATTACGGCAAAAGGGCGGTATCGCATTTGTAAAATTTAATCTGCAGTTGCAATATTTAGTTCAAATATACAATATAATTCGTTTTTTTTCCTTCTTGACACAACTGTGGCACTCCAATAAGTCTCAGAAAGTAATCTCGCCTTATCACAGAAGTGCCTAGCAAGGCGGGCTTGGATGCTCTTTACTGGGCATGTTAGAAAAACATTTACATTTAAATTATGAACTATTTAACCTGTGCTCAGACAGATATACCTAATTTTACAAACATATAATAATATTTTCTTTTGTGCTCTTGCATTTGAATGTAAGTAATATGTTAACAAACATACATAACGGAATAAACTGGTCAGTGAGGTTCATTGTGGCACAGTGCCGGTTTAACCCATGCAGAGGCACTTAGGCCATCGAAATTTCGGGGGGCTCTTTGCACATTTTTATTCTAATACGTTTTGAACGAGAAAATCTTCAGAATAACCAAAAATTCGATTCTAAGCAATTCCAAGGATCCGGCAATATCGAAGCACGTAGTGAGTGGCCGTAGTGAGTCAAATGATCTACAAGCCCGCGTTGACTTCCACAAAAAGTTCCTTACTGGAATCAGCCAGAATGGCACTGGTCTGGGGTATGGCAGTACAACCATGAGCGATGTGGACTTGAAGAAGTCTCTCTTGCGGGGAGATTACGACAGCAATAGTATGACTCACGCTATTGGCCTTCAATGCCAGAATGATTGGACAACAATTGGACACTTTTGCATTCCTCCTCCAATGCACTGGAAAGTAATGTTGTATGACTGGACGCCAGAGATGCTGAAATTTTATTTAAATGCCTATCAGCATACACTTCCAGACCCCAGTAACCTCGCTCGTTGGAGCTATGCCGAGGATAGTTCATGTCCCCTTTGTAGCAACACTCCTTGCACAGCTAGACATATTCTAGCTGGCTGCAAGGTGGCCTTGGATCAAGGACGGTACAAGGGAGCCTCTCAGTGGCTCGTGCCAACAAGGGTTTGACAGTATCCTCCAAACCCCCAATACAGTTTGTGCGGGTTGGCTCTAAAGGCAAAAAACATCTCACTGCAAAACCTTTCTCAATAATCGAGAAAGCTTCAGATTGGATTATGGAGGTTGATTCGGTCTCTAAGCAGTATAAATTCCCTGAAAGTCTCGGATGCACAGCCCTGCGTCCAGATATAACTCTTTACTCTCTATCTCGGAAGATGGTCCTTATCGTAGAATTAACTGTTCCATGGCAATCAAATATCCCAAAAGACCACGAGTACAAATTAAATAAATACCATGACCTCGCAAATGCCGTCACCCGGAGCGGCTTCACTGTTCACCTTCACGCGGTGGAAGTAGGCGCTCGTGGTCTGCCAGCTAAATCTTTGTTTCACCTTTTTAAAGATCTTGGTCTCTCCAGGAAAATAATCAACTCCTTTCTAGAAAAATTATCTAAAACCGCGATTTCTGCATCTCAAATTCTATGGCTTCGAAGGGGGAGTGAATGGGTGGTAAGGTGAACGCTCACATGTGACAAGACAGCTGTCCTAAACCTACTACTGCCGGTCGTTAGTCCGGAATCCACCCTTCACCTCCCAGAAGTGTAATAATTATATATGATGGGCCCGATTTTTGGTCGGTGAATTCCACGGCAGCTCCGTTTGTATTTAATTTTTAATTTTAATTTTTTATAAACAAATGTATTAAATAAAACAAACATTGAATAAACAATAAATTATAATATTATTAAACAAACATTAAAAACGTATAAAACTGCATAACTTGATTTGAAATCTCATTTAACAAATATTTGGCCTCGTCAATTGTTTCAGGTTTCTGATTCACATTTACGCTAATGAGTTGCAAAGCCTCCTGAAAGCTTCTGTAGCCGCGAGACAACGTCTTGGTCGCATCAGCCCTAGCACTGCACCTTGTAGCGCTCTTTCTGTTACAACTAGTGCAGAGCCTTGCTGGCCCTCACATTGAGCATAACCTCTTAACGGTGAGTCGACGCCGAGAAGAAAGTATAAATTGTTTGCACAGGTCTTGAACTTCTGACTTGGTTTCATCCAGTAATTGAACTGGGTCCTTGTCATCAATAATCTGTTTGTCGACTGTCAACCAACTGTCAATAATTTATAACAATTACGCTATTTATTACAATTATGCAGAAGTGTTTATTTAACATTTACTTCTTAGAATTTCAATTCATATTTTTTTTTCTATTAGAAACAAGTTTAAAAAATATGATTGTAATGGTTACTCGTTCGGGGGCCCGGGGGCCCCCTAGACAGCGTGGGCCCATAGACCAGGGCCTACTTGGCTTTATGGCTAGTCCGGCACTGTCGTGGCATACTTAGTCTTACCTATAGCCCTCTGTAAAGCGTTGAGGTTGTCCTGTCCGGGTCCGGGTGGTCCTCCTGGTGGCCCGGAGCCCTGCATGGGCTGACCCTGGCCATGCATCATGGACCCTGGCATCGGTTGACCTGCTCGCAAAAATGAAGTAAAATAAAAGTAAATAAAGCGCTGCTTGCAAAAAATAAACTAAATAAAAATAAATAGAGTACTTTCTATGTTTCTAAAAAAAATATAGATTTTTACAGCGTAAGAGGAATTTCTAGGGAACTGATATGAAATCGTCTTCTGTTATGTCCTTGCGCTCAGCGAAGGGCATTGAGAACATTTCAAGAACATGTCGATGATGTCATTAGGAAAGATGGTTACGGAAAATATCACGAGACACGTACATGATCCAATACAGAAGAAACGCAGAAACCGAGCAGTTCACGAGAGATCCTACCAGACGTCGAGGGTATGACCGATTGAATAAGTTGCTAAACAAATTCTATAACAAGTAAATATATTAAAAAGAATAAAAAACATGACCGTGGTTAAAGAAAGTGAACTATTATATTTATAATTATTTTTAATACGGTTTTTTAAATGAAATATTTGTGGTTTAATTATGTATCCATATAGATACATCAGACATTTGGAAATTTGGACATTTAGACAACTATTTACTTGATATTTTGACATTTAAGGTACCCTATGACACTCGGAATGACATAACACTTCTAACAATAACACATACTTTTAAATCAGTTCGAGCTTTTAAAAGTTATAGTGGAATAATGAGACGGAAAACATACAGTCGAGTAAAAAACGTCAAGCTTACCCAAAATATAGCTTGATCTCTGAGGCCTATAAAATCAAATGCAGCTTTGGTTTAGCCTAAGTTGGATAAATAAAAAGGGTCCTTAACCACTCGACTGATGTAACACATCAAAACTGTTAAAAACGTTCAGCGAGAAAAATCGGCGATCTGCAAACATATATTGGATAGCGGAACTAACCACTGGGTGCAGTTATAAAATCACCTTGTGCTATCCAAAGAACGGTTTAATTTCCTCGCATGACCCGGGAAGCCACTGAAATAAGAAAAACCCCGAACTTCAATAGAGACGACGTTTGCAAACTCTATAACTACGTAAAATCCTTTTCTTAAAATGTTCTCAATGCCCATCGCCGAGCCCAAGGACAACGAAAGATACAGTGAGTGTTGTGTGCAGGGCGAATTTTTTAAATTCGCGCGCAATGAACCCTTGGCCTACCACCAGCGTGCCGCCTACCTGCAGAACAACGGAAGACGATTGACAGCACTTTCAGTCTACCCTGGACAATGGCGGTTGCAAACATCGCCGAAATATCGGGTGCCACAAACTTCACGCGGTAAATTCGTTTTTATCCTATTTTTAACAACCTATTTAGATAATATCTAAATGATAGATCGTATCTAAATAGCTTTGGATGATTGATCACAGTGGAACACCTATGGTGATTGATCATATTCGACGAGCTGTGACTTGTTTTCTATTATACGTTACCTTGCGAGTGTGGAGGATGAGGTCCCTGAGCGGGCGGCGGAGGACCCTGGTGGGGCCCCTGATGAGGCCCTTGGTGGGGTCCCTGGTGGGGTCCTTGGTGGGGACCCTGGTGCGGTCCCTGATGGGGTCCCTGGTGGGGTCCTTGGTGGGGTCCTTGGTGGGGTGACATGCCCTGATGAGGCCCGTGGGGCGACTGCGAGGGGGACGGCGGGTGACCTTGCTGTGACGGAGGGCCCTAAACATTACCATCTCTCAAATTCAACGGCAGATAAAAGCATAATAGTTTATTGCAATTTTATTACAATTGCAAAATAGATTATGGTAAATATTTGCTAAGATTTTTGAAACAAATTGAAACAATAATTTTGAAGCAAAATGGCGGATATGTTTCAAATCAGCTTTTCAAATCAGCTTTGCATTGGGATGAACCATTTGTAAGCAATTTGGTCCTAATTTGACCTGCAGTTTTTGAGATGCAGTAGATAAATACACACACCAGAGATACATCCTAACACACACACACACACACACACACACACAGAGATATTTCCAAAGATCACTTTTTTGGATTACCAAGCTCGAATTCTAAATTTTGATCGAAAAAAGACATAATTCGTATTTCGAAACATTTAGTTGTTATTTATATACCTTTTTTTAAATTATAAAATAGACTATGATAGAAATAATTTATCGAGAACAAGACATACATACATACTTCGTGTAACTCGATGTACTCATTAATGACTTATGGACAACTATTTTGGGGAAATGCCGCAACCAGTAAAAGAATCTTTCTTTTGCAAAAGAGAGCACTGCGCAGCATGTATCAGGTAACGACTAGGACCTCATGCAAAGAATATTCCAGTAAGGCAAGGGTAATGACTATGTATTCGAAGTTCATATACCAGTGTTTAATGTATGCTAGACAGCACCTCGCAGAAACTGCAATTAATGCAGACATTCACTCGCATCAAAACCGCGGTAGCTCCCTTTTATGCTTACCCTGAATACGACTGGCAAAAGTACAGAAAAGCTACTTGTACCTTAGCATCAAATTCTATAATCTACACCCTACAAAATTTAAACAGCTGGAGGACATAAAAATTTAAAAAACATCAAGGAGATGCTGATAGACATCAAGGAGATGAACCCACCCTTTCTATAATCTGGCCGAATTTGAGGGCCAGGATTTTCCAAATATTGTGCCCATTTAAATTACTTAAAAAATTAGAGCCTTATTGTCTGATTATTTTATATGGTCTTATATCTCTACTTTTAGTTTAAATGCATAACGTACTTTTAATGCATAACATAGCTATAATTTGATTATTTAACATTTTACTGACAATTTGAATATTACGATGAATAATTTCTACTACTTCAAATATTAGGCTTCTATTTTGATTACTTATATTTATAGTTTGACAATCTAGTAGTTAATTCTTGACTACCTATATATGTTTAGTAAAGAGTAGTAACGAGACTTATTACCTAACCCAATTATTTTGACGTGTCCAAGAGCGGTCTTTAGCTGTCAATTGGACACGACGAAAATGTAATCTAATGTAATGTAATGTACTTTTTGGGAAAGCAAAAAAGGTATTAGTCATAAGACAAAAGAAATACCAGCAAACAAACCTTGCTTGACACCTCAGTCGCCTATTTAAAATGCTCATGTGTAAAATCGACATTTATGAGATAGATCCTTTCGACAGAATGACCCTCATTTTTTTTCTAATTTAAGATCTGCTAAGTTAATAAGTTTCTAGAAGAGGTATGTATCAATTTCACGGAAGATATAAGTATATCTCAGTACCTCAATACAAAAGGCGGACATTTGCCACCCAGGTCAAAATTGAGTAAGAAGTAAATCCTAATAAAAATGTTTGTGATCGTTTCAATGGTGAAGTCCTATCATTTCCAAACCAGACAGCTATATGACTTTTTTTTACACTGAATGACGTTATTGATTTCAAAAACGCACACCTACCCAGGAGTTTGGTTTTAAACTGTATTTTTGGACTTGTCTGGATGGACATCTAGATTTTTGAAATATAATTTAAACTATTTATCAAAAGAAACTGATATTGGACTGATAAACTGAAACTCACAATATAATGTCTACAGTATTTAATAAAGCAAAGAAAATAAGACACCTAAAACATTAAAACAGATTTTTCTCTAATTCAAGTAAACGACAGATGTCCGCCTTTGATACTGAGGTACTCATGTATTATACGTCAGACAGTGATAATCAAACGATACCTGCGGCATATGTCCCATGGGATGCGAGTAGGGCTGCGGTGGTCCTTGATGCGGGGGCATCCCGGGATGCTGAGGTCCATTAGGGCCCATAGGGTGTCCGTTGGGCCCCATCGGATGACCCATCCCCCCCATGTGTGGGCTCATCTGCGGTTGCATGTACGGCGAAGGGTGCTGCTGTGAGTTCGGAGGCATCGGATGACCGGGGTGAGGCTGGACGAGGAGATTAAAACAGTATAAAACAATTTCATACTACAGAGTACTAGTTAACCCTTGGAGTAAATGGGTATTTTCATGGATGCATCTGTCTCTTTTGCAGGATTTTCGGCGACATCGACCTTAAAGTACTATAACTACGAAACTACTACACCAATCATAAAAAGAACAACTGCACAATGATTGCATTGAAATTTCGAATATAGAATATTGAAATATCATTTTGTAAAACAATTAGATAATTATGAATAAATATGAGAACGTCAAAGAAGTGAAAAAAAACGCGCGACCAGATTTGTCGACTCTTACTCAACGGATAATTGTTTCGCGACCAGATTTGGTTGACTCATACTCAACGGGTTAATTATCAATACTTTTTTTTAGAAACTCAAATATTCTAAATTTTACAAATGGAATTGCAAAAAATAAATTAAACGTTGACAATGGTCATTATTCTCCGTAACCAGTATTGGACTAACGATTGATGACTAATGATTGAATACATTAATTATGATTAATAACTAATGATTGATTAATTTAGTCGTCAATCGTGAGTAATGATTGATTAGTTTCAATTTTAATGAGGACTAATGACTAAAAATTGTGATTGAAATTCTCGACTGCGGCCAACTTCAAGTTTTGTATCATGTTGAAGTGGAGGACTACCATCACTTGTACGTATAAAGAATTCATAGTGGTCGATCAGCCGGACATTTGTTCGGTCGGTCGGTAGTTTAGTCGGTCGGTCAGCTGGTCCGTCGGTCGGTATCGGTCCGACCGACTGGCCGACCAACTAACCAACCGACCGGCGAAACCGGTGAGAATCTAACACCTGAATCTATAGTGGATGCTTAAGCAATGACTCCTGCTTGAGCATTTTTATTTATTTATTTATTTATTTAAATAAAAGTACATTTTTTTTAACTGCAGTACATTATTAGAGTAGAGGCTCCATTGTAAATAGTAGCAAAAAAGAGAGTACCGCAGCCCAGTAATTCTTCAGATCAACGCCGCCTAACTAGGCCTAGGCCCGTACTAAGGCAAGCGTACCAAGTAAACAAAGGCTTGTGTATACTTCAAACATCATAATTAAAAAAATAAAATTAAGTAACTAATAATATTATAAATTAACAGTAGTAATAAACAAGGTAGGTAAAAATATATCATTAATCTAAAAACTAGGTCAAATCATTCATATAAATGCCTCAGTAGTACCTGTTTTCACTCCATTTCAGTCTATTTGCAGTCCTTGTTTTCATTCTACAGACAATTTGACAATGATTAAGCATCGGCTCAAGCCGAGTATCGCATTAGTAATGTTCGAGCATTGCTTGGAAATGTCAAACAGAACACTCGGTTCTCATTTGTTGCGTTTACAGAATGTTTTTGCATTTTTCTTGTCTTCTTTCGTGTTTTTATAGACTATAACGTATGATTAGTGATCCTATCACGTTATACCAACACAAGAAACAAGAGCGCCATCGAGTTTATTTAAAACGCGAAAAAGAAAAAAATACTATAGATTAGGTTATGACCGAAAAATAAAAAAACAACCACAGGGTCGGGGAAAGGATTTGGTTTGGCACTAAATTTGGCAAAACGGAGAATAAACCTTCGCAATTTTAAAATAAAACTACAAATTTAAAGTTAGAAAAACAAGATCCTTTAATCAGCAGGTAGTTCCTCCTTCTATCTCCTCTTCAGACATGTTGTACAGACTTCAGACATGTGACATGTGATACGTTTTCCAGTTCAAATGGACATCCAGGCGAGAAAAAGTCAGGGCACGGTGGGCCGATTTATAAATGAATTTACATTGGAAAATAAAAAGGCGGCACAGCCAAAAACAAGCAGAAAATAGGACCTTGTTCACATCACTTTAAAATACTGCACTTCAAGTGCCTTAACCGCGGCGGATTATTCCGCTTTTAGCGAGTTTTCAGTCGCCCGGCGCGAGTGAGAAGTACTCTTTCTCGCCCATCTTGGAAAATATGACCCCCTCAATTACTGTGGCTAGAATGGACAGACTGGACTGCCTGCAGTTATACCAACTTTGGGAGATTAAAAAAATAACTCATAGCAACTCATGTTCACTAAAATAGTAATATTTTTTGTAATATTTATTGCATTTTTAAAAATTCTTTTGAACTTGATTTTTTAAGTAAATCTCTTGTTTTTTTTGTCATGGCGAGAACACCAGAAGGGTCATTTTTTATTGGGCCGTGCAATTCGGCTATTTCTATTATGACAGATCAAATGTCAAAGCTTTTAGCGATTTTTTATTGTTTTGGAGATACGTTTTGAGATTTTGAACCAAGATTCCGAAACAACTCAAAAACTGAGTAAGACCAATATAAAAAAACACGAGAAATACAAGCGAAACATGTTGCAATGCGTGCAACATGTTTTTGAAACATAACATGCCACGCAAATTTGGATTTTTGTTACAATGCTCATTTTAGAAAATGGATCCCGGGTGATAAGAGTGCGTTTTTCCTTAACCCTAAGGGAAGCAAAGCCTTGGCCAAAAAAGGTGATAAAAGTATTTATCAACAGGTTAATACTGATGAAAAAGAATGCCTCACAGTTTTAGCTAACGCGAATGCAGTAGGTGTATTTGCTCCAACAATGATTGTTTTTAAATACAATAAGATTACTTTTGACGTAGCTACTAGAGGACCAAAGTATTGGGCAATTGGTAAATCAGAAATTGGGTGGATAAACTGCGAATTATTCTATGAATACATCACAAAATATATATTCTACAAATGGCTCTTTTAAAAAAACTTTCAGTTCCTTATAATATTATTTATTGATGGACATACCAGCCATTTAACAATGCATACTAGCAAATTTTGCCATGATAAACATATACTTATATCACTCTACCCCAATGCAACCCACTTGCTTTAATATATATGAGCAAATATATATGAGCAAATACACCTACTGCATTCGCGTTAGCTAAAACTATGAGGCATTCTTTTTCATCAGTATTAACCTGTTGATAAATACTTTTATCACCTTTTTTGGCCAAGGCTTTGCTTCCCTTAGGGTTAAGGAAAAACGCACTCTTATCACCCGGGATCCATTTTCTAAAATGAGCATGTAATCATGGTTTGTTAAATAGTCGCTAACTTCGTCGAACCAATTATATATAGCATTTTTCGTAACAGAAGCTCGTGATGCGGTTAAGTTTTGCGCTACTCGTTCACTTATAATTGTATGTCGTTTAAGAAATGCATCAAACCATACTCTTCCTGGACGTTCGTCTTTAAAAGGTGTTTCCCTTTTTTATTTCTTTTACAAGCATTTGGACGCTGTCTAGAAGCTGATTTTTATTTACAGGAAAATTTGACAGCGCTGAGGATATGATCCAGGTTTCGAACACTTTTTCCTCATCGGTAGAAAGCACAGTAACAGGACCCATTTCTCTTTGAACAGGAGCTTTCCCGAACATTTATACATTAAAGTAACTCTAGGTACATTGCACTTTTTTGCAGCTGTTGCAACCGGCATCCCTTTAATGTGCACATCATCAATTGCTTGAAGCATATTCTCCATTCTCCTCAGGATATGCCAGCATCTTGCCCTTGATGGGCGGCATGGTTAATCTAAGAGAAAAATTATGATGCAGTACTTGACATAATGCTTGCATTGACATCATCAGTAATTGACATCCATGTCAAATATTGGTTCTAGTAACAGCAATGAAACATAAAAACTATATAAATTATTGTTACTCTACACTGATTACTAATATCATGCAAACTTGATTCGTACCTAGAAAACCAATAGATGACATGACTGTCAACTACTGATAAAGATTGGGAAATGCGTAACTAGTAATTTACACACACAAAAAAATCGCAGCCATTACACCCAGGAAGTTAGTAGAGGAATCTATGCAATCATCAGTTAACGAACAACAATATTCAATAAAACATTAGTGGGTATCCTCACAAATAATGCCAAAATGTGACTGAATATAAATTGACTCACCTCTTTGATTTGTTACAAATATTGGAAAAACTAACTAGTCACAACCACTTTTTGCAAACAAGACACAAAATTACAAAATGGCGGAATCAATGGCGCCAATGTCGTAAAAAAAATATGTTCGGATACACGCCCTATCAATCGGGTGCATTAAAAAATCTACATAACACACAGGAGCGTCTTCAAGTGTCCTTAACCCGGTCGCTCCGTAACATCCCTTGGGGGACCAAAGGTCGGCCGCCTAAAACTCCATAATGTCCCTTACAGGACCAAACGCTCGCCGCTGCGAAAAATGCAATTTACGATTCGAAACGCCGTACTATATGCTTTCTGAGGACGCAACGATATGGCCAAAATATCTTTAATTCAAGATTTCCGTCTGGCAATATCGAAGGACGATTTAAAAAGTGAGCATAGACGTCAAACGGCAGTGTCCGCCGGTAACTCTCACGGCCGTGTATGGTTCCGCGAAATGGGTGATAAAAACTGTGTTTGTGCAGTGTTTTGTGCCATTTATTGGAGAACAGTGAGTAATTTTCATTTTAAGTAGTTAAGGAATGAGGATTAGTCAATTGAGATAGTCCATTTGCTGTTTTTCACGAATATTTATGCAAAATGCTTCGGTGACAACTTAGCGCCTGGAAAATATGGCATTTTGTGTTTTGTAATGTTTATGAATTATCACGAAATATCGCGGAATATGACGTAATATCGCTTTATTTCGCTAATAAAATAGGTATTGCTTCATTTACATCCTAAGTAATCACATAATAAGCCGTATTTTGAAAATTATAAATTGCTTCGTAATATGGCTCGCGAAAATAAATTTGTTTTGATAATTACTATGAGAGAATTACCATACTTAGAGTGCGATTTTCTATAGTTTTTCGATGAAATGTGACTTTTTGGAGTATAATAATTAGTTGTTTTACATATAATAAGTACCTATATAATGACACAATATATTTGAAAAAATATAAACAATTTTATATTATGAACATGCAAAGTTTATTATCAAGTTGTGGACGCCAACTCTCAAAACTTGAGATTTTTCTATATCAGACAAAGCTGAAAATTTTAGTGTAATTTTCTAAGAAGTATGATGTAGTAAAAAAGTTATTTTGAAAGAATTTCATATAAAAAAAAAAATAATACGTGTGGCACTCGGGGACTGCCGCGGTTAAGCTATTGCATAGAACTTTTAACAACTTATGCAATTATAATTATTTATTTATTTTATTTTTTTTATTTTTTCTGATATCAGATAACTGCGCTCTATCGGAAAACGTGGAAATTATTCCGAATCATCTGCGGCTTCGGAATAATTTAAACGTCTTCCGATAGAGCGCCGCGCACGAATTTTTTATTCGATAAAGCAAAAAAAAACTGATTATTCAAAAAAAATCGTATATAAAAAGATAGATAATTAAATTATCTTTAAAATGGTGCAGGTTTCATAATAATACGCCAGATAAAATTTGCGTAGTAGTCGTTTTTGTGTTCGGTTAGACCTAATTTCACAAATTAATTACACTATGTAATATAAACAAAATCTAAAATATTCAAAGCTAAGAATATTAGGAAAATGTTCTTGTTTAACATATATTTTTTTCGAATCGTAAGCAGTACTCGTTTAGACGTAATTATCAGTTTAAAATCATTAATTTTCGTTAAGAAATTTCTGCATTCGGTCGCCGCGCTGGCCTAGGCCCGCGATAAAAGCTATGCAATAGCTTAAAAAAACCGTAAGTAGTCACAAATTAAAAATCAAAAAAAAAATTTTTTACGAGAAAACATCAATTTTTTCTTGGTTGAATAACTAAATATTTTTGTATGCAATTAAGTAAAACAAAATAATTGTTTTGGTAAAGCATTTAATAAAGAACATAACTGTATTTACAATTTTTACATATTTTCCGTAATTTGTTATAAAAACATCGAAATGATTTTATATGCCAGTTTTTTCTGTTCGCCAACTTTGTAATATTTATTCATTATTATCTTAATTGTTTTACGAGATAAATTTATAATGTTTTATATTTAAAATTTCAATGCGGTCATTTTACAGTTATTCTTTTTATGATCCGTATAGTGGTTTATAACTTATGATCGTTTTCCTCAAGGCCATCGACTCTCGCCAATTTCACGCGCCAAACTGACAAAACAAACGGGACGGCCGAATGGGCCGAATTTTAACTTCGCGATGTAAGGGGTTAAAGTCAAAGCTGTCAACTAATGAATAAGTGTCAACTATACCCACACTTACCTTAAATCTATTGTTAAAACATGGGTATTATTGCAGTATAGGTACCTCTTCTAGATTGTTGATTTTTTAACGTCACCAGACTATATTCACCACGCTGATTCCGAATCTGCAATAATATTTATTCGGTCTCAATAAATAAGCGAGATATAGGCATTCAAAAAAGCGCCAAACCCATACATTTCGGTAGTTTTTTTTTTTAAATTATACATAAACACCTATTTGGCGGTAGGTTAGGTTAGGTTAGGTCTTTTTAAAACAACCTTAAAAACTAAGGTAAAAAAAAATTTTTTTTTTGTATGTAAATTTGGTTTCGAAAATTTACGCGTCCGACACACATTTCACATTTAGCATTACAATGATCTAACCTAGTAGTATTTCTTTGTTTTTTCGATTTCTGAGAAAGGTACCTATACTGCAATAATTCCAAAACATGTTCTAGAGTTCTTAAAGTAAGCCAATAAAAAAGACAATGCGGTAAAATTCTATACGTTAGCCACCCTAACGCAACCTACAGTTTCAGTAGCCGATACTGTGGCCAAAGGAGAACCCTCAGCCTAATCGCGCGGAATGCAAACTACCACAATTTTGTCGAGAAAGAACCTGAACTCGGTGTAAGTTTGTTATGATTAGTTTGTGAGTCACCTGCTGCATGGGCGGCGGCCCGTTGGCGTGATGCTGCGGCGGCGGCGCTCCGGGTGGCATGTGGTTGGGCGGCGGAGCGCCCGCGGGCGGCGGTGCGTTGCCTGGGTGCCCCTGCGGCGGCCCGTTGGCGTGCGCGCCCGGCGCCGGCGGCCCGTACGGCGAGTGCGGCGAGTGCGGCGGCGGCGGTTGCGGAGTCCCCGGCGGCCCCGCGCCGCCCATCGGGCTCGGTGCCTGCGGCGGGGGCATAGGACTGCTCTGCGGCGACGGGCTCGCCATTTCCCCCTCCGACTCTCGCTCGATCACAAGACGAGGAAACACACGAAGCGACGCGGCTACGACATTATTATCGCGCGAAAACGACGCACCGCACCAATAGAAACAGTACAAATTATTGATCTATTCACACAATCCACGAAAAACTAACCAAAAACCGACAAAAAGCGTCACCCATAAAAAATAGACAGGCAGCAAAAACGCCGTAGTGTTGGGCACCCCAGCGTATCTGTCATTTTCGGTGGAAAGCAGTGACTTCGAGAAAAATCCGTGAAAGCAGATTAGAAGTCAACGCGGCAATATGAAGTCCTTATAAAATTAGCTACATATCCAGGCTGGAGAATATTTTTTATTTCAAATTTCAAATTTGAAATAAAAAATGAATTGAGTTCAGATTAGCGGCCGCCACACGTAGAGTTCGGACTGCGCATCTAGGACTGCGTTCCGAACTGTGGATAGATCCGCACGGTTTTGACTGCGGATCAAACTGTCATGTTAAATTTTGAGTAAAAGGTGACCACAGTTTGGATCGCGGTCTGATCTAAGATTCCACGCTAACTGCAGTCCGAACTGTACGTGTAAACATTTTTTGAGAGTTTAGACTGCAGTTTGGACTGGCGCGTGGAACGTTATAAATTTTAACAGTTTTTAGTAGCAGTAAGAAAAGGATACTCGCTTGATCATCGCATTAGCTGGATTTGTAGTTAGCTTCAACAACCGAAAAAAACGGCGAATGTGGGTAAAACAATATAGACGAAGATATGGACATTTACCTATGTTAAGTGAGTTAAGAGAAAGTTATCCAGAAGATTTAAAAAATTGCCTAAGAATGGATAGTAATGATTTTGATTGTTTATTGGGAATGGTACGCCACAAAATCACAAAGCAGGATACAGTAATGAGAATGCTCCTCTTAAATTTTGCAGAATGCTCCTCTTAAATTTTGTATTTTTTTGTAACAAACTCGCGATATGCTGATGCAAATCCTATTTTCTTACAAAAATCTACAAGTTCGTCACAAGCGACGTTTTGCATATTGATATTACTGTAGTCTTTTCTTTTTATCTTCCACGGGCATGGATGTTCACGGAATAAAAGAATAAATTACGTAGTAGTTTCCGTACTCCAAACAGACATGTTTTGTTTTTGACGCACATCGAACGTTTTGACGCATATTGACGTTTACACGTGATGCGCGTGCAAAACTGTGACGATATGCGTACGCGTCGACATGCCAGATCAAACTGCCAACAGCCGCGCGTCAAATGCGTCTACACGTGCGTATCGGAACGAGGGATGGAACGGCGCGTGGTGTTTCCCGCGGTCCGAACTTTACGTGTGGCGGCCGCTATGAGTAGTAATATAAAGAAACGCTTCTGAGGTTCCTGTACTCAGTATGAAATAATATACCCTACGGCATTTATTCGAGGGATGGTTGGTAAAACTCACTAAGCGTATGAATAGATCGGCTGGCAATCTGCCAGATATATAAACTGCGGGTTTCGTTGAAAATCCAGACATCCTTAAAAGAAGCGGTCTGCTTGTACCCGCCAATTACTGGCATGCTAGGACTCACGTATTGTCCGCGTTACCGCGAGCTAGAACTAACATCTTTCAACAATGTTTCACTTCAAAGCCAGAATTGAATATTTGGACGGTGAACTAAGCACTACTGCAAAGTACGGCAATGGCTTTTCTTAGCAATGAAGTAATTAGGTAAATATGTAGTATGCAGTATACAAGTTGTTAGTATGTTGTCTTAGTTTTCATTAGTCTGTTCAAAAAGTTTGCATGCAAAAGTTGTCAATAGTCCATTTGATTTACGAGCCATAAAAAAATTTTGCATGCCATTTTTTTCAAAAATAGGGCCCCTGGTAGTGAATAGTGTTTATACAAATAGTAATTCAGTCCGAAAAATACGTGTATGTACATACAAATAAACAATTCCCAATGAGCAACCCTATTTAAAACCGTGAACTTTTATTTAGGCTAAATATAACAATAGTTACAAACACAAGTCATTCGTTAGTGTTTCCTAATAGAATCACCAGCAGCGAGGTTATCAGCGAAGCGCCAGCACAGTGCACACCGACTTGATAGCCATAAGTGTATGGAATGCGACCGTAAAGGCGTTTATTGATGTTAGTAATGTTATTTATTCTTATAGGTAACTATAGACTTTGACTTTGATCAATAATATGCAATTTTAGTTAGATTTTCTGTAAATATGCATTTTCGACACCTACACTCAGAAAAAAACATGGTGAATTTGACAACAAAAAGTTGTTAAATATGAGCCATCAAGGTAAAATAGTGGGAGCCACAACGCCAAAATTGTCGAAAAACATTGCTTATATGACAGAGCATAGCATTGTTAATTTCACAAAGGCGCGCTTTCACAACTTTACTTTGATGGCTCATATTTCACAATTTTACTTTGTGAAATTCGCAATGTTAACACATTGCGAATTTCACAACTTTACTCTGTTGATTCGCAATCAATTCCGCCTTTCAACCTTGTGGGTTTAGCAATGCGCACTTTGCTTTATTAGCAACTTTCAAGTTGTGTTTCTAACAGAGTTGTGGTTCAACCTTGTGGGTTTAGCAATGCGCACTTGGCTTTATTAGCAACTTTCAAGTTGTGTTTCTAACAGAGTTGTGGTTCAACCTTGTGGGTTTAGCAATGCGCACTTTGCTTTATTAGCAACTTTAAAGTTGTGTTTCTAACAGAGTTGTGGTTCAACCTTGTGGGTTTAGCAATGCGCACTTTGCTTTATTAGCAACTTTCAAGTTGTGTTTCTAACAACTTGAAAGTTGCTAATAAAGCAACGTACGCATTGCTTCAGATCTTCAGCATATTTTATTTGTACTGCTGTATACTGTACAACCGCTGTGTAAATATTAATTGCAGGGAAAACGAAATCCATTATTGCTATTCCTGCAATATTTACACTGCGGTTGACCAGGAACAGCATTGCAAATAAAACCTGAAGAAGATCTGAAGCCTATGTTGCATTACTTGTGCATGTTTGTGTATCCAATAACCTAAAACATAAACAACAGTTACACAAAATAAAACATTTATTTATTTACAACTGACATACATGTTATAACAAAAGGAGTGTTTAATTTTAATTTTACTCGAATAATTTTATGTGGAGACAGAGTTTAGGTCGGAAATAGAAAATTTCCGTACAAAATAGTCTTCCAAAACTTGAAAGACGTTTCTGTAATATTTTGTATAGAAACCTATGATTTCCGTGTTAATCTCTGTCTTCTCTTAAAACCAAGATTAACAAACATAAGAAGCCATAAATTTACAGATTACAGTTTTATTCATACATGTATAGAAATAGAAATAGAAATATTTTTATTGTCCGAAATTGTGGTGGTACATTTATGGTGATAATGCGTAAAACTATGTATCTCACAATTACCTGTTATTAAAACAGATTGACAAATTTACTTATGTGCTAAATTGACTTATCTGCTAATTATAATATCTTATTAAAAATGTAATTATTTCACTGGTTTAACATCTAAAAAATCTAAACAGACCGGATAAGTAGAACTAACAGTAGAAGACAATTAGAAAAAATAATTCACCAATAATATAAAAAATAAAGAAAAAATCAAAATCAAGGAATAATCGAAATTCCGCCTATAAATACGAAATGTATATAATTTAAAATGTAACAGTAGAAAACAATTAATAAAAAATAATTCACCAATAATATAAAAAATAATGAAAACAAATCAAAATCAAGGAATAATCAAAAATCCGCCTATAAATACGAAATGTATATAATTGAAAATTTGTAATCTTCCTAATTGAATTATTGTAAAAACAAAATGAAAATGCATGCCTACAATATAATATTATGAGAAATATTCGTTTAATGTGTAAAAGCTTTTATCAATAAGCCATTTTTTCAACGCTGCGGTAAACTCTTTTCTTTTTATTTCTTTGATATTTGCAGGTAGGTGGTTATAGATGTTTATTGCATTGTATAACATTCCTTTTTTAAATAGAGTTAAATTTGGCTTGGGTGCTTGTAGCTCATGTTTATTTCGTGTGTTATAGCCGTGTTCAACATTGTTTGTTTTGAAATACTGATCGTGGTCCCTTATAAATTTGCAGGTTTCCAAGATTTATTTATTTAGAGTAGGTATTACAAAATTTAACTAGTACATTTTACCATGTCACACTGTATGTAAATGAGGCAATAGCAGAAAACTGATTCTTATTGTGACTGAGACATGGTTATGACCGAAAGTCGCCTAACTAGGCCTGAGCCTGTTCTAAGGCAGACTTGAGCAATTTTCTTTGTGCATTATGATTACTATTTATTAACAATGCATATATTTCTAGACACAATCAAATAAAACTAATTATTAAAATAGTCTACAAAAAATTAAATTAAAAATAGAAAATTCAAATCTTTTTAAAATAAAAATAAAATACGATAAAACTAAATCTAATCCAAATAATAAATAAAACAAAATCAACATTAGAATAATCAGAATTAATAAAAATGCAAATGGATTGTCACTTTTTAAAGTTACAAGATGTTACAAGATGTTGACAAGATGTTGCAGGTTTCCAAGAGGTTTCCCTTATAAACTCTTTTATGATTTTTCTAACTCACCGCCGCCCTGGCAGATGATGAACCAGCCACAGCAGATGACAAAAACTTCTCTGTAGCATCAATCTGAGTATTACGCCAAGAGACAGTATGTGTTCAGGACCCTTCTGTAACAAAAAAAATATCCAGCCTTATTACAGGTTCAATATCATATTATGCTATGATAGGAAATATACTGCAGTTAAAACTAAATTGCAATTAATTCAGTTTTTTTTACCAATAGGCATTCAATTATATTCGATACAAGCAAAATGTGTTATTTTTAAATTACTGTGGAAATTTTAATTAATTTATTTAAAATGGTGCACTATGAAATCTACACAAACCGCCATGTGAAGGCATGCTGTAAAATTGTTAAACTCACAAGCTATTAAACTGTTAACCCCGCAGTTTAGAGCATTGAGGTAATAACAATGTCAAAAAAAATTGTTAGCGCCAAAATTTTATATTGTTGATACCGCAATTTTTGCATTCGACAAAGAAAACGTTGCTGACCCCGCAAAGGGTAATTTGTCTTCGTTACAATATTCTATGGTTAATTTCGCAATTTTTCGCTCGCAATGTAAAAAATGCAGCATTGTCTAGAAAAAAAATCTATAGTTTAGGTATTATTCTAGATTATTGATCTTTCAATATCATTCGACTATATTCACCACGCTGATTCCGAAACGAGGTATCTAAAGTAGAATAGTTTCGGTACAATGTAGTCACAGCCATACAACTCAAAGGTGGCGGAACGGCCGCGTGTTCTTATGTTATCGTGCGATGAGACGCCAATACAGACTCGATAAATATTTTTTTCAAAAAACTTACCCTGGAACGTTGCGACAGGTGTACGAGGTTGTTCGATATTAAGAAATCCAGCAGTAGCTGCTGTTCTTTCTCCATTTTTCTGAGATGTCGCCACTTAATCACTGATTGCACTTTTGAACAGTTCCTAATTGTGCTTTTAATTCTTTCTTGAAAATACGACGCCGTAAAATGCACTTGATCAGAGCGAGCGCTCCGCCCGCGCGCTTGTTACAGACTGGAATCAACTGGAATGCGTCGCAAACAAACAGCCGAGCGGCGAGCGTGTCGCGACTTGCGCGCGCGGCGGGATTTTGACAACGTAAGCCCCCAACTTTGTAGAAAATAAACGTTGCGGTTTTGACAATTATAGTTTGAGTTTTTCTCAAACCTATCTGCCATTGAGAAAAAATCTACGTCAAAGTTGTGTTAATATCAATTTAAAAACATTGAGGAATTATGAAAACATTGCCTTATTCACAACTTACGTAGTTACTAGCTAGCGTTGCTAGTAAAAGTTGCTAGCGCGGCAACGTATAAAATCAATGTCTCGCTTACATTGTGGAACTGACAAACCAACTATGTTAATCATGGACATTGCTAATTTATCCACAACATTAAAAAAGCAATGTTCCGCTTACATTGTGAAACTCACAATACTCACCTATGTGAATTCCACAGATTAGCACATTGCTAATTTATCAAAGTACCGTAAAGTTGCCATCGTCGCAATGTATAAAATCAATATTCTGCTTACATTGTGAAAATCACAATCTTTAACTATGTGAATTCCGCAGATTAGCACGTTGTCAATTTATCAAAGTAGCGGAACATTGCTATCGCCGCAACGTATAAAATCAATGTTACGTTTACATTGTTAAACTCACAAGCTGTAAAATTGTTAACCCCGCAGTTTAGAGCATTGAGGTAATAACAATGTCGAAAAAAATTGTTAGCGCCACAATTTTATATTGTTGATTCCGCAATTTTTGCATTCGACAAAGTAAGCGTTGCTGACCCCGCAAAGGGTAATTTGTCATTGCCACAATATTCTATGGTTAATTTCGCAATTTTTCGCTCGCAATGTAAAAATGCAGCGTTGTCTAGTAAAAATTCTCTGAGTGTATTGACCATAACAGAGGCTTTGCAAGGCCTAATTTTATACCATCAAGGTAAAATGTTTTGTCCCTAGAAAGGTGGAATAATGAATCAAACTATCTTTTATTACTTCATTTTACTTATTTCATAACTCTTCATATTACTTATTTCATAACTCACATTGATATGAAACATTGTCCGTGCGGTTGGTATTTATCGATACCGGTATTATCGTAGTCACGACCACAGCAGATACTTACCACTTTGAAAAACGAAGATAAAAAGAGCGATAGGCGATAGAGTTCACAGCTCTCTCAAAAAATGTGGATACGAAAATCATAGTTTCAACAACTTAAATTTCTCCAATCCGAATTCTTCTGTATGGGAAAATACCGCTAGCAGAGCTATTTTATCAAATCACGAAAACGTGGAGACGGCGCTAATAGCAGAGTTCACAGCTCTGTCAAAAAATATGGATGTTGCCAGTAATCAAGTAAGTGGGGGGCGCCAGTTTTGCATGCGGCAATTTTGCACAAATGTCACTTTTGACAGTTCCAAATTTGTTGAGGGCAGATTTGCAGGAGGCAACCTTGCAGGCGGCAACCTTGCAGGCGGCAACCTTCAGTACAGTTTTTAAGTTTTTCTGTTAGGTTAGGTTTTTCTTTCCCTAAAATCGAAGTGACATTAATTACCGGCATCCTTGTAGTGGATGACTTTTATACATCAAACTAAACATTAAAAAAAATGTTTTAAATTTTTCTGTTAGGTTAGGTTAGGTCATTTTGACATTTGCAAAACTGCCTTCTGCAAGATTGCCTTCTGCAAAACTGCCGCCTGCAAGAATGCCGTCTGCAAGATTGCCGTCTGCAATGCCGTCTGCAAATTTGCCTTCTGCAAGTTTGATGGGACCCAAGTAAGTTCTCAATACTCATACAAATAATGTAAAAATGAATGAAAGTCATTCTAAAAACACCGATTTTTGCTAATATTTGTTTATTTTAATAAAATTATCTAGATGTCAGATTAAAGTTTAGGAGTAATTAATTTATATTCAACACCGGTTTGATTTTTGACGAAAAAAAAGATATTTTGACATTTCGCTTCCCGCGCTTTTCAATACGAAACAAAATTGAATGTCGAAATGCTAAAATGGATTACTGTAACCTTAAAAACGAGTGCAATTTTTTCCAATTTGTCAATGACATCAGACCATATTATACAACTGACACACCCACAGATTTATTATACTTTATTATTATTATTTATTATACACCCATAGATTTATTTTACGTTTGATAATACACCCATAGATGTATTATACGTTAGATAATAAATCTATGGTCACACCATTTTATATACGTTCATTGCCCCCATACTTCTCAGCAATAAAATATATAGTAGGTAATATTGTAATATATGAAATCGAAGACTATCGCGGTTGTTTGACATTATAAATAGGATAGAAAACGAATTTACCGCGTGAAATTTGTAGGACCCGACGTTTCGGTGACGTTGCAGCCGCCGTTGTCAAGGGTAAACTGAAGAGCTGTCAGTCCGTTGTTTTGCGGGTAGGCCGCAAACCGCTGCCGCCACTGCGTAGGTTATAACGGTGGTGGGGGGCCGGGCTCGGAGCGCGGGAATTTTTTGCGGCCTACCCGCAAAACAACGGACTGACAGCTCTTCAGTTTACCCTTGACAACGGCGGCTGCAACGTCACCGAAACGTCGGGTCCTACAAATTTCACGCGGTAAATTCGTTTTCTATCCAATATTGTAATATGTTTCATAGACGTTTGAATTCTTTTAAAATATTGTATTAGATATAAATATAGCAAATTGACCCAATTTGTAAATAGGCATTGAAATGTAAAATTTAATATTCTATTTATATTATTGTTATTAATACTTACTTGTCAGCATCGATATACGATTCCCTAAAAATATATAGATGCTTGTCAGTGACAAGCATCGATACGTTGTGTATGTGATTATAATGTCACATTGTAAACTGTACCTAATACTAAAGTTTAGGAGTAATTAATTTATATTCAACACCGGTTTGATTTTTGACGAAAAAAAAAATTTTTGACATTTCGCTTCCCGCGCTTTTCAATACGAAACAAAATTGAATGTCGAAATGCTAAAATGGATTACTGTAATAAAGTAGAATCGGGCCTGCAGTTATTTGCGCGTCTCACGTCTCGCCCGTCCCTCTCCGGTCTTTATCCGTCCATCTTCCAAGACGGTCCGTTCGAGAACGAGGTCATCGAAATATCTGGCGATATAAACGCCGGCAAGGAGCAATTACTCCTACAACTCGTCGTGAATGCTGTTTTACCCAAAGAAATCGGCGGAATGGCCGCCGGTGTGGTGATTCTCAGAACAGACGGTCACTTCGACTTGATAAAATTCGTAAATTGTTTAAAAATGAAGATCCTTGAATATAGCGATGCTGATCAGATGAAAATCACTGAGACCTGCGTAGAAAACCTCTTCATCTTCGATATCTTCGACTCGCTGCAGCTTTCGACAACCATACATGGTTTAGATAGTTTTTTAGCTTTGAAGCCGTCGATCTCCCTAGTGATCCTGGATACGATTTCATCGTTTTACTGGTGCGACCGTTTAAAAACCACAAAAATGACAAAAATGGACACTTATTTAAAGGAAATACTCAAGCATTTGCAATGCGTCACAAAAGAATACAAAAGTGTCTTACTGTACACTAGACCAGAGTATTTCTCATCGAAAACGATAGAGGAAACAGAAAACTGCGTTTTGGAACCGACTACAGAGCGCGTGAACTACAGAATCAGTCTAAGAAGCGGCGAGAACCAATCTTTTATTGCTAATTTCGCAAACGGCGATAATTCCACGAAGAAACCTTTTAAAATTATAAACAGCGCTATTATTTGGGATGTATAATTAACCCAGAAATTACATTATTATCATTGATAGAAAATGGAAAGATTTAAGTTTTTGCGAGAGCTAAAATCGAATTTAATTAATGCGAGCGAGACAGGCCAATAAGACAGGACAGAGAAATACACAATTAATGATTGTCACTTCCAGCATAAAACTACCAATAGAATATAATTTCATACGAGATGAAATGTTTCAATTTGACATCTAGTTTTTGTGCGGGAAAAGATACGATCGTTCAAAACAAACTTTATGTTAGTTTGTTTAGGTCAAATATTGCAAGCTAAATTAGAACCACTTCCTCTTATCCTTTGAAGTTGAAATTTTACATGTTAGTTCAGTTCCGATGACAATGCATTTTTATGGTGAGCATGACCTGATTCTACAACTTAGGTTGTCGACTACAGCGGGCGAGCCCGTCACCTCAGGAAGTTTTATCGATTAGTCATTCTATCTCCCTGGAAGTGAATGTAGAAGACTTGGGGACGATCTAGCTATGCCACAAGCCCGTAAGAGGCCAACGCCTTAACCGCGAGATAGCCAGGAATGTTACCCGGCGGGCCGACACTCATTACTTCCAATTGTGACCAGATTACTCCGGTCTCTCGATTGGTTACGAGTTCGAGGTCGCTTGCGCGGTCCTCTCCCTTACGAAGCGGTGAAACGGTGTTTACCGAATCTATCGCGGACCACAGCGTTTCAAGAGCAGTCGCCGTAAGGTCCGCAACCACCCCCGCTCTATAGGAAACAGTACTGCTTCCAGACTCCCCCGACTGTTAGTCAGAGTGCACAGTCGATTGGCTTACGCCGCACGGTGCGCAGACCATCCAGGAGCGCCAGAAGTTTGATTTCCAGGGGAAACTGACCATAAGGCCAGAGTCCTACCCAGGCTGGCACTTCATGCGTGGAGGCCGTCGGATAGGTGTTGACCCGTGAGTGTGACCAACCCTGAACATAATGGGTCTTCGTGGCCAACTCAGCAAGGGCCCATTAACTCCCTGTATAGCGTACAAAAATGATAGCCCATTCTTAGTTCCACTATGACATGGCTGCTGCACCCAGGGTTGGTTTCCAACAAGGGGACTCGTCAACGGTCGACAGCACAGAAACAAAATTTTGTATACGCATTCAAATATGATAGCCCGTTCTAAGTTCTACTATGACATGGCTGCTGCACCCAGGTTGGCTCGGGACAGGGCATTTTAATAAAAGCTTGTTTAAAAAAAAAATAAATATATTAACTTATTTTACATTCCGCTCTAACGCATTGCTCTGTCTCGTTCGCATGAACTATTTTCCGATATTAGTTCACGAAGAAATCCAAATGAGCACACCATTTTACCTAAGAAAATCAGCGGAACAGACTGAAAATTACGATTTACTGTTAAAAAAATCTTTAAAATAATGAGATTTTAATAATAATATAATAGAATAAATGCTTCTAGCGTTCTTGAAATTTTCTTTTTAAATTATACACAGAATATAAGTTTAGCTCGTATCACCCAGACTTTATCGTTGTTTCTTAAATATTACATTCGTTAAAATATTTACAATTCGTTATATTCCTGTTAAATATAAAGGCATATTCATTAAAGTTTGAAAGTTTTTTTAAGCCTAAACTTAAAGCATTCGCATTCTCCTCGGTTCATAACGACTGATTAATGTGCCAACATTCGCTTGGTTAACTAGTCTATAGGCATTGAATATACAGATTAACGATTGCTCAAGACTTAAGATTGCTCAACGCCATACCACGATTTGGCACTCATAGTTCCAAACATTCATTAATTACACATTATAGATGGCGCTCCAAACACGCCTATACTGTATCCTATCTCGAAATAAAATAATAATATAATAAATGAATTTTTGAATCATAGCTCTTATTAATATTATTCACATAAAGATGTTATTTCTTTGTTTGGTATACAGGTTTCAATAAGTAATAATTAGGCACTTTAATATTCAGATAAATAAATAAAATACAAACGGAGCTGCCATGGAATTCACCGACCAAAAATCGGGCCCCATCATATATAATTATTACACTTCTGGGAGGTGAAGGGTGGATTCCGGACTAACGACCGGCGGCCGTAGGTTTAGGACAGCTGTCTTGCCACATGTGAGCGTTCACCTTACCACCCATTCACTCCCCCTTCGAAGCCATAGAATTTGAGATGCAGAAATTGCGGTTTTAGATAATTTTTCTAGAAAGGAGTTGATTATTTTCCTGGAGACCAAGATCTTTAAAAAGGTGAAACAAAAATTTAGCTGGCAGGCCACGAGCGCCTACTTCCACCGCGTGAAGGTGAACAGTGAAGCCGTTCCGGGTGACGGCATTTGCGAGATCATGGTATTTATTTAATTTGTACTCGTGGTCTTTTGGGATATTTGATTCCCATGGAACAGTTAATTCTACGATAAGGACCATCTTCCGAGATAGAGAGTAAAGAGTTATATCTGAACGCAGGGCTGTGCATCCGAGACTTTCAGGGAATTTATACTGCTTAGAGACCGAATTAACCTCCATAATCCAATCTGAAGCTTTCTCGATTATTCGAAAGGTTTTGCAGTGAGATGGTTTTTGCCTTAGTTAGTTAGTTAGTTTGTCTGGGCTTTTTCCCGCACTTGACCTCTTGATTGGGCCGTTGTGCGTGGCTCATGTTTCTATTTATGTTACTCCAGCCAACCCAGGCTGTCCCAGAAGGTTAGCAGCCTGTTTGGGTTGCTACAGGCCTCCGGGACAGATGCTGGAGATTGTAGTATTTTTGCCCGTTGCTCTGCCACGCTCCTGCATTCCATGAGCACATGCTGTGGCGTTTCTTCTTCCTCCATGCATCCTCTGCATAGAGGGCTGTCTGTCACACCTATGGTAAACAGGTGTTTGTTTAGGGGACAGTGGCCTGTCATAGTACCTATGACTTTACGGATTTTGTCCCTTTTTAATCTGGTGAGGTTGCGGGCAAGTTTTTTGGATGCTTCCGGAACCGCGTTCTTTGTTTGCCTGCATCCTGCGTTCTTTTTCCATTCTGTAAGGTGGGTTTCTTCGGTGTTCCTGCGTAGCCATGTTTTTATTTGGGCCTGGGGAATGGGCATCAAGGGTTCCGGTCCATGTAATATTTCCTTTGATCCCCTTTTGGCCAGTTCGTCTGCCGCGTCGTTTCCCAGTGAGTCGCTGTGCCCTTTAATCCATTGCAGGGTCACTCTATTTGACCCTGCAATGGATTGGAGCGCATTGTGGCATTCCAGTACAAGGACAGAGGTTATAGTATTTTTTGCTAGCGCTTGTAGCACGGAGGCACTGTCGGAGACAAATTTCAAGCTTAGGTCTCCGACATCTTTGGCTGCAACTGCTTGTGCTGCTCTGGTGATGCCAATGCATTCTGCTTGGAAGATCGTATTTAGGTTGCCTAGGGTAGTTGATATTTTGATGTTTAGATCATTTGAGAAGACGCCGGCTCCGGTACCTTGAGTGGTTTTGGAGCCATCTGTGTATATCCTTACTTCATTTGTACCAGAGTGATCTGCTGGTTCTGCAATGAGTTGGATATTGTATCTTCGATCAAAGACATGATGGCATATTATCCTGTCCATGGGTGCGTCCAGAAGAGGTATTTCTTCTAGAACCCGTTTCAGAATTTTTGAGTGTGGTGTTTCTGTGTTTTGTTTCCACAGTCCATTTGCTCTTAGTCTTAGAGCGGCTGCCTTAGCCTCCTCTTGGATGACAAGATCCAGAGGTCTCATGTTTAGGAGGTACTCTAGTGCGGCCGATGGTGTGGTTCTCATACATCCAGTGGCTGCTACACACGCTAAGCGTTGCAGGCTCTGGAGTCTCGCTTTCACTGTGGTCAGTTGTGTTCTGGGCCACCATACAACTGATCCATAAGTCAGAGAGGGCCTGATGACTGATGTGTACAGCCAGAGTGTGATTTTTGGGTTGAGACCCCATTTTTTCCCCACTAGTCTCCGACACTGCCAAAAAGTTAGGCAGGCCCTCTTTGTTTTGGCTTCGATATGACTCGCCCAGTTTAATTTGCTGTCAAGGATGACTCCCAGATATTTCACCTCTGTAGATAGGGAGAGTTTGGTGTTGAATAGTTTTGGTGCTTGTAGTTCTGGCAACTTCCTCTTCTTGGTGAAGAGGATGAGTTCTGTCTTTTTCGGATTTACTGACAATTTATGTTCGTCACACCATTTTTCTACTATCTGCAAAGCTGAGCGCATGACTTTACATAGCATATTTTCTGCGTTTCCATTAATCATTATTGCTAGGTCGTCGGCATAACCAATAGTAGTGTAGCCCCTTTCATTTAGTGTTTTTATGAGGCTGTCCACTACTATGTTCCATAGAATGGTTTTTGCCTTTAGAGCCAACCCGCACAAACTGTATTGGGGGTTTGGAGGATACTGTGGAACCCTTGTTGGCACGAGCCACTGAGGCTAAGTACCTCGCGAATAACAGCAAGGACTTTGTCGTGGCGATAAGTGTACCGTCCTTGATCCAAGGCCACCTTGCATCCAGCTAGAATATGTCTAGCTGTGCAAGGGGTGTTGCTACAAAGGGGACATGAACTATCCTCGGCATAGCTCCAACGAGCGAAGTTACTGGGGTCTGGAAGTGTATGCTGAAAGGCATTTAAATAAAATTTCAGCATCGCGTTGAGCGCGTTGCGCCATCTTATATGGCGCACAATGGCGCATCGTGTTCAATGCTTTTTATACGAATTTGAAAAAAATAAAACTTAAAATAAAAATAATAGAAAACAGAAAAAAAAATATTTGTTTTTCCTAGAAAGTTTTATCAAAAGTTGCTTATTTGCTCGTACTGATTTACCCCTTGAAGGATGCCGGTAACTAAAAACTCATTCTGTATAAATGTAATAGATGACACTAATAATTATACCGTATATGTTATTATTCCGTATATTATACCGTATATGTTATTATTCAGAATAGATTGCTATTAGTTTCGCCGGATAATACTATCAGCGCAACCTGCATTTCGCCGATGCAGAAGGGTTGCCAAATCGTACTATGGAGTTAAGCAATCTAATAACATATAAAATAAATGATATACCATTCTTTAAAATATTTACATTTTGTTGTATATCTGTACATCCTGTTAAATGGTATTTATTTTAATCCTATACTAAAAGCGTTTGTATTCTCCTCAGTTCAAAAGGACTGATAATGGGCTCGATTGCCTTTTTTCCTGAACTTAAATCGTAAATTCGTCCGTGTGAATGAGACAGAGCAGTAGGTCAGAGCGGATTGTGAAATGAACGGTGGTCACTTTTTCGCATTAAAACTACCCACAAGCATCTGAATAACACCGCACAAAATGTGTTCAAATTTATTCGGTCGAATATAAGTTCGACAGGTAGTTTTTATCGAAGATCGTTCATTTCATATTTCGCTCTAACGAATTGCTCTATCTCGTTCGCTTGAACTAATTTCAGTTTTAGTTCACAAAGAAATGCAATCGGGCCCAATGTGCCATCAATCCCTTGAGCAAGTCTGTAGGCATTGATTATATAGCATATTAGATTGCTCGATGCCGTACCACGATTTAGCAGGTAAGATTTTTGCTCGTATTATTTCTGTGATTATTCAGCCTATACATAAGTTATTATTATTATTATTATACATTTAACAGGCAGGCAGCTTAACCCCTCAAGCCTCGATTGGCCGATATCGGCCACAACACGATTCAGCGTGACGGCCCCATTTTAATTTAATTTGTTTTATGTTTTATTATGTTAATGTTTCATTTTAATTATGGGTACAGTGGTTTGGCAGTAATTAATGATTTGGTGAGACAGTGTCGTAATTCAATTTTTTTACTAATTTTTACTAAAAATTTTTGAGACAGCAACTTGTCAATCGGCTGAGGGGCCAAGGCCTGAAGGGTTAAGCTGATGCCCCTGAGTCCGTGCTTGCGTTACAATTTCTGTGGAATAAGTCCAGTTTATTTTTAAAGTCATTGACACTTTTGGCATTGATCACTTCACTTGGGAGAGCATTCCATTCGTTTACCACTCTACTGCTGAGGAAATGTTTCTTGGGATTCGAATGGAATGATTCACGCTGGAGTTTCAGATGATGCCCACGCAGATGTGTGTTAGTGCTCATGGTGTAGATAGTCTACAACCCAAGAACGTCATACGATACAGTTAGGATCTTATATGTCTCGATTAAGTCACCCCGTGCCCTGCGTTGTTCCAGAGTGGTCAAACCGAGAGCCGACAATCATTTCTCGTATGTTAGATGCTTCAAGTTAAAGGGCAATTTAGTCGCTCTTCGCTGGACCTTCTCTAGAAGATCGATATCCTTCCTAAAGTATGGATTCCAGATCTGATAGGCGTGTTCCGAAATAGGTCTTACAAATGACTTATAGATTTTCAGCATCAGTTCCTCTGTGATATGGTGAAAAGCTTTTTGAATTAGAAACAATAGAGATGCGATAGATGACACTAATATATTGAGATGTCAACCACAACAGGCGAACCCGTCACCGCAGGACGTTTTAACGATTCATCGTTCTATCGACCGTGCAGTGAGCGTAGAAGACTTTGGACATTACAAATCCGACGTCTAGCTACGCCACAACCTGCAAGAAGCCAACGCCTTTACCGCGAGATAGCCAGTATGTTACCTGGCGGGCCGACACTCGCGCCCTTGCTTCCAATTGGGACCAGATTTCTCCGGTCTCTCGATTGGTTCCGAGTTCGAGGTCGCTTGCGCGGTCCTCTCCCTTACGAAGCGGTGAAACGGTGTACACCGAATCTATCGCGGACCAACCGGGATCGGATGGCCAATGGTCATTTCAAGAGCAGTCGCAGCAGGTAGGCAACCACCCCCGCTCTATAGGAAACAATACAGTTCCCAGACTCCCCCGACTGTTAGTCGGAGAGCACAATCGATTGGCTTGCGCCGCTCGGTGCGCAGACCGTCCAGGAGCACCAGAGGTTTGATTCCCAGGGGAGACTGGTTAACCCAGTGTCCTACCCAGGTTCGCACCCCGTACGTGGAGGCCATCAGATGGGTTTTGACCCGTGAGTGTGACCGACCCTGAACTATAATTGAATGTTATTATTGTTGTCATTTAGTTTTTATAATAAATCAGTCTTATCAAAAACCATTCGTTATCAATGTTATTATAGCTGGCCAAATAAATCGCTATTAGTTATAATGCTATCAGCGCCACCTGCATGTCGCCGGAGCAGGAGGGTTGCCAAAACGTACTATGACATTGAGCAATCTAATATAATCGATGGTATAGGGCTCCGTCCACATTTTTTGGTCCTCGCTTACGCGCTTCAATATTCAAAAAAGCTCATAAGCATATAAGCAAAGTAAGTGATGAAAGTGATTATATGACTAGCGAAATCAAGCTCGTGCCATTTCCCCAGAGTATGAAGATACGAGTATCCAGATTCCTGTACGGAAAAAGAAGCCTCGAACATAACGCCTAAATAAGCAAGATGCAACATAGTCACGAGAGAGAAGAAAAAGTTTACGATAGACACGATTATGTTGTTTGATTTGTGTCTATGGCCACAGGATTTGCCGCACGGGCTCGCTTGAACGCAGCAGTTAAATATCTTTGACAGTTTCTGCCGAATGTTGTATTCGACGAACGAAAACGTCCCGATGCTCAATAGAACAGCGGATAATTGGAAGTTTAAGCCGTGTAAGAGCGACGATATGGTGTAAGTCGCGAATATCGCGAAGAACCGCCCCTGATTTCGACACGCTTTAAATACATAAGTCTTCAGCCACTTGTGCATAGGTATATTCCAGTATACAACGACTTGTACGAGCGAACGCGGCAATTCGATCTGTAACGGATTAGTAACGGGAACGTCCCAATCGCCGTCTTTGAATCCGAAGCCCGCGGCGACCATCGACGCCTGCGAAATCGCCGACACGAAATAATGAGACATCCGAAACGACTGCGCGTCCCGAAACGCTAAAAACCAACGATTTGAATCGTCGCTCACGTACAACGGTAGAAAACACGTCGATAAAATTAACGCGATGAACGATATTGTCAAGTATTTTAAAATAGTGGCGATCCAAGCCGTTTTGAGAGACGTTTTCTTGAGCGATTCTTCGTACCGCCAGAACGGCGTCCACGGTCCCATGACGCAGTTCGCTGGGCATATCACATAGCCGGTGTAGGAAATAACGTCCGGAAGATCGTTTAAAAGACCGGAGTCCACGTCCATCGCTATGGATATAACCTGGAATCAAATAAATTGACACTTTATATCAAACTAGAACAGCATTTCCCAAAATGTTTACTTTGGTTGTGTAATCATTATGCTTCCCCTTCGGGACCGACATTTTTTTTTACTATTCAAAATAAAACACATTTTAATGTCCACTATCTATATATATAAAAATGGATGTTGGTATATCTGTCCGAGCTTAATAGACTCCGAAACCGTTTGACCGATCATTATGAAAGTATGCATATATATTAGCTTTTTTAATAGAGAAGGTTTTTATGACATCCGCTTTGTTGCAACTTACCACTAGATGGCGCTGCAGCACATACTATTCTCTTAATTCAGATTGTTTACTAGGATTATAGATACTGATTGCTTATATGAACTAATTCAAGAACTGGATATGTCAACATTTCCTTAATGTTTATTTATAAAACGCATAGGACTACAAATTCCATTCCTGGAGACAAATATATTGAAATGAAGGTGATAACTTATTGTAGTTCTTGACGGAGCATTAATTTTGAATTTTTCCCACTGAATTCCTACAATTAAAGATACCGTTGATACCAAAATATACACAGATTCGTTTAAATTACCCCAATGCATCAGAGGGTCAAGTTTAATAAATATTAAAGGTGCCTCACTTGTGATGTTGCAATAGCTTTTAGTTTTAATGTTTAGGTCCAAGTCTAAGTCCACAAATATAGCGGAAAGGCCGATATTTTCCGCTATATTTTTGGACTGGGACATTATCTCATATTATGTCATGTATCGGACTGCTATAAGCCACTTAAGCAAATAAAGTGAAATTTCTATTTTGTGGACAGTCAGATTCTCCTGTATGCCGACGGTAAACGTTGTCAGAAATGTTTAATGGCCCTCTTTGCCGGTGTGATTAACTTATGTTTATATACTCGTCTATTCTATGCTATATCGTCGCCAGAATGTTTGACAGTACAAATTGTACACGAACGTGTTTTGTATACATGCGAACGTCTTTGCTATGGGATTGCCTTATTAGCATTTGAGCTGTCGAGGGGCCCCAAGATTCGCAACAGGGGGCCTTGACATTTCGACGGTAAATGGGCCTCTACATGGGTTAATCTGGCACTGCGGTAACTTTAATTAAAATAAATTTAAAAAAATATAAAATGAAACTTTATTCCACCAGGGAGTACCAGCAGCGATCTCCCCGCTTTAAATTCAGGCCCTCGTCATGATGTGTGATAGAAAGTACTCAAGACAACAAATCAAACGAGCCCAAACTCGACTATCTTAGTACTTTCCACCAGGGAGTAACGGAAAGTACTCAAGACAACAAGACAGACGATCTTAAACTCGACTATCTTAGTATTTTCTATCAGGGAGATCCAGTAGCAATCTTCAGGCTCCATCATCAAATCAGCTCGATGGCACCGTAATATTGCATTGTCATCGAACTTACTTAAGTATGCCAATTTCAGCTCACTCGGATACCAGCAAGGGGTTGAAAAATGGTTTGCAAATTTTGAAATGGACCACTTACATACGAACATTGCAAGTTAAAAAAAGCTTGTAAAAATAGCTGAGATAGTCGATGTGACAAACAGATACAATCGACATAAAAGTAAGATGTATGCGCATAACAACATTTTAAATTACAGTAGAGCGTCTATTATCCGAACGTCGGTCAACCGAACGACCGCTTAACCGAACTGCTGCGGCCGCAGATTCTCGGTTAAAAACAGAACTCGATTGCCATGAATGTGATGAAGAAGACGTTCAAGAATGGATGAGGGTTGATGATGCAGATCCAGTGTACCAAATCATGCAGGACAGCGATATTGTAGACCTCGTTAATGATAATGCTGACGCCGCCAGCATCTCATTGACTAGTGAATCAGAAAATGAAGATGAAAAAATACCTACACCTTCTGAAGCATTTACATGTCTAGATACTATCTTGCGGTGGTTTGAAGCTCAAAATGAAAGCGACCAGTATCAGATATCTGTACTGAAAAAAGTGCGGGAATTAGCTGCTCATAAGCTGGTAGGCTTGCTTCGACAGACCAAAATTAAGGACTTTTTAAAGCGTTAATTCGTTCCTCTTCATGTACATGTATTACATACACACATATCTATTTTGTTCACTGGATTACTACTCACTATTGTAATAAATAATAAAAGTTAAAACAGATTACATAGATAATACATATTATTATGTCCATATATGGTTTTATTAATACAGTTTTTTATACAGTTCGATTATCCGAATAAATCGGTTTTCCGAACACCCTTGTCCCCCAATTAGTTCGGATAATCGACGCTCTACTGTACTTTAAAAATAACATTGTCCTTACCAAGTAATTAAATTTACTATTTTTCTATTGTCAATTGTTATATTAGTCTTTTTTTTGGTAATTTGAATAATTTAGTAGTAATGTGCTGTTTTTCATTCTTTGTTGAGTTGATTAACCCCTAGAGCCCCAATTGGCCGTATCAGCCACAACACGATTCAGCGTTTTAATTTTATTTTTATTTGTTTTATTTGATTATGTTTTATTATGTAAATATGTTTTATTTTAATTATGGGTACAGTGGTTTGGCAGTAATTAATGTTTTGGCGAGACAGTGTCTTAATTCAATTTTTTACAAATTTTTACTAAAATTTTTTGGGACATCAACTTGTCAATCGGCTGAGGGGCCGAGGCCTGAAGGGTTAACTGATTTTAGATTGGTTTAACCCTTGGAGTAAATGGGTATTTTCATGGATGCATCTGTCTCTTTTGCAGGATTTTCGGCGACATCGACCTTAAAGTTCTATAACTACGAAACTACTACACCAATCATAAAAAGAACAACTGCACAATGATTGCATTGAAATTTCGAATATAGAATATTGAAATATCATTTTGTAAAACAATTAGATAATTATGAATAAATATGAGAACATCAAAGAAGTGAAAAAAACGCGGAACCAGATCTGGTCGTATCATATTCAACGGATAATTGTTCAGAACCAGATTTGGTCGTATCATACTCAACGGGTTAATATAATAATAAACTCTTTATTTGCACTTAATTGTTATACAAAAAGGTGAGTTTATTGCCACATGGCAATATCTTACAACTAACCTAAACATAGTGGTACATGCGCGCATTGTGAAAATAAAGATTATTACATAACATAGATAAGTGGAAGAATTTAAAACTAATAATGCCCGAGTAGAGGAAATTGGGAGAAGAAGAGGAGAGAAAGGGAAGAACTGGTTACTTCTTAGAAAGGTAGTAATCCTTAAGGTGAGTCTTAAACGATGGTGGATATACAGGTGTCTAGTATAGGAAAATTCAAATTTGAATTACGCGGTATGGAAAGATGCGGGCAAGCAAAGAGGGGTGTTGATCGACGTGCCAGACGCGTGAATTTTGCAGTCCCGATGGACCAGAGCGCAGCGCGCTTTTGCAATCTAAGCTTACTTCAAGAGTGGCGATGATTACTTCAAGAGTTTTGTTCTCACTACAATATTCGCCGACCAAGAGCAGGTCTCCCCTCAACCAACCAATTCTAGGACTAGCACCTACTTTTTGCGTGATTCAGTTCTTTCAGATCCACGACGTTCTGTACGAAAGCACTCTGCAGTTTTGGGTATCCCTAAGTCGACGCTTCACATAATTATGAAAAAAAAATGCATTTTCATCCTTATAAATTCCAATTAGTGCAAGCTTTGAAAGAACATTATTATTCTTTAAGAAAAACTTGTGCTGAAAGGATGTTAGAAGCTTTCCTACTCAGCGCAGTCATAATAACCTAATCTTCAGCGATGAGGCACATTTTCACTTGGAAGGGTATGTGAACAAGCAAAACTGCAGATATTGAGCCCCACCAAACCCGAAAGAGAGACATCAAAGATATTTACATAGCCCAAATGTGACTGTATGGTGCGCAATGTCCGCCAGTACCGTAATTAGTTTGGTTTTTTTTTGAGAAGGAAAATGGTTAAGGAATCGATGTAATTTCGAACGATACAGGCACATGATCAACTCGTTATTTGCTCTTATTGTGGAAAGAGATCCTCGATATACCAGAAATACGTAGTTTCATCTACTGCCCATACTACCAGGGATTCGATGCAGACTGCGAGCACTTTTCCTCCAAGAAGTAATTTCGGGGTTTGGAGACATACGCTGGCCGCCAAGGTCACCCGACCTCACTCCGTGTAATTTTTTTCTGTAGGGTTATTTAAAATGAAAAGTTTATTCCAACAAAACTCGAAAAATTAAAGCCCTGAAAGAAAATTTCTCCGCAGCTCTGCAAGAAAGTGTTTCAAAATTTGCATGCTCCATTAGAGGAGAGCGTGTGAATGGATGGGAAGTAGTAGTAGTAGTAGTAGATGGAGTGGGGGGCTTGTTTCCAGCCCTTGATGTCACCTAGATCTGTACGGTCTTTTGTAACTACCCACTGTGTGGTTAGGTCAATGGTCAGCTAGTAGCCCGGTACTTCTTACCAGTCCAAGTAGGTCACTGACCTTCAAGTTGGGCAGATCGCTGGGTTCGAGAAAGGCTCGTCCCAGTAAACTGTGTCTTTTGGCGGCGAGCCCTGGACAGCGGCCAACAATGTGTATGCTGTCTTCAGGTTCCTCGCCACATATTCGGCAATCCTTGCTCTCAGTCAAGCCAAGGTTGAATAGATGAGCTCTAAGGGTCGTGTGTCCGGTGAGGAGACCGATAGTGGTTCTAAGGTTCAAGTGGGGTGGTCTTCATGACGCCAGTTGCAGCCCTCAGGTAGTTACCTTGAAGGCTTTTAAGCATTTTTACTGTCTCTTTCCTTGAAGGCTTTTTCACCCTGGACCACCAGACTATTGCAGCATAGGTTAGTCTAGGCAGCAGTACTGCCCTGTAGAGCCATAAGGCGACCCTGGGTTTGAACCCCCAGGTTTTTCCCATGACTCTTTTGCACGTCCACAACGAGGCATAGAAGGTTGTTCTCTTGCGCTCGAGGTGGTGCTTTCAATTGAGCTTTGGGTCTAGATAGACTCCAAGGTATTTGACTACTGTAGCGTATTCTATCTCCTTATCCCAGAGCTTGAGACACTCAACGGGTTCGGGTTTGTATTTTCTGGTGAAAATCATGGCCTTAGTCTTGCTTGGATTAGCGGATAGACCTCTGGCCTGGCACCAGTCTTGGGTGGTCTTAAGTGCTTTGTCCATGAGCTCCTTAAGTATTGATAGGAAGTTTCCTCTGACTACTATGGCCACGTCATCAGCGTAGCCGTAGACAGAGAGGCCTAGGTTTTGTAGATCTGTTAGGAGTTCGTCTACAACGATGCTCCACAAGAGCGGGGAGATGACTCCACCCTGTGGACAGCCCTTGGCAGGGATTCCCGTGATGGAGGTGTCGCCTTGATAGACGGTCAGATTCCTATTTGATAGCATACTCAATGTCCAGTCAATAATGGTCTCTGGTATTCCTCGTCTGTGCATAGCGTTTTTTATAGTTGCATATGAAGTGGTGTCAAATGCTCCTTCGATGTCCAGGAATACTCCCAGAGCGTAACCTTTCGCCGCTAACTGTGTCTCTATTGTGCTCACCAGGTGATGTAGGGCAGTGTCCGTAGATCTGCCCTCCCTATAGGCATACTGAGCATCAGCAAGCGGTTGAAGAGCTAGGTGGTTGGTTTTCAAGTAGCCGTCAACTAGTCTCTCCAGTGATTTCAGGAGAAAGGAGGTGAGGCTAATGGGTCTGTAGTCTTTGGCAAAGATGTGGCCGTTCCTGCCTGCCTTTGGAATGAACGTGACTCTTGCGCTGCTCCAGGCATGAGGGACGTGTCTGAGGGCTATGCTCGCTCTGAGTACCTTTGTTAGAGGGCCCAGCAGCTGGCTTAGCCCTTTTTGTAGTAGGACTGGGTATATTCCATCCGGTCCAGGTGATTTGTAGGGGTCGAAGGTGCTCACGGCCCATTCTACTGCTTTTGGATTAACTATCTTGGCTGCAAGGGCCCACTCCCTGGGCTTGTGGAGCCTCTTGGAGTTCTCCCCTGCGGCAATTGGGTGTGAGGATTCCTGGAAGCCCGGAAAGTGTGTTTCCATTAGGAGCTTCAAGGTTTCCTTGGTGTCGCTTGTGTGTCCCCCCTCTGGTCGTTTAAGGCATCCCAGCTGGGGGCGGTTGTTAGAGCTGAGGATCTTGTTGAGCCTGGAAGCTTCGGAAGCTGTTTCCACACTCTCACAAAAGTCCCTCCAGCTTCTTCGTTTGGCTTTAACAATGGCCTTGTTGTATTCGTTTCGGGCGTTTTTGTATTCCTCACAAAGATGTTGCGAGTTAGTGTTGTGATTTCTTGCCCTATTGAAATACCTTCTCGGCGTAAGCCTGAGCTTGGTCAGCTCTGGGTTCCACCATGGGACCTTTTTTGAGAGGTTTTTTGTTTCAAAGGGCAATTCTGCTCGTAGGCGTCTATAACGGGAATGGATGGGAAACATTTAGAAGAAATTTTATTCAAAAATAAAACCCGATTAATTTATGTATCTTTTAAAGTAAATAAATATTTTCAAACTATTCGCTTTATTTATTCATAAAACTTTTAAATTTGAACTTTCCTACTGGATACACTGTACTTCGTAATTCCTAAACAATCGTAAGGTTGTAATGGAAACAAATTAATCAATCAAAAAATATATAAACAAACCTTCATGGCGACGACCATCTGTATGCCACGAATCTGCTGCCACATTTTTGGATTTACAACAAACAGCTCACAGCACAGTAGGAATATTATCACAGCCACCACGACGACACCGCCGCACTTTTTCCTTCCGATTTTGCACACCAACAACATTACGGAATAAGCCCCTAACATCAGTCCAATGGGCCATAAATAAGCCAGTCCTATATTGCCGTAAAGCAGCAAAGTCCCGAGCACCATCGATATCGTATGCCTCACAGGATTCGGAAAACTGTTATTCTGCATCAGAAATCTATAAGCCAAATTAGCCAATATTAATGCTTGTGCGAATTTCCAGCCGTCCATCAACGCCGCCTGACTGCACCGAAGAAAATTCAAGTGCAGAAGCCATGATTCCTCCTCCTCCATCGTTGTTTAGTAATATTTATTCAAAGTTTAGAAACTGAATTTTTCAAAATTTGACACCGATCGGAAACGCCGACATGACAGGTGATGGATGCCGGCTTTTGTTTATATTCGTTAGTGGTGGGCAGCTGGAATAACATTCTGAGTCGTGTCTTTCAGGCGTCCACTTTATTAGAACTTCTGTAACGTTTAGTTTGAATTATATACTTACATATTTAATAAGAATATATAGTATAATGAAATCATGTTGTTATTATTCGCAAAAATAATTAAAATAACCACTATATTTTTCAGATTTCGTCATTTTTTTTCGTTTCGACTCCAAAGAAATTCACGACAACGTTGTGGTTTTCTAGAAGTTAGAAAAAAACGACGTCAGTGTCTCCACAGTGTCTCCAACGACGTCAGTGTCTCCATTACAGCTTGAACCATTTTGATTAATAAAATAATTGAAAAAATACGTGTGGCACTCGGGGACTGCCGCGGTAAAGATATTGCATAGCATTTTTAACACCTTATGAAATTATAATTATTTATTTATTTTATTTTTTCCGATATCAGATAACTGCCCTCTATCGGAAAACGTTGAAATTATTCCGAATCATTTGCGGCTGCGGAAGCAAATGATTCGGAATAATTTAAACGTCTTCCGATAGAGCGCCGCGCACGAATTTTTTAATAGATAAAGCAAAAAAATGGATTATTCGAAAAAAACGTAGATAAAAAGATAGATAATTAAATATTCTTTAAATGGTGCAGGTTTCATAATAATACGCCAGATAGTATTTGCGTAGTAGTCGTTTTTGCGTCTAACCGAACACAAAAACGACTACTACGTAAATACTATCTGGCGTATTATTATGAAACCTGCAACATTTTAAAGATAATTTAATTATCTATCTTTCTATCTACGATATTTTTCGAATAGTCAAAGAATAATTACCGTTTTTTTTTGCTTTATCGAATAAAATTCGTGCGCGGCGCTCTATCGGAAGACGTTTAAATTATTCCGAATCAATTCGGAATAATTTCAACGTTTTCCGATAGAGCGCAGTTATCTGATATCAGAAAAAATCTTCATACTGCATAAATAAAATAAATAAATAATTTAAATTGCATAACTTGTAAAATGCTATGCAATAGCTTTACCGCGGCAGTCCCCGAGTGCCACACGTATTATTTTACTAAAAATAACGTTTCATCGTCAAGTCGACTCTTTGAAATTTAGAGTTCATCTCTACAATATCGCGTCCCAAATTCCCGATCGCCTTTCACAGAAAAAAAGTCATCTGACGTTTTCGAACTGTCAGTTTTCGTTAAACATTTACATTGGTTGGTGAAGCCGATTTCCGCGTTTTTATCCCATAATGCGTTATTGAATACTCAATATATAAACACAGACTTGTTTCCCGTGCTCAAAATGGCGAACGACCGCGAGATCCTGAGAGAGATTTGGGAGGGGAAGCTTCCGATATGCTTTCAATTGGACCCAGACGAAATAATAGAGATACAGCAACCGGATCCTTTCTATTTGATGGTGCCGAGACTCAGCTACTTCCCCATCGTCACGGATAGGGTATGTGCTGCATTTTGATATGATGCTGATCAATGATGATTATTACGTTTTGGGGTTAGTAAATCCATCACCTAAATTATCGCACTTGGCCATCTATATGGGGCTTTAAACGGATCCTACAACAGCTCATACCGGATGCTTCATGCAGGATTCACGATGAACAAGTATCGCTTTGTATATTTACAAGCCCGCATAGACTTCCATAAAAAGTTTTTTACTTATGCTAGTCCTGGGCGATTATGTCCCTTATTGAAACGTGCAGCCCTGTTATCGGTAAACATTGTGTACTGACAAAGGTCACAAAAAATCTCACCCAGGATATTTGTTTTGTGAGTTAAAAAATCATTAATCTCAAATGTTAAGTTTTTGCACCGACTCGGAAAAATTGTAGATCCGGAACTCGTCTCAAGACGAGGAATTTATGCTGTCTCTGTAAGAGGGGAGCTAATGAGTCCTGCTGAGTTGGCCACGAAGACCCATGTGTTCAGGGTCGGTCACACTCACAGGTGGCCCACTCACCCATCCGGTGGCCTCCACGCATGAAGTGCAAGCCCAGACAGGACTCTGGCCTGAGGGCTAGTTTTCCCCAGGAGTCAATCTTCTCGCGCTCCTGGACGGTTTAGCGTCAGCCAATCGATTGTGCATTCGGGGGGGGTTTGGAAACAGTACTGTCTCCTATAGAGCGGGGGTAGTTGTGTTCACCTTACGACGACTGCTCTTGAAACGACCAACGGCTACCCGATTCCGGGTGAACAGCCGGGCAAAGGATGCCCGGCTGTTCACCCGGAATCGAATGTGTTTTTTATTCTTTTAATATATATTTACTTGTTATTTGCTTGTTAATTTCAGATGAAAAAGCACTTCATGCGGTATATTTCCCAAGAAAAATCGGACAACGAAATGTGGCTGGACTACAATGGTCAACCGTTAAAGTGGCATTTCCCAATAGGAGTTCTATACGATTTATTGGCCGGATGTGAACAAATTTTGCCTTGGGTCCTCACAGTACACTTCGATAAGTTTCCAGAAGATGTCATCATACATTGTCCTAGCAGGTAAGAGTTATTTCAGAGGTTGCTTCAGAGGTTTCAGAGGTTGCTACATTTTTGCTTTATATACCCCATTTTTCCCACTTGACTATTATTAACGTGGTTATGTTATTTTATATTATAAGTTGTTATACAAGCATTGTAAACTTTTCATGGGATAGGTCTTGCAAATAATCTATTATGTATTTACTACCTGTAAGTTTACTGTAAAAATAAAAAATAAATAAATAAATACGAGATATGTTGTAAAAGTAAGGTCTCCATTATTATAATAATCGAATGATGCTATGTATATATTTTTTTAAATACATGGGTATACAGGGTGTCCCAGAAGTCGACGTACAAGCCGGAAACGGGTGATAGGGCAAAAAAAAAACGAGTTCTATGTTTTTAAAATTATAGGCAAAAAAAAAAACGAGAAAATTATAGTCAGATGGTGCAGGGTCTGGACAGTAGGGGGGATAAAGAAGACAAACCCCCAGAGCAGGGAGGAGACAAATCCATAGGAGTAGGGAGGAGACAAACACCCAGGAGTAAGAAGGGAGCAGGGAGGAAACAAATCCCCAGGAGTAAGGAGGAGACAAACCCCCAGGAGTAGGGAGGGGGCAGGGACAAACCCCCAGAAGTAAGGAGTGAGTAGGGAGGAGACAACCCCCAGGAGTAGGTAGGGAGTAGGGAAAAGACAACCCCCAGGATGAGGAAGGAGACAACCCCCAGGAGTAGGTAGGTATTATGGAGGAGACAAACTCCCAGGAGTAAGAAGAAGACAAACCCCCAAGAGTAGGGAGGAGTCGACCCCCAGGAGTAGGGGGGAGTAGGAAGGAGACAACCCCCAGGAGTAGAGAGAAGACAAACCGCCAGGAGTAGGGAGGAGATAAACCCCCAGGAGTAAGGAGTAGACAAACCCCCAGGAGTAGGGAGGAGACAAACCCCTAGGAGTAGGGAAGAGACAAACCCTCAGGAGTAAGGAGTAGACAAACCCCCAGGAGTAAGGAGGAGACAAACCCCCAAGAGTATGGAGGAAACAAACCCCCAGGAGTAGGGAGGAGACAAACCCCCAGGAGTAGGAAGGAGACAAACCCCCAGGAGTAGGGAAGAGATAAACCCCCAGGAGTAGGGACAGGCAATGTGGGGCCGAGCATTGTCACGAATTATACAAACCTCCTTTGTCAGCATGACTAGTCTTCGATTTTGAATGGCTCTGCAAAGTTTTTTAAAGTCTCACAATATGAAGCTGCTTTGATATGGTTGTCCTAGTTGATATTGTTTGTGGCACTCTCACACCGGAAACGGTCGGCTGTCTGCCAGCGGACTGCGGCCAAACTACTACTGGCCGGCTTTCAGTAGTGGTTTTGAAGTGGTCATTTTTGAACACAAAAAGCCTATATAGGGGATCATATATCGATGGTGGCGGTAGCCGACGTATAAGTGTCCAACCTAAATGAGTGTCAGACACAAACTAAACATCTGATCGAGTCGACCTACCTATCTTTGGAAGTGGAGGAGCTACAATACGCAACAGTGTTACCAAATTTAAATTTGGGAAAACACCTTTCTATCCGGCGTTAGGAGCATGGAGACCTTACTTTTGGGACATGCCTCATAGCAGGATAATTTGAAGGGACCGATAGACTTGAAGGACTAGGATGCACTATTTTGACTCATTCTTCAATGTTTTCAGAGAAATTGTGGAGGCGCACTTCATGTCTTGCATAAAAGAGGCCGATGTGCTCAAGCACAGAGGTCAAGTTATCTCCGGTATGCAGAAAAAGGATCATAATCAACTGTGGCTCGGTTTACAGAATGGTAGGTGTATAATAATATAATAATAAATACTGACCACAGCGGGTATAAAAGGCGGGCTTATTGCCATACATGGCAAGCTCTTCCAGCCAACCAGGTAGTAAGGTAGTAATTACGTTTGTTTGTGGCAGAACGTTTTTTTATTTATTATGGGCTTCAAAGGAAAAAAGAACATCACACACGAAAACATGTATACATTTATAAATCGGTTACACTGAAAGTTACCAGAACTGGTTTTTAAATAAACAATTTTAAAATATATATTATAGCATTTAAAAGTGGAACTCTCTGGCTTGTAGAATAAAGTTTGTTTCAACTGTCATTTGTTTTTGATTGTGAACCATTTTAAAAAAAATGGTCGTGTCACCCCAAGATTTTCCCGGCAAGTAGCCAAGGACTGATTTTATCTGAATATTAATTTCTTAAATAAAATCGATGAGCGCCCTCTCTCGGGCCACGAAAAAACCCCGTTAGCTTCACGCGCAACCGCCTCCGGTGTCGCAGTTCGTTTCTCAGCTAAGGGTGGGCTTAGGTCAAACGCCAACAGATGGCATAACCACAGCGATTTCAACTCTTGCCATGACCAAATGATGCCTGCATGCCAAATTTCAGCTCAATCGGATGAAGCGTTTGGATGCTATCCTGGAGAAATACACACACACACACAAACAGGCAGACAGACAGACAGACCTCAATCTGGAAATGGTCTTAATTGTCGCATGGGGATCAAAATATATATTTCCATCTTCATCTCGAAAAGAAAAATTGCTGCATTCACAATTCGTTTTCCCTTCTCATAGGTTTTGGTTTGCTGGGAAAATAATTGCTTGGAGATTTTGCAGGAGATATTGCAAATAGAAGAAATTTTGTAGGTCTTGAGAAAGTAACTTTATGGAGGGAATAACTGATTTTAAGCATAGATGGACTAAGTGCATGGATCTTGAAGGAGACTATGTCGAAAAATCAAAACAATTTCTTCAAGTTAAACTATTTTCTTGCTAGGTCTGGTACTTATCATCTCGACATCTTACATCATAGGGCAGAATGCAAGTAAGGGCCATCCACATATTACTTAATCACCGAGGGGTGGGGGGGGGTGTTGAAACTGAGGCTTACGCTTGATTACCTGGGGGGAATGGGGTGCCCATCCTGATTGCGTAATCATTTTTGGTCACTGCATTGCCATTTTTTTGGTCTAAACCTTCAAAATGTGCATTTTTAAATGCTTTCTTAAATATATTATTTTCTTTTATACCGTCTTCACAGCCAGTGTTGGGTCAATCGATTGAATATTTCAATCTACTAATCAATCACGATTGCAAAGTAATCGCGACTAACTCAATTAATCGTCAGTCATCAATCGCAACTAACTTGCTCTTCAGATGTTATCCGATAATTCATATTCACCGGTCGGTCGGCCGACCAGGACCGATCGGACCGATTGGACCGACCGACGGACCGAAAGAAATGCAAAACTGAAGTTGACCGCTGTCGAGAATATCAATCGCAAACGTTTAATCGTCAATCGTGACTAACGATTGACGACTAATCAATCAATCGTTAGTCGTCAATCGCGATTAACTTATTCAATCGTCAGTCGTTAGTCGACTACATTTTGCCCAACAGTGTTTACAGTCACAGCGGTCTGAAGATTGGGATCTGTAAAATAAAACAAAGAGTTTGAGATTTTGTAATTACTTTGAATTAATAAAGTACATTTCTAAAATGTTTTTTTCCACTTAAGGCGCGGTCTTATCGCAAATCACCAAATAGTACCATTTTTGAACGTCTAGTGCGACGTGACAAAGTTAAAATACAACGCTGAAAAAAATACTGTAGATAGATAAAGAAACTAAAAAGACTTATAAATGAAAAGAATTTTGAAAAGTAGTCTAGTTTTTCAACAAAAAAACGCACAAATAATCCCTCTATAAAAACTTTGACATCGAAATTCTCCCAATTTTTAAAGGCGACAACATTTTTTTTTTTACGAAATAAATAGCCTGACTGGAGTTCTAAACGTATCTGAAGCCACTTTTTTAATTTGGTTTGTAAATTTTGAAATACACCAAAAATTGTCGTTATATAAGGTGCTCGCATTGCGTCGTCTCTTCAAACACCGAGCAACGCTCGGATGGGACGGTCGTCTCGGCCGCTCTGCATTAGCGTATTCTGGTCGCTATTCAGCGTATTTAATGGAAATAAAATCGCAAGCTGACGTGCACCTGGGCTTTTAAATAGTGCATATATTGTAAATAGTGACGCTGTATCAGAATAAATAATGGGGAATAAAAATAAAAAATTTCAAAAATCCTTCGTGAGAAAACGACATGGACCTAAGAAAAATGATAGATCGTTTGGGTAAGTAAAGCATGATAGTATACCTTAATCATATGAAATCAAAATTCTTTATTACATTTTCAATAAGTACATTATTTATGTTAATAAGCCATCCTAACTAGGCTTCGCCTGTACTAAGGTAGGTTTAAAGTTATTTATGTGGTGTAGTTTACGGTATAAAGAAGTCAATTTTTATTGATTATTGTATTGTAAAATCAATGTGAATTTACTCAGCATCTACTAAATTGAAAAAATGACTAGTTGCACTTTAATTTGCTATAGATAGTCTACATTACACCGAGAACTAAAGGTTGACTGGCGCTAGTAAATGCAAAACTTGCATATAAATTATTGTATGATACCGCATTTTTGTCATTTACCCATTTTATATTTCTCTTAGATCAAAGAAGCGCAAAGTCAGTGATACTGATATTGGCCAACCGAGTACCTCAGCGGAACTAGTGCACGGAGAGTAAGTATCAATCATTTTGTGAGATACCATATTATGTTTAGTCTATTTAGTAAGATTCATCAAAATCGGTTAAGTAGTTTCGAAGATATGAACTATTATGTGTATTACCGGACATACTAGACAAGTGCCTAGTCAATTGTTGGCGTATTTATGAGCAAATAACGACAAAATATGATTGTCATGTGATGTGATGTTGGTTCCCAAAAATATCGGAACCAGTTGGATCACCACTTCAAATCAGAAATCCGGCAAGTTGTTGAGACCGTACGTGGTGTCGTACTTGGCGGATATTTTTATATATTTACGTATATTTACTTGAATCATGGCTTGGCTGGCTGACGAAAAGACGGCTGCTTGTGTTCTATGGTTTATTGTAATTGCCTAGCACATGTTTTCCTTGACTATTATCGTCAGGATGGTGGTATGCGTTATTTTTAAATTATCATATCTGTCAGTTTGTCTTTCTATGTTTTTTTTTCATAATTTCCTCAAGCAGAAAATCCTTTTTTATAGAAATCCGGCTGGTGAAACATATTACGGGATTGAACCAGAACAAGAACATGACTACACATCTGTTGACGGAAGGAGAATCGTAAATATATTGTACTTTTTTACTAAGCTTAAAGATATTTCAAAACACAGCAGTCTTTTTAACTGTGGTATTCAATGTCTGAGTTTTGTGGGAGAAAAGAGAATCGGATTAATATCAAAGTTTAAATTTAAGTGCGACATGTGTGGCTTGGTTTTTTTTATTAACTCTGACAATCCTGCATGTACTGAAAATGTCGAGACAAATGTTGGTGCTGTAATAGGAATAGTATCTTCAGGAATAGCCTATTCGCAATTTGAAGAGATATCGTCATCTATGAATGTACCTATATTTTCAGAAAGGTTCTTTGCTAAAACGCAAGATAAAGTATTCGATGAGTGGGAGACGACGGCTGTAGAGGAAATGGATGCTGCTGCAGAGCGTGAACGCCAGGCTGCCATCGCTGAGGGAAGAGTCAAAGATAGAATACCGATAATTTAATTGATGTATACGCTGACGGGTGTTGGAGTGCAAGGTCCTATGGAAGTAACTATAGGGCTTTATCTGGAGCTGCAGTAATTATTGGTCGCAAATTTGGGGAAGTTTTGTTTATGGCCGTGAAAAATAAATACTGTGTTATTTGCGCACGTGCACATAACAAAAACACCGTCCCAAAATATCATATCTGCTATAAAAATTACGAAGGATCTTCTTCGGGGATGGAAGCTGAAATAATATGTGATGGTTTTCGGCATTCGATAGAAATGTATAACATCATTTATGGGAGGCTAATTGCAGATGGTGACTCGGCAACCTATGCCAAAATTTTAGCACAGAATCCATACCCAAACACGACTGTGGTAAAAATTGAATGCCGGAACCACATACTCCGTAATTTGTGTAATAAATTACGAGCAGTCTCAAAAGAAATAAAATACCCCTTAAAATTCAGAAAATTATTAAGTGACAAAAAAGTGATGACTGTTAGAAAGGTGGTAATTTGCTCAATAAAAGAACAACGCATTAGAACACAAGAAGGAAACATTACAAAAATGCAGGCAATACAGATTTTACACGCTGATGTACAAAATTCCCTGTTACATGCTTTTGGAGATCACAGAAGATGTAAAAATTATTACTGCCAGACAGAAAAGTCTTTGATGAGTGCCATGGAAGTTCAAAATTCAACGTTTTGGTTTAGATTGAAAGTAATAATAGGCACTGTAGCTTCCAAATCTCAAAGCTTAGTAGAAGATGCAGACACCAACACGGCTGAACGTTTTAATAGCATAATTGCCAAGATTGTTGGTGGGAAACGTGTAAATTTTTCCATGAGACGATCTTACCAAGGACGGTGTGCTGCGGCTGTTGTTGCTTTTAATAACAAGCTGCCTAGGTACACTATTCAAAAAAAAATCTTGGGTAAAAGTCCAAAAGGTGTTTTAAAAAAGATGGAATTAAGACGATATAACAAAAGACTATGGAACCGAAACAATCCACATAAAAAGAACAGGCTACATAAAATTAATCCAACAAAAAATGACTATGGTGCTAATAGTGCTGCCCCGGATATGATACCAGAAGTATTGGAAAGAGCAAAGAAAGATTTTCTTGAAAATTTAGCTGTGTTGACCAACGATAAAGAACGAATTGAAAAGGAAACCAAGTTACAACGCGACTGCAGTGAATGGTTGGAGCTACGAAAAAATATGGTCACTGCGTCTAATTTCGGAAAAATAATTAAAAAGCGCCAAAATACGAGTAGTGCCAATCTAGTAAAAAATGTATTATACTCTGAAAATATTTCGCACGTAGCATCTATTGCTCACGGTGAAGAAAACGAAAAATTAGCCCTGCAACAGTTAGATCAGCAAGAAAAAATTATAATTGAACCCTGTGGGCTATTCGTTGACAGAAAGTATGCATTTATTGGAGCAACACCGGACGGAATTATCGGAGAGGATACAATTGTTGAGGTTAAGTGTCCTGTAATGGCATTTAAAAAAGGCATAGAACAGGCGATTAAAGAAAACAAAATTCAAATATACAAATATGATTAAAAAAAGGATACATACAAATTAAATCGTAACAGCAACTGGTTTTACCAAGTCCAAGGCCAACTCCATGTCTCAAATAGGCAAAAATGTCTTTTTGCAATATGGGGTGGCCAAGGCCAAGACTTGAAAACAGAGTACATTGAAAGGGAGGACGATATCTGGACAGAAAAAATGGAAAAAAAAATTGTCGACTTTTATATGCAAAGTATTCTCCCAGAAATATTGGACTTCAGGCGCGTGGAATGCCGATACGCAACTGTTTCAGTATACCAACAGCGGCACCGCTACCACTTCTATCACCAATGCGATCAACACAATCACCACCGCTAGCACCACTAAATAATTCGCCGCATACGCCGACACAATTTAAGAACATTCAGCCAAGAGTATTAGATTATTCCGAGTTTTAAAAAAATCTCCACAAAATAAGCAATAAAAAAATATCAATAGTGCATGATAATATGTGTATAGTGTATGATAGTGCTATGTGAATACTGTTACGTGTATTGCTATGTGCTATGTGAATAGTGCTATGTGCTATGTGAATAGTGTATGGTGCTATGTGAATAGTGATATGTGAATAGTGCATGATAGTGCTATGTGAATGTGTGAATAGTGCTACGATAGTTGTATGTGAATTTTAGGCGAAAAAGTGCTACGATAGGTAATAGTTTTTGGGAAACTAAGATGAAGCAACGGATTTCTATCAAACATGCCTTTTACCCGGAATAGTCAGTTAAAGAAAATCCCGTTTCATGCCCCAGAGAGATACCACATTATAAATTCTTACGAATATCTTAACCGGCGCCGCAATATGTTTTTTCGATGTTTTCTGTTTTTAACATTCTTTTTTCACATTTTTTCCATATACCTACCGACATACCACTCGGGCGGGGTGCATGGCCAAGCTGATTTCTGGACGGTGTTTTTCATCTGAGTCATCATATATTTTTTTTGTATATGCTTATGACATACTTATGTAAATTAGGATATTATTAAAGATAATATTATAATTACGGTATCGCCGGTCGTTTTTTGGAGGTTTCCTATCCGGACTTAAACGCTCTCATTGATCAGTGATTTCGTGTGACTTCATATTGCTTAAAATTCTTAGTTTACGGATTTTATATATTGTTGTTTTTAAATATGCATCACAAATTAAGTGTAAGCGTTTAAGGCAATGGATACCGTTATTTCCTCCTCAATGAGTCATATTAACGTATACAATAAAGAAAAACTGACTCTTTTGCTGTTATTTTACTGATCCTTCTACTGTCTTGTACATTGTGTTAAGTCTTTTTCAAGTCTTTTTTGATGCCCGGGCTAGAAGATAATCTTTTGGCACTAATAGTCACCTTATGTGATATTTTTAACTCATAAAATATCCATACTAGGAAGGTGCCCCTTAAAAACCGCTGTAATTCAAGTGCGATACTAATGGAGTGACTGTCCTTTCGATGATCGTTAAACAAACAAAAAAGAGGCACGGTCTACATAATTATACCTGCTCTAGGAAATGGGTGTTACAAAACCCATATATCTACTAATAATGTGTTAAATGCCACGGTGGCAGTATTTTTTTTATATACGTAAAAAGAAAAATCACTTCAATTAGAAGTAGATTTAGCAATATGGTTTTGTCGTGGTATTTTGGTATAAGATTTTGTGTACTGAATATTGTTCAATATGAGAAATTGAGTTGAAAGTTACATATGACTTTTTTTCGTTGAGGCCAAGGTTACCGTCAAAAAGCGGGTTTTATTTTCAACTTTCAGATCTTCAAACATTTTTTTCTCAGTAACAAAGGCCTAAACCAAAAAAAAAGTTTCAGATAAGTTTCAACTCGGTTTCCATGTTGAATATTCTCCTGTTCAAAAAGTCTTCTAATATCCAAAGCATTATATACACTACAGCATATTATATCCAAAGCTTGAAACGATTGTCGGAGTGAAATACCTATATCTACTTTTTAAAAATTAAACAGTTTTTATTTTTTATTTTAATGATTTCGTGTACTGAATATTGTTCAATATGAGAAATTGAGTTGAAAGTTATTAACGACTTTTTTTCGTTGAGGCCAAGGTTATCGACAAAAAGGGAGTTTTACTTTCAACTTTCAAATCTTCAAACATTTTTTTCTCAGTAACAAAGGCCTATATCAAAAAAAGTTGCAGATAAGTTTTAACTCGATTTCCATGTTGAATAATCTCCTGTACAAAAATGTCTTCTAATATCCACAGCTTGAAACGATGGTTAGAGTGAAATATCGTATCTACTTTTTAAAAATTAAAGTTTTTTTTTATTTTGATGATTTAGTTTACTGAATATTGTTCAATATGAGAAATTGAGTTTAAAGTTATATATGTTTTTTTTATTGAGGCCAAGGTTACCGACAAAAAGCGAGTTTTATTTTTAACATTCAGGTCTTCAAAAATTTTTTCCTTAGTAACAAAGGCCTATATCAAAAAAGTTTCAAATAAGTTTTAACTCGGTTTCCATGTTGAATAATCTCGTGTACAAAAAGTCTTCTTATATCCAATGCTTGAAACGATGGTCGGAGTGAAATATCGTATCTACTTTTTAAAAATTTAAGGTTTTTTTTATTTTGATGATTTAGTGTACTGAATATTGTTCAATATGCGAAATTGAGTTTAAAGTTATATACGACTTTTTTTCGTTCAGGCCAAGGTTACCGACAAAAAGCGGGTTTTATTTTTAACTTTCAGGTCTTCAATTTTTTTTCTCAGTAACAAAGGGCTAAATAAAAAAAGTTTCAGATAAGTTTCAACTCGGTTTCCATGTTGAATAATCTCCTGTACAAAAAGTCTTCTAATATCCAAAGCATTATATACACTACAGCGTATAGTGTATATAATGCTTCATTCAAAGTATAAACAGAATAAGCGACATCAACAAAGATGTCATAAGACAAAACATCAAGAGTTTTCCGCCAATAAGCAGTCATTATTGTAGACAAAAATCCACGAAACTGTACCTTGATTCATCTTTAAATATCACCAAGATAAATTATTTATACAAGATTGTGAGCAAAAACAATTAGAACCGTCAACTATGTCTATGTACAGGAAAATTTTCTGTACGGAGTTCAACTACTCGTTCTTTACCCCTAAAAAATATCAATGTGATTTCTGCTTAAATTATGAATCAAGTACCACGGATGAAAAAGCAAATATGAAGCCCCAGTATAAAAGTCACATAAAAAACAAAGAAATCAGCAGAAATATTAAACAATCCGACAAGGAAAGGGCAAAAACAGACAAAACTTTCTGCGCAGCTGTGTACGATTTACAACAAGTACTCCAATGCCCTAAATCAGAAGCGTCTCAGCTTTACTACAAGCGAAAGTACTCTGTCTACAACTTCACGATATATGAGCTACCCAATAAGGCTACTCTTATATGTAGCATGAGTCTATCGCCCTGAGAGGATCATGCGAAGTCGGAAGCTGCGTGTTGTCCTTCATCCGACAAAAGGTGTCGGAAGGCGTGTCACAATTCACATTTTATTCGGATAACTGCGCTGGACAAAACCGGAACCGGATTATATACTGCCTGTATATGTTCTGTGCATACTACAATCTCCAGCATCTGTCCCGGAGGCCTGTAGCAACCCAAACAGGCTGCTAACCTTCTGGGACAGCCTGGGTTGGCTGGAGTAACATAAATAAAACATGAGCCACGCACAGCGGCCCAATCAAGAGGCCAGTGCGGGAAAAAGCCCAGATAAACTAAACTAAACTGAACTATGTTTTGTGCAGCAATAATGAACTGCAAGATACGTCATGTGTTTTTAGAAAAGGGACACACACAAAATGAGGGTGACTCAGTCCACAGCGTGATTGTAAAAGCAGCAAGGAAAATTCCAGTATTCACGCCTAGCCAATGGTACTCCATTGTTAGAACTGCCTGTAGAAAAACGCATATATAGTAAAGGAAATGGGAAATGAAGACATCTTTGACTTGAAAGATTTGTTAAAAAACACAATAAAAAACTGGGACAAAGATGAAAATGGATGTAAAGTATCCTGGAATAAAATAAAACAGCTGAAGATAAATCCAGAAAACCCAAACAAAATACAAATAAACTATGATCTGGAACATGTCTATAACGCTATCAAAGTTAACACAGTAGAGCGTTGTCGGAGGCCGATCCAGAAATTAACAGATGCGCAATTGAAGCAATTAAAAATGACGGCTTTACCGGGTATCAAAAGACAAACTAGCCGATTTGATGTATCTTTGCCGGGAAAAGATAATTCCCGCTGAATATCATACATTCTATGAAGGACTACATACCACATCTCTGGAAGCGCATAACGAAACCGATGAAAGTGAATGAAAAAAATACTATTTAGGCTTTTATCTTTATTAGTAAATGTTTTATATATCATTTAAATACAGAATATTATTTAAGAATTCGAATGTGTAATATTTTTAACAATAATATTTTTTATATTGCATTTTTTTAATAATTTATCATTATTCCATATTATCCTAACTGAGAAATCAACAAAAAAATATTTTCAATAGATAAATTTTCTATAAGCAGAATGAATGATGGGGTAGGATAGCTGTTATTTGAAAATTTCATCTAAAATCATTTCTATTTCTGTGCAGAACAACAGATAAGATAGTACTGATATCAGTTATAATAAAGCAGAATTATCCTAACTACACAAAATGCTATTTAAAATAAACATTTTGCATATTAAATTTCATAAAAATAAAGCTTTTAATAAACTATTCAAACTATAAAAAAATCAACTCTTAAGAATTATTCATATTAAAGATAAAAAGAAAATAGAAGAATAGAGAAGGAGAATAAAGTTTTAAAGTGCTCTCCTGACAAATTTGAATAAATCGAGTTAGGCTAGTTCTGCAATTATGGGACGAATATATGTATGTGCATAAGGTCCTATCTATGCGTTTTATAAAAGATGATGTTTCCCGAGCTCCCAGGCGCCGGCCTGCTGCCGCGCAGCGATTGCCAGTTGGGCGCAGTAGCATTCCAAACGGACAAAAATTGTACTATTTTGTGATGTTTCTGATTATTTATTGCGGTCAGGCCGCGTCTTAACGTCTTCAAACACTTTACAAATGCTGGGTTCACGATTCTTCACATTTTCTGCAAATTTGGTTGATTACGTAATCTTTGGGGGGGGGGGGGGGAGGGGGGAAGCTCAGGCCGCTGATTACGTCTGTTGGCATGGGGGAGAAGGGAGGTTGAAAATCCCAAAAGTGTGATTACGTAATATGTGGACGGCCCCTAATCAAGCAGACAAGCTCGGTAATTCGCCATTCGGTAATCCGACAACTGCTATAATTTGCCGTTTTTTCGACCAGTTTCAGATTCAGGTCTCAAACCTTGTAATCCGCCATCGCTGTCGCTGATTATGGCAGCGATCTACTATGGTTATTATACACAAACACGTAATACGGGCGCAAAGTCCATCTCAGTTTTCGCTCAGAGCTTTTTCCAGGCCAGGGGGTATTCATTATCCTATGTGGGCTAAAAGTCAGACTGTGATCCAATTTAACACCTAATATGCACTATAGATACAAACGAAGCAACCATGAAATTCATCAAGCCGAATCGGGCCCATCATAATATTATTATTACTTTTCTGGGGGGTGAGCGGTGGACTCCGGACTAATGACAAGCTTTGGTAGGTTTAGGACAGCTGTCTTGCCACTTGTGAGCATCCAGCCTTAACACCCATTCACTCCCCCTTCGAAGCCATAGAATTTCAGATGTTAGAATTACGATATTAGATATTTTCTTTAGGAAAAAGATGATTATTTTCCCTAGAGACCACAAGAACTTTAAAGAAGTAAGACAAAGATTTGGCTGGCAGGCCACGAGCGCTAACTTCCACTGCGTGAAGGTGAACAGTGAAGCCGTTCCGGGTTGAAGCAATGAAGCCGATCATGGTGTTTATTTATTTTTACTCGTGGGCTTTTGGTATATTTGATTTTCACAGTATAGTTATCCCATGGAACCAAACAGTTGTCCCATGGAATATAGATAAAGCATCGTGGGCGAATATGTGGGCAACACTATAATCCCTTTTTCAAATACTGTAAAGAACTTGGGTATAATTTTTGACAAAAATCTTTTTTGGCATGATCAAGAACGGCGGTCAGCAAGAAACTTTTTGCCAGTTTTTATAGCCTTAAGAGGCTACAAAACTTCCTGCCCTTAAGCACTCGCCAAACTCTGGCACAATCCTTGCTACTCCCGTTACTTGACTACGCGGATATATGCTGCCTCGATGCCCACGAAGTTCTAGACAAATTAGAGCGGCTCCAGAATTTTATTTATTTATTTATTTATTTATTTATTTGTTACAACTTGGTATAGAGTTAACAGTGAGATCGTACAGATATGATTTGTAATTATTTATATAAGTAATAAGAAAATGAATACATCCCATACGATCATTCTAGACGAATGTCTGTGATATGTGTACGGGCTCAAAAAATACGACCATATTTCAGAGTTCCGTACTAAACTAAATTGGCTCAAGATACGCAAACGTAGAGACCTGCATATTCTCTGCCTATTGCAGAAAATACTCAACACTCCACTTATTCCGTCGTACCTCAAATCCGAATTCTGAGTGTTATCCTCCCACGGGCTGCCATTACGGTCTCAGTCAACGAATACTCTATGTATACCTCAGTATCACACAGCTTTCTTCGCCTATTCCTTTGCTGTATATGCAGCAAGATTATGGAATAACCTGCCTTCCAATATACGGGATACCGTTAGTTCGAGTGTGTTTCGCTCCCGGCTGAAGCTATATCTGCTCTCAAAATAATATAAGCTGATCTTACGTATATATTTTTTTATTATGCCTTGCTAATTTCTGGCCCTCGTAAGGCCTGAATCTATGACAATTATCTAACGTCACATTTGTCATGGCCCTTTCTTATTTACGATTTTACCAAAACCCAACTGTCCCGTCTAGATGCGCTGGTGACAGCTAGTTTAAAATCCTGGCTGTCCTTAGCCAAACCAGCTGACCCCTCGACTCTCTTCAGGTCCAAACAAAATTTTGGGCTAGCGCTTAAACTGCCCTCTCTGCTCTACGCCAACTCCAGAATAACCAAAAATTCGATTCTGTGCAATTCCAAAGATCCGGCAATATCGAAGCACGTAATAAGTGGCCGTAGTGATTCAAATGATCTACAAGCCCGCGTAGACTTCCACAAAAAGTTCCTTACTGGAATCAGCCAGAATGGCACTGGTCTGGGGTATGGCAGTACAACCACGAGCGACGTGGACTTGAAGAAGTCTCTTTTGCGGGGAGATTACGACAGCAAGAGTATGGCTCATGCTATTGGCCTTCAATGCCAGAATGATTGGACAACAATTGGGGACTTTTGCATTCCGCCTCCAATGCACTGGAAGGTAATGCTCTATGACTGGACACCAGAGATGCTGAAATTTTATTTGAATGCCTTTCAGCATACACTTCCAGACCCCAGTAACCTCGCTCGTTGGAGCTTTGCCGAGGATAGTTCTTGTCCCCTCTGTAGCAATACCCCTTGCACAGCTAGACACATTCTAGCTGGCTGCAAGGTGGCCTTAGATCAAGGACGGTACACTTATCGCCACGACAAAGTCCTTGCTGTTATTCGCGAGGTACTTAGCCTCAGTGGCTCGTGCCAACAAGGGTTCCACAGTATCCTCCAAACCCCCAATACAGTTTGTGCGGGTTGGCTCTAAAGGCAAAAACCATCTCACTGCAAACCTACTCTCTATCTCGGAAGGTGGCTCTTATTGTAGAATTAACTGTTCCATGGGAATCAAATATCCCAAAAGACCACCAGTACAAATTAAATAAATACCATGATCTTGCAAATGCCGTAACCCGGAACGGCTTCACTGTTCACCTTCACGCGGTGGAAGTTGGCGCTCGTGGCCTGCCAGCTAAATCTCTATTTCACCTCTTTAAAGATCTTGGCCTTTCCAGAAAAATAATCAACTCTTTCTTAGAAAAATTATCTAAAACTGCGATTTGCGCATCTCAAATTCTATGGCTTCGAAGGGGGAGTGAATGGGTGGCAAGGTGAACGCTCACATGTGGCAAGACAGCTGTCCTAAACCTACCACAGCCGGTTCATAAGTCCGGAATCCACTGCTCACCCCCCAGAAGTGTAAAAAAAATAGTATTATGATGGGCCCGACTCCGGTCGGTGAATTCCATGGCAGCTCCGTTTGTATTTATTATTGTATAATATGGATATTATGTATCATTTATATTATTATACACTTTATGTATTGTATGTATATATGTATGTGTATGTATATGTATGTATATGTATTCTTTGAAGTCATTGAAAAAATTTAAAAAAATGTTCTGCCACGAACAAACGTAATCACTACCTGCTGGTTGGCTGGAGGATATTGCCTTTTATGGCAATAAGCCCGCCATTTGTACCCGTTGTGGTCAATAAAGATTTTTTTTTATTATTATAATATGTGTAGTCGGCTTAGTTTCCTGTTCGCTTTTTATTAATTTAACGTTCGTTTGCAGATAAGTTTGATCAGTTCTGGGCTGTGAACCGGCGCTTGATGGAGCCGGTGGGGGAGCACGATACCTTCAAGCACATTCCGGTCAGATTCTATGCCGAGGACGGCTCCTACCAACAGAAACTGGTGAAGCCTCTGGGCGGAGACGGCAGCCGAAAAACCGTCGGCGACATGCTCACCGAAGTCTTCCCCAACAAATCCGACGGTATGAAGATCGCTTGGATTTATTTGAACTTATTACTATCGGGGGTTAATGGGCCCTTGCTGAGTTGGCCACGAAGACCCATTCTGTTCAGGGTTGGTCACACTCACGGGTCAACACCTATCCGACGGCCTCCACGCATGAAGTGCGAGCCTGGGTAGGACTCTGGCCTTATGGTTAGTTTCCCCTGGAAATCAACCTTCTGGCTCTCCTGGACGGTCTGCGCACCGTGCGGCGTAAGCCATTCGACTGTGCACTCTGACTAACATTCGGGGGAAGTCTGGAAGCAGTACTGTTTCCTATAGAGCGGGGGTAGTTGCGGACCTTACGGCGACTGCTCTTGAAACGATTATCGGCTATCCGATCCTGGGTGAACAGCCGGGCAAAGGACGCTGTGGTCCGCGATAGATTTGGTAAACACCGTTTCACCGCTTCGTAAGGGATAGGACCGCGCAAGCGACCTCGAACTTGTAACCAATCGAGAGACTGGAGTAATCTGGTCACAATCGGAAGTAAGGGTGTGAGTGTAAGCCCGCCGGGTAACTCTCCTGGCTATCTCGCGGTTTAGGCGTTGGCCTCTTACGGGCTTGTGGCGGAGCTAGATGGTGGACTGTTTTGTCCAAGTCTTCTGCGCTCACTCCAGGGAGATAGAACGACTAATCGTTAAAACTTCCTGAGGGGACGGGCTCGCCCGCTGTAGCCGACAACCCTAGTTGACTACTATCAAACAAGGAAGGCAAAGAGGGGATCTAATTGAGACATATTATACAATTCTCACAAATTATAACGATGTACAAGGGCTAAAGAATATTTACAAATTAAACATCAACACAAATTTTCGAGAAACTCAACTGTGCAAAATTTAAATCTAATTCTCTTAAAAATGTTCTACAAATAGAGTGTTGGAAGAGTGTTATAAACTACCATTTGAAGTGATTAGTGCAAGCTCGCCCTGTCAATCAATTTAAAAACAGACTCGATTTGTATCTAAAAACTTGTTAATATTGTTTATGACTAGCTTTACAAGGTCTGATCTGGAATTACTAGCAAATCTGCCTGTCCTGAATAAATAATAATATCGACACCACCTAAATACAGAGGGTGATTGCTCCCCCCTCCTTCCCCAATCACTAGTTCAAATAACCTCCATCGTCACCTGGTACCTGAGGGTCTGGTATAAGGGCAGAATTACAACAAGGGGGATTACAACAAGAGTTCCTCATTATAAATAGGATAGAAAACGAATTTACCGCGTGAAATTTGTAGCACCCGACGTTTCGATGTCGTTGCAGCCGCCGTTGTCCAGGGTAGACTGAAGAGCTGTCAATCCGTTGTTTTGCGGGTAGGCCGCATACCGCTGCCGCCACTGCGTAGGTTATAACGGTGGTGGGGGGCCGGGCTCGGAGCATGGGAATTTTGAAAAACCGTCTTGCACACAACACTCACTGTGTCCTGTTTTACGTCTTTGCGTTCGGCGGCGGGAACATTTTAAGAAGAGGGTTCCACATAGAAGAGAGTTTGTAACCGTCGTCTCTGTTGAAGTTCGGGGTTCTTCTTATTTCAATGGCTTCCCGGATCATGCTTGGAAAGTAGAATTGTTCCTTGGATAGCACAATGGGATTTCGAAACTGCATGCAGTGGTTACTTCCGCTATCCAATATATGTTCGCAGATCGCCGATTTTTCTAGGTGAACGTTTTCAACAGCTTTGATGTGTTCTGTCAGGCTCGGCTATGGGCCGTTTCGTTTGTCCAACGTAGGCTAGACCGCAGCTGCATTCGACTTTATACACACCCGGTGTTTGCAGTGGTATTACATCCTTTACAGGCCTAAAAAATCGAGCTATATTTTGGGTCGGTTTGAAGATCGTTTTTATATCGAGTCTGTTTAGCAGTGTTAGTAAGAGTTCCTCAATAGTGCCGCAGGCGAACGAAACTTCCGTTTTGAATGCGACATCTACGCTCTACGCTTGCAAATTTAAAAGGCATTGGATTCCGACGTTTCCACTGAGGGGTGATTCTTGGAAAATTTATCATGCTAGTTTGTCTATCCAGAAGTGCATGTTGCACTTAGGTGACACAGATATTTTGCAAAAGAAACGTCAAACTACATCCAAAGATCAGACTTCTAAGATGCTACATATTATCATTATATGGGATGGAAAGCTGTACACATTTAGTCTTTTAAATGTGGGCCTATTCGAGGATACTACCATATAATCTGGTTTGACAAAGTCAGGAATGAAGATATCTTGAAGCGTTTAGACAAGACCATAGAAACATTGAATACAATAAAGACCCAAACTCAAATACTTCTCTCATGTCATGCGTCATCCTGGAAGATACAACATTATGCATTCATTCAGCCATCTGAGGTGCAGAGAGGGGATCATTTGGCACCATTCGGGTGCATCCCAATTTACCGCTTCCCATTTCGCCGCGTCCATATTTGTTGTTTACAATCCCGATTAGCCGCATCCAAATTTGCTACGAAATGGAAATATCAAACGTCGATTTGGTGTTGCCACCATGTAATTGTTGATAAAGCAGCGTTTTCACGATGCAAAGTTAGTTACTCTGCAGAGCGATTGGAATTATGGCAAAGACCTCACCACTCTAGGCCCTTTTGTCCACACTCGTTCTTTTCGCCGTGACAATTCTTGGTTAATTCGCAGTGTCGTCAGTGGGATATGTGTCACTATAGAAGATGTCCACGGATACGACGGCGGCGCCGTCTGTTTTTTCGCCTTGTCCGTGGACAAGCTTCCATAGTGATCCATACCCCACTGACGACACGGCGAATTAACTGTGGATTTTCACTGAGAAAAAAATGTGTGTGGACAAGAGGGGTAACACTATACAGGATGAGTTTAACTTACCCTTGAATTGGCTGAATTAGTATGAGCAAATAAGCAAATTTAATAGAAAATTTAAGGAAAAAAAAAAAAAAAAACGAAAAAAGAAATTGTTTTTTGAAAAAAAAGACATTGTTTTTTGAATATTTGATAGTTTGTTTGTTTCTACTCTTTATTGTGAAAATGTCACAATGGGCGGGTTTAATGTCATATGACAATCTCTTACAACCAACCCTATTATGACGTGTTATATGTATGTGTGCGTGTAACATGTCTGTCCTGTTATTGCATTCTATCGACAGAATTGAAAATGCAATTCCGTTAATTTGATCCCAACGGAAAATTGTGACCCAGCCGGGAATCGAACCCGGGACCTTACAATGTAAGATCAGGCGACCTAACCACTATTCCACTGGGCCGTGTAAAGATATAGTTGTCTGAAAAATAGTATTAAAACCGTAAAGCGCGAATATTGTTTATTCGCAATATTTTAACTACCGCTAGATGGCGCAGTGTGCTTCACGCTTGTCAAGCTTTTACTCAAAAGTCTGTTGTTGAATTTTTTTTTCCATAACTTTTTTATCAGAAGTTGCCTTTTTCCTCGTTGTGATTCACCCACTTCTTAACTAAAACTCACTCTGTATGCATAGCTGCTCTAACGCCGCATAGCTACTCTTGCGCTACATACTTTTACTCAATTACCGCCAATGTCATGCTATGCAATGATTTTTGTCTTACCCGTGTTCATTTTTAGACCCATTGGTAGGAAGAGGGTATCGAGGTCTCTGAGCATTGTGCCAAGATCGTCCATCGATTCTTTATATAGTAGTATTTTATCTAAACCATTTACCAATGCAATAAATGTAGAGGTGTCAATTACAACGGGCGAACCCGTCACCTCAGGAAGTTTTAACGATTAGTCGTTCTATCTCCCTGGAATGAGCGCAGAAGACTTGGACAAAACAGTCCACCGTCAAGCTCCGCCACATGCCCGCAACAGGCCAACGCCTTAACCGCGAGATAGCCAGGAGTGTTAACCAGCGGGCTTACACTGACGCCCTTACTTCCAATTGCGACCAGATAACTCCGGTCTCTCGATTGGTTACGAGTTCGAGGTCGCTTGCGCCGTCCTCTCCTTTACGAAGCGGTGAAACGGTGTATACCGAATCTATCGCGGACCACGGCATCCTTTGCCCGGCTGTTCATCCAGGATCGGGTAGCCGATGGTCGTTTCAAGAGCAATCGCCGTAAGGTCCGCAACCATCCCCGCTCTATAGGAAACAGTACTGCTTCCAGACTCCCCCGACTGTTAGTCAGAGTGCACAGTCGATTGGCTTACGCCGTACGGTGCGCAGACCGTCCAGGAGCGCCAGAAGGTTGATTCTAGGAGAAACTAGCCCTTAGGCCAGAGTCCTACCCGGGCTGACACTTCATGCGTGGAGGCCGCCGGATTGGTGTTGACCCGTGAGTGTGACCAACCCTGAACAGAATGGGTCTTCATGGCCAACTCAGCAAGGGCCCATTAGCTCCCACCAATGCGATACAACCAAGGTCTGCCAGGTGTCTTTAAGAAAAAACGCGACCAAAATTTGAGAATAAATTTGAGAATGAATTTAAATAAGAAATTCAAAGCCGAAAAATTTGAAATAGGGAGGGAGAACAGGGATTGAAAAAACATCAAAAGAAAAACAAAAATGCGTTGTTAAATAAATTAAACTATAGGAATATTATAACATTGTACCATTGTATTTTTTTCTTTAGTATATAATAACACATTAACCCTTGGAGTAAATGGGTATTTTCATGGATGCATCTGTCTCTTTTGCAGGATTTTCGGCGACATCGACCTTAAAGTACTATAACTACGAAACTACTACACCAATCATAAAAAGAACAACTGCACAATGATTGCATTGAAATTTCGAATATAGAATATTGAAATATCATTTTGTAAAACGATTAGATAATTATGAATAAATATGAGAACGTCAAAGAAGTGAAAAAAACGCGCGACCAGATTTGGTCGACTCGTACTCAACGGATAATTGTTTCGCGACCAGATTTGGTTGACTCATACTCAACGGGTTAAGTGCACTACCAAGATGTTTAATTTCAATAACAATTATTTGTTGCAGTGTACCTCAGAACGCACGGTGTACTCATACCTGCGGAAACACCACTCCACTGGCTCTCCGAACATCTCAGCTACCCTGACAATTTTCTACATCTCTGCGTATCTTAGCACAGCTCGCCATTCCTTAGTATGTACTAAAAATCTACCAAATATAATCTACAATTAAATTGATTACATTTTTTTAATTTTCCGCCTTCTCATGTATTAATGATAATGATAAGCTGTCGTGAGGGGATGGCCAGTCGTCCTACAATCTGGGGGTGCCAACACAACGAACGAACCCGTCAACCCTGGGAGTTTTAATGATATCAGGTGATTCTATCTCCAATGTAGTGAATGTGGGGACTTAGCGGACAAGGACAGTCTACTGTCTAACAACAGACAAACTCTGAGAGTCCAACGCCATACCGCGAGGCACAGGGAAGTGAACCCAGCGGGTCGATCTCACGCCCTCACTATAAGATTTGGATGGATTTATCCGTCCTCCAGTTTGGTCACGGATTCGAAGAAGTTTCCAACTCCCCCGGTTATCCGCCGGAGTGTAAACGTCGCTCGATGCGCAAACCGCCCAGTATCGCCGGAAGTGTTCCCTTAAATGGACTAGGCTTTCCAGACTTTTTCAGAGTCCTTTCCAGGGTAGTCCTTCTACGAGGAGGCTACCAGATGGGAGCTAAACCATGAGGTCAGCCGACCTAAGATTAACATACAGGTCATCAGACCCAAACTGCACGGAAGTGTTAGGTACCAGAGAATAAGGAACAGAACAATAAAATTAAAAAATAAAAAACAAACGGAGCTGCCATGGAATTCACCGACCGAAGTCAGGCCCATCATATACTATTATTACACTTCTGGGGGTTAGCGGTGGATTCCGGACTAACGACCAGCTGTGATAGGTTTAGGACAGCAATTTGAGATGCGGAAATCACGGTTTTAGATATTTTTTCTAGGAAGGATTTGATTATTTTCCTGGAGAAACGAAGACCTTTAAAAAGGTGAAACACAGATTAAGCTGGCAGGCCACGAGCGCCAACTTCCACCGCGTGAAGGTGAACAGTGAAGCCGTTCCGGGTGACGGCATTTGCGAGATCATTGTATTTATTTAATTTGTACTTGTGGTCTTTTGGGATATTTGATTTCCATAGAACAGTTAATTCTACGATAAGGGCCATCTTCCGAGATAGAGAGTAAAGAGTTATATCTGGACGGAGGGCTGTGCATTCGAGACTTTCAGGGAATTTATACTGCTTAGAGACCAAATCGACCGCCAGAATCCAATCTGAAGCTGTCTTGATTATTGAGAAAAGTTTTGTAGTGAAATGTTTTTTGCGTTTAGAGCCATCCCGCATAAACTGTATTGGGGTTTAGAGGGTACTGTCAAACCCTTGTTGGCACGAGCCACTGAGAGGCTAAGTACCTCGCAAATAACAGCAAGGACTTCGTCGTGGCTGTAAACCGTCTTTGATCTAAGGCCACCTTGCAGCGATGTCTAGCTGTTCAAGGGGTATTACTACAAAGGGGACATGAACTATCCTCGGCATAGCTCCAACGAGCGAGGTTACTGGGGTCTGGAAGTGTATGGTGAAAGGCATTTAATTAAAAATTGAGCATCTCTTGCGTCCAGTCATACAACATTACCATCTAGTGCATTGGAAGATGAATGGAACTATTGCTGTCGTAATCTCCCCGCAAGAGAGACTTCTTTAACCCTTGGAGTAAATGGGTATTTTCATGGATGCATCTGCAGGATTTTCGGCGACATCGACGGCGCTCGACTTAAAGTACTATAACTACGAAACTACTACACCAATCATAAAAAGAACAACTGCACAATGATTGCATTGAAATTTCGAATATAGAATATTGAAATATCATTTTGTAAAACAATTAGATAATTATGAATAAATATGAGAACGTCAAAGAAGTGAAAAAAACGCGCGACCAGATTTGGTCGACTCGTACTCAACGGATAATTGTTTCGCGACCAGATTTGGTTGACTCATACTCAACGGGTTAAGTCCACATCGCTCATGGTTGTACTGCCATACACCAGACCATTGGCGTTCTGACTGATTCCAGCAAGGAGCTTTTTGTGGAAGTCTATGCGGGTTTGTAGATTATTTGACTCACTACTGCCACTTATTAGGTGCTTCGATATTGCCGGATCCTTGGAATTGCTTAGAATGGATTTATTGAACAGAATTGGTTATTATGGAGTTGGCATAGAGCAGAGAGGGCAGTTTTAGAGTAAGCTCAAAATTGTGTTTGGACCTGAAGAGAGTCGAGGGGTCAGCTGGTTTGGCTAAGGACAACCAGGATTTTATACTAGCTGTCACCAGTGCATCCAGACGAGACATCTTGCGGTGTCGACTACAACGGGCGAACCCGTCACCACAGGATGTTTTAACGATTATTCGTTCTATCGCCCTGCAGTGAGCGTAGAAGACTTTGGACAATAACAATCCAACGTCTAGCTACGCCACAACCCGTGAGAGTGCAACGCCTTACCGCGAGTTAGTTAGGAATAAACCCGGCGGGCTCGAGATACTCGCGCCCTCACTTCCAATTGTGACCAGATTTCTCCGGTCTCTCGATTGGTTCCGAGTTCGAGGTCGCTTGCGCGGTCCTCTCCCTTACGAAGCGGTGAGACGGAGTATACCGAATCTATCGCGGACCAAGGCGTCCTTTGCCCGGCTGTTCACCCAGGATCGGATGGCCAATGGTCATTTCAAGAGCAGTCGCCGTAAGGTAGGCAACCACCCCCGCTCTATAGGAACAAAACGTAATCCAGACGAGACAGTTGGGTTTTGGTGGAAACGTAAATAAGAAAGGGCCATGAAAAATGTGGAGTTAGATAATTGTCATAGATCCAGGCCTTACGAGGGCCACAAATTAGCAAGGCATTTATTTTTGCCAGGCAACTTTCGAAATGTTCTATAACATGATCGCCAGAGAGTTTTTCCCTGATAGGTGATTTAATTGCCAAGCAATTTGACATGGTTATTTGGTACTATATAAGGGAGATATTAGAGCCCTTATAGACCAATTTGGGGTCATAGGATGTAAATTTTGTGTCTATGCGGGCTAGTCCAAGGCAAAACATATGGAGGGTTTCACTTTTATACAGCCTAACCAGTCGCTGAACAGTTCCACTTTTTGTAGTAGCAGGGAAAGCTGCTTGGGGCTCCTGGTGATAAAAGTTAGGTCGTCGGCAAAAGCAAGGCACGACGAGGTGTATTGGCCGTCTGTTTTAAAACGGTATCCCACTTCTTGTCGAACTGGGTCAGGCTTTCCAGTAGTATATTGAAAACTATATTGAATATCCTCGGAGAGAGGCAACAGCCCTGAAGTAGTCCAACTGAATATGATATAGAGCGGGTAGTCCATTTTTGCGCTTTGACATGGAACGTCAGACAGTTGAAGTAGGAGGTTACAATGTCACCACCACAGGTGGGAAGTTGTACCAGCGGAGTGCAAAGTGGAGGAGACTGTCGGACTGACCCAAAAGCGTTCTCTAGGTCGAGTCAGCATACGTTGATTTGGCGCTCGTGCTGTCTCGCATCCTTGATGGCAGCAGCCAGGAGAGGATTGTGCTCGAGGCAGCCTGAGACGCCACGCATGTAGCCTGACACTCCAAGAAACTCATTCCATGAATTCGCTCATCCTCATGTGAGCTATGCCAAAAAGCCAGCGAAATGCTAAAGGAACAGGTGTGGTTCCGAATCCTAGCAGTTACATAACAGATCGATCACCTCACAATTGGACAATGCCACTGTGCCTATAGTCTGTATTAGAAAACTCGGGGAAGACTCCAACGACTTCAAAATGCCTGTGCCAGATTATGTTTCACTATACCTCCTCAAGACATTGGACTGGAGTGGCAAGGGAATCAACGTTGATGGCGTGTATCGCAATCACCTACGCTACGCGGATGATATAGTTATAATCGCTGATTGTGCCGAAGACCTACAACTCATACTGGAGCAACTATATCACGCTTCCCTGCGAACGGGTCTTAAGATGAACATGGACAAGACAAAGGTTATGGCGAAAGCCGATCTCACACCGAACCCCATTTCATTGGATGGACAACCGCTGGAGCAGGTGCAGGAGTACACATACCTAGGACAGGTGATAAAGCTCGGCCGGGACTCGATGATGGCAGAGATAAAGCGAAGAAAACAATTGGGATGGGCAGCCTTCGGAAAGCTGAGCTTCGTGCTGAAGTCCAGAATTCCCCAATCGCTCAAGACAAAGGTGTATAATCAGTGCGTGTTACCGGCTGTGACGTATGCTTGTGAGACATGGACACTGACTGCTGGGATCATCCACGAGCTTAAGGGGGTGCAGCGTAACATGGAGCGAGTCATGCTCGGCATATCGTTGCGCGATCGAGTCCGAAACGAGCTCATCAGACAGCGCACGAAGGTGGTCGACGTGGGTCAAAGAGTGGCCAAGCTGAAATGGGCTCGGGCCGGCCACTTAGCCCGACGACACGACAAACGGTGGAACAAGCGCGTTTTGGAGTGGAGACCCCGGCTAGGCAGAAGAAGTGTGGACAGACCACCGGCTCGATGGTCCGATGACATCAAGGAGACAGCTGGACCTGTCTGGATGAGGGAAACGGACAACCGTTCCGGATGGAGAGTGATTGGTGGGCGAATGCGCGCTGATAAAGAAGAATACGAAGATACCTCCTCGCCATGTCTCCCCATTCCTCAACCGAGGAATGGGGGACATATGCGGCAGTGGAGGAAAATTCACCCAGCCTCTTAAGTATTAAAGATGTGGGATTCAAAGAACCACACTACCTTTACTCTGGGTTGTGCTGGTCTGGTGATACGCATTCATATATTAGACCAGTGTTCCGCAAACTTTATGTGTTCAAGGTACACCTATCAAATCAAAAAATTTTAGAGGTACACCAAAGAAAAAAGCAATGTTTATTTAATATTTATTTATTACTAAAACCAATATACCTAATATGAAAAGATGTTTAGTGAGAAATGTGAGCGTGTTTAACTGAGCACAGGCGATCAAAATTTGGAGCAATCGTTGATAAGGCTGCTCTCATCTCTTCATTGATTGTCCTCAGGCGCTCTTTTTTTCGATTTAATAGTAGTGAGAGTTGAAAATCCCAATCCAAAAATTATTATTACACAATATTTATTACACAATTTTCCGCGGCACACCAACTGATGACCACGGTACACCAGTGTGCCGCGGCACACGCTTTGCGGAACACTGTATTAGACAGCACATAGTAATTTTGCCATGCCATCGTTCCCAAGCACAAAGTCTACTAGCTTCCAGGAAAGTTTCTCTTACTGGTCATCGATTGATTATTTAAAGTATTAGATTGTTCATTACGTCTGTCGTAATTCTTCAATTCTATTCTGTCATGGAGATTGGTGTCCAGCGTTGCTCTCTCCATGGCCCTTTGGCTTATTCTGTGTTAGAGGCACTGTTTCTAGGCCGTACGTTGCTACAGGTAGCACACATGTCTCATACACTTTCCGGTTTAGGTTGATAGGTATCGCTGAGTCTCTTTTAGGATGTTGGCAAGGATTCCGGTCATGAAACGCATCGCCAGCCTGAAGTGGTGCTGGGCAGCTCACGTCGCAAGGCAGGATGACGCGAGGTGGCCGAAGACGCTTGTCCAATGAAAACCAAGAACCACAAAGCGATGAGTAGAGACACTACAATTACGATGGCTGGACAACATCCGGAAAGCAGCAGGAACCAACTGGCTGAGGGCAGCAGCTTACAGAGAGACGTGGAAAAAGAAGGAAGAGGTCTACGTCCAGGGGTGGACCAAACCAGGCTGACGAAGAAGATTAGATTGTCCAATGCCATAGTACGACAGTGTCGTAATTCAATTTTTTTACTAATTTTTACAAAATTTTTTTGGGACAGCAACTTGTTAATCGGCTGAGGGGCCGAGGCCTGAAGGGTTAAATAGGTTGATTACATCACAGAAATAATACTGAAAGATTAGAGTTTTATCTATTAATCTATTACATTATTTGATCATTAAAGCGCCTAATTATTATATATTAAAACCTGTAAACCAAATTAAAATTGACATCTTTATGTAAATAATATTAAAATAATAGGAGCTAATATTTAATAATTCGATTGTTATTATATTAATATTTTATTTTGATATAGAATACTGTATAAACGTGTTTAGTGGCATCTATTGGCCTACTGACATAAGAGAACATTAACCGCTGGAATGCTAATACCGCCAATCGGTGGTTTTTTGTTGCGACAACTTGCGGGCGGCCGATCTCCATATTTATGCAATTATGTAATTATTTGCGATAAAAGTCGCCTTCATTGAATAAGTCACCATTATACATTAGTATGCGTGCACTAACACCCCGGGAGTTATTTGGCCCTGTTGCAGTTAGGCAACTAAGACTCAGTTGTATAGGGTCGGTCAACACCAAACGCACGGGTCAACACCCATCCGGCGGCCTCCACGCAGAAGTGAGAGCCAGAGTAGAACACTGGCCTGCGGGCCAGTCTCCCCTAGGAGTCAACCTTCGGGTGCTCCTGGACGGTTTACGCACCGTGCGGCATCAGCCAATCGGGAGTCTGGAAACAGTAATATTTCCTATAGAGCGGGAGTAGTTGTCAACCTTGCGGCAACTGCTCTGGAGACGATCATTCGGCTACCCAACCCCAGGTGAATTAGCCGAGCAAAGGATGCCGAATCACCGCTACGTCAGGGAGAGGGCCGCGCAAGCGACCTCGATCCTGTAACCAGTCAGGAGGCAGGAGGTATCCTGAAGGTTAATTACAGACGCCTCCAGGTGCCTCGCCGTAGGGCGTTGGCCTCTGTCGGGCAGGTGGCGTAACTAGACAGTAGATTGTTTTCGTCCCAAGTCTTCTGCGATCACCTCACGGGAGACAGAACGATCTAATGTCGTTAAAACTTCCTAAAGTGACGGGTTCGCCCGTTGTAGTTGACAGCTCTAGTTGCACTAACAACCTCTACAAAGAAATTTTCAAGGGTTGAAAACATGCCGTCGTGAGCATCATTCCCATGGCTAGCTTTCTAAGGGTTAATCAATGTATGGTACTAGGAGTGGCATTTAAATCCTAGCTGCCAAAATGTACTACGGTATTGAGCAATCTAATAGCCTGAAAATCTTTGCCTCCCCCTTAAAAATCGTTGCCTCTCCCCGACGATTTTTAATATAGTTTTTAATATACTGCTGGAAAGCCTGACCCAGTTTGACAGGAAGTGGGGCTACCGTTTTAAAACAGACAGCCAATACACCTCGTCGTGCCTCGCTTTTGCCGACGACCTAACTTTCATCACCAGAAGCCCCAAGCAGCTTTCCCTGCTATTACAGAAAGTGGAGCTTTTCTGCGACTGGTCAGGCTGTATAAAAGTGAAGCCCTCCAAATGTTTTTGCCTTGGACTCGCCCGCATGGGCACAAAATTTACATCCTATGACCCCAAATTGGTCTATAAGGGCTCTAATATCTCCCTTATAGACCCAAACAATCATTTCAAATTCCTCGGCAGAAAAATCACCCATCAGGGAAAAGACGTCTCGGGTGATCATGTTATAGAGCATTTCAAAAGTTGCCTGGCGAAAATAGATGCCTTGCTAATTTCTGGCCCTCGTAAGGCCTGGATCTATGACAATTATCTAACGTCACATTTGTCATGGCCCTTTCTTATTTACGATTTTACCAAAACCCAACTGTCCCGTCTAGATGCGCTGGTGACAGCTAGTTTAAAATCCTGGCTGTCCTTAGCCAAACCAGCTGACCCCTCGACTCTCTTCAGGTCCAAACAAAATTTTGGGCTAGCGCTTAAACTGCCCTCTCTGCTCTACGCCAACTCCAGAATAACCAAAAATTCGATTCTGTGCAATTCCAAAGATCCGGCAATATCGAAGCACGTAATAAGTGGCCGTAGTGATTTAAATGATCTACAAGCCCGCGTAGACTTCCACAAAAAGTTCCTTACTGGAATCAGCCAGAATGGCACTGGTCTGGGGTATGGCAGTACAACCACGAGCGACGTGGACTTGAAGAAGTCTCTTTTGCGGGGAGATTACGACAGCAAGAGTATGGCTCATGCTATTGACCTTCAATGCCAGAATGATTGGACAACAATTGGGGACTTTTGCATTCCGCCTCCAATGCACTGGAAGGTAATGCTCTATGACTGGACGCCAGAGATGCTGAAATTTTATTTGAATGCCTTTCAGCATACACTTCCAGACCCCAGTAACCTCGCTCGTTGGAGCTTTGCCGAGGATAGTTCTTGTCCCCTCTGTAGCAATACCCCTTGCACAGCTAGACACATTCTAGCTGGCTGCAAGGTGGCCTTAGATCAAGGCCGGTACACTTATCGCCATGACAAAGTTCTCGCTGTTATTCGCGAGGTAATTAGTCTCTCAGTGGCTCGTGCCAACAAGGGTTTGACAGTATCCTCCAAACCCCCAATACAGTTTGTGCGGGATGGCTCTAAAGGCAAAAAACATTTAACTACAAAACCTTTCTCAATAATCGAGAAAGCTATAGATTGGATTCTGGAGGTTGATTCGGTCTCTAAGCAGTATAAATTCCCTGAAAGTCTCGGATGCACAGCCCTCCGTCCAGATATAACTCTTTACTCTCTATCTCGGAAGGTGGCTCTTATTGTAGAATTAACTGTTCCATGGGAATCAAATATCCCAAAAGACCATGAGTACAAATTAAATAAATACCATGATCTTGCAAATGCCGTAACCCGGAACGGCTTCACTGTTCACCTTCACGCGGTGGAAGTTGGCGCTCGTGGCCTGCCAGCTAAATCTCTATTTCACCTCTTTAAAGATCTTGGCCTTTCCAGAAAAATAATCAACTCTTTCTTAGAAAAATTATCTAAAACTGCGATTTGCGCATCTCAAATTCTATGGCTTCGAAGGGGGAGTGAATGGGTGGTAAGGTGAACGCTCACATGTGGCAAGACAGCTGTCCTAAACCTACCACAGCCGGTTCGTAAGTCCGGAATCCACTGCTCACCCCCCAGAAGTGTAAAAAAAATAGTATTATGATGGGCCCGACTCCGGTCGGTGAATTCCATGGCAGCTCCATTTGTATTTATTATAATGAATGGTTGTGCATACACTATCTTTACCTGCATTTGACAATTTTCTTTTTTACAGATTGTTAGGTGTGGTTTTTAATGATTGATTTATTTATTTTTTGTAATTTCTGTTTCATTTATTAACTGATAATAAAATGTATTAAGACAAATGAAATAATAATAGTTTTGCTTTCAGTATTATCTATAGTATTAAAAAAAGCTTATATAAATGAACATTTTTTTTTATATCTTAGGTAGTAGTACTGCTGGTTGTATATAGATGGCGTGGCGTCACATTTTGTTTTGTTAAAGAATTATTTTTTAATTTATTTTGTTAAATATGAAAATAAGAATTTTGATTTTTGATATAGCGGTTAACCCCTGGGTGGCCACGTACGCCGATCGGCGTTTTCGTATTATCTGTATTATATCCGTATTTATTCAATTATTTGCTGTATTTCTCCCTCCACTGAGGAAAAGCTTGTCAATGAAGCCTGCCATTGAATAAGCCACCGTAATTTAGTATGCTTGCACACACCTTTTACAAACAAATTTTCGAGGGCTTCGAAAATTTCGCGTGGAATGGCTGGATTCCAAAAGGTAAAGAGTGGCCATAAAGACTATTCCTATTTTTTCGGATTATCAAAAATGTGTTTTTGAAATTGTTCCGGCAGCTCCCCATAGATAGCGAAGCAAGTCACGGGATTTCATTGATAAAGGCGCCAACCCACGAGGCAATTGCTAGGGCGATAAATTGGAAGCTTGCAGTGTCTCTCCACACATCCCAATTTTTGGTAGCGTTGGGCGACTTGCTTTTAGTCGAGTCGACGACTACGGTCGATCGATTTGAATAAATGAATGAATGAAAATCTCTTTATTGCACAATAAAATTAAGGTACAGTGGCGGACTTATTGCTACATTACAATATCTTCCAGTCAACCAACATGCTGTAATGACCACGAAAGTTGCTATACTAAACAAAATAATCAATTTTGGGTATGAGTGCCATCTAAAGTCACAGTATACCAACCAGTAGCTTTACTCTCGATTTACAGGGCAACGCGGAAAGAGTGTGCGAGGAATGTGGACAGAGGGATTCGTCCAGTAGAACGCGATCGGTTAGCATTACGAGCAGTTTAAGGAGGGCGACATTTTTGATCGTTCGAATCTGCGTAGGCCGAGTACGAGCCCTTACGACTCGTGACGTATTCGCTTTGATTTCAATTTTGTTTTAAGATAAGCTACTGTCTGGTATACCTACTGTGCTACAGTTGAGTTGCGTGTAGAGAACTATGAGTTGCGTGTCGTAATAAAATACTTGTTTCCAAATCGTAGTACGTCGTTGTGAATCTAATACGCTATATAACCATTGGTTTAACTGACAATGTAAGTAGTATGAAAAATAATAATTATGCCAAAAATGTATCAGCCTTAGTACCTACATACTTTGATATTTTCGCGGTTTCACATAATTTAAAATTTATATTTTTTTTACTTTTTTTAACAAAGTATCAGCGTTGAAAATATAATTTGTATCTACTGAAGAACAATCACTGAGCAAACATGAAAAAATCGAGAATTTACGCAGTTTAGGAACCTGTGTTAGTTAAAAATACTAACAACCTACCGCCATATAGGTTATGAATCATTTTTTAAAATGACAACAAATTAACAAATTAGGAATAAGAATAAATTTATTTAAAAAGGTGATATACAAAGTCTGCCTAACTAGGCCCGAGCACGTACAAAGGTAGACTCGACTATGTTAATTATATAACTTATCAAAGTTATAAAACTAAGAAAAGGAAAAAAAAATGCTCTAATAATTAAATAGTATGTGTTTCAAAAAGAGTTTTTAATCTGGGGAAACTTGATTAATATACATATTAGTTTATAATGATGTATGTATGAGTAATGATAATGTAATATAATGTAATGTAATGTATGAATGTAAATATAAATATGAGTATATGAGTATAAATATTAAAAATAATATAATGATAATTTAATAATGTAATATATGAGTAATGATACCTAATAATTCATAATCATGTTGGAGAAAATAATAATTAATACTAATACAAATGTGTTTCAAATAATATTAATAATATTAATAATAAAACGCAATAAAGTTATAGATGATAGTTAGATAGTCAGTAAATAGAGAAAAATAGCCTAGAAGCAATAATAAAATAGCCGCTACAGAAAGGCTCGTGAATAGAGACCTTTATAAACTAGCGCTACGCGATTTGACATTTCAAATTCGTTTAACTAAAATGGCTGTATTTCCGTTCGTCGTACAATCGAACCGCCGAATACGGGGAAATCGATTCTGAACGCGGAGAAAATGCGACGACATCAATAAAAAATAAACGTAATAGATGCTAATCTAGGTAATTAAACGGCCAACATCTTGTTTCTATTGATGAGTGAAATCTGGCCGCGTCAGAGGATTGACAAATCGACAAAAAAATAAAATGATTGGCTGTTGAGGTCGTTTCGACGTTTTCTACGTAACTGGTCCTTTATGCTAGGTTTACACGGTATTAGTACTTGTCGCTTTGTACTTGTCAGCAGTGCCTGATGTACACTTGATAAGGCCCTGAGCCCTAAGCTATTTAAGCTATTGCTGCAGTATATTTAACCCTTTGTAGCCCAAGATCTTCCAACAAAAAATAATGTTGATAATGAGATTGGTTTAGGCAAATAAAAAAACACGTATTTCTCAGAAATTCAAAAATATTTATTATTAATCATTTATTTGACATTTTAGGGACATTACATTAACATTGAGTTGAACCCATAAAAAATATTTATATTGTATGGAAAAATTTTAAACAATTATTTTGTTTATTATAGCATAATGCTACACTGCATTTTTCGCAAATTGTTTGTGAAACGCCAGTGCACTTGGGAATCTTGCAACGTATCCTTTTTTTAACCCAAATCGGCCAATGACCGACCTGGTCCTGCCTTACTGCCAATGGAGGAACATGTTGCGCAGGGCCCTTATGTTTTTTGGCTTGAATTTCGTCTTCTAAAGACCTTCGACTCTTAATGTTAGGCTTTAGGTCAAGCTCGCCTAAGGTCTCGCCTATCTCAAGTCTAAATTCTGCTGAAGACATTTGTTTGCCGTTGAGATATTTTGCCTTCCTTACTCTTCGGTATAATAACCAAGAATTTGCCATAGTCAGTTCCAGTAAATGTTAGAACATCCTAACTTGCCATCTTTTGCTTCGAAATTTTGAATGGATAAAATGATATTCTTACCTACAGGTTTCCACGAAAACCACACAATTGTATACACTTTTTATATTTTTTTATCAGTCATTCAACACCTGCCTTAGTTCTAATTTATCACTTTCATCAACGCGCAAGATTTAAACTCACATAAGTCGCTTAGTTACGCTATCTATGATTTTTACTCGATACTAAGTGGTAGGGTACAGTAGTGCTAGACGGATTCAAATTAACTAAATCAGGGGTTAACAACAAAAGTAGACAAGTCCGACGGAGGTCATTTTACACAAACTGAAAAAAACACTTCACAAAATTGTTTTCATGCTATAGCCATAAAAAAAACCATAAAATAAAAGAAAGGCATATTTTGATTATTTTCGGAACACATACCTATAGCACGCTATCTTTTTCATAAAAAGGGTTATTGTAATTAAATGAATGGGCATATGTAACTCTGTTTCCAAATGGCGGACATATGTAACTAGTTTCATTTGTAAGCTAACAGGACATAACCAAGTTTGTTTGCTAACATAAAGGACATGCACTAACTGGAGCGTTCCTATTGGCGAAAATGGACCGTTCCTATTGGCTAAGATGGACTTTACCAGCTTCGAAAGTGAAATCTGAGGACATATCCAATTCTGTTATTCAACTGTGATTTCAAATCTAAATAACTATGGAATGTAGCCTAGTTTGTTTGATATTTCATTTGACATATGAAAGTAAATGATAGATAAAAGGGTTGCCGTAAAAAAATCAAAAATTAACAAAATGTGACTTGTCTGCTTTTGTTTGTAGACCCCTGAAATGAATTTAGTGCCTTATTTAGGGGATTAGTAGTTTGTTACAGAAATGTTTTATGAAGCATTGATTTTATAGTGATTCATGAAGCTACAAAGGGTTAAGTATAATATGACAATTGCTCACTCGGACTATTTTTTTAGGCCCCCAAGAGAGTGGGGGCCCTAAGCTATAGCTTGTGTAGGTTATACATACTCGATGAATGATGACCCGTGAGTTAGGCAGACCCTAAACACAATTGCTCATAATGGCCCAATTGCACTGGGCCCATTAGCTCCACACGCCGAAGCAAACCCGTCACCTTAGGAAGTTTTAACGAGATCAGATCGTTCTGTCTCCCGTGAGGTGAGCGCAGAAGACTTGGGACGAAAAATATTTTTTGATAAATCGTGTAAAGGATTGTATGCATTCCATAAATATAATAAAAGATTCAATCAATCATACCTAGCCTATCTCCTACTTTTTAAGGTTTCACTTACTGCCATCCTAATGCACTGTATTATATGATTATTATATTATAACATACTATTGTATTATATCATATTATATATAATAAATATTATTATCCTATTACTCATTCTATTTTGCTCTATCCAAATAACCTTATTAACAACTTATTTAATTATTTCTTTTCTTACCCTTATATTAATATTAGCTTTATTATATTTTTCTCCTACTATCAACGTGTTGATGTTATTTCTATGTTAATGTGTAACGCAAGCATTGCAAACTATTTATAGGATAGTAAATTTGTTTCATTTGAATATGTTTTTAAGATACTATCATATATTTAGTTATATGGAATAAGATACTATCATATAAGTTATATGGAATTATTATTCCATATAACTTAGTAGATTGTCATAAATTTTAATTTAGTTTATAATTTTATTGATGTTTTTAAATTTTACTTTAAATTTTAAATTGTACCTAAGTATTAGATAAGATTTGCCCTCTCGTCTCAAAAGAATTCATCGATGTTAGTACCACCTCAACACAGGTTCATACCTAGTGAGGTGGTAAACCGTTATGTCAAAAGATGAATTTCCTTTCTAAGCTAGGTATAATATATACACTTATTATAAACTGTTTTTTGTTAGAATAAGGATTTTCTTTGTAATTTGTAACTTGAATTACGGAAATAAATAAATAAATAAAATAAATAAATTTACTATCTGTAAGTTTGCTATAAAATAAAATAAATAAATAAATAAATAAAACAATCCACTGTCTAGATACGCCACCTGCGCATCAGAGGCCAGCGCCTTACGGCGAGGCACCGGGAAGGGTAACCAGCGGGCAGCATCGCCCCCTGACTACCAGTTTGGAAGGATATCTCCGTCTGGAATTAACCTTCATGATACCTCCTGCCTCCCGACTGGTTACAGGATCGAGGTCGCTTGCTCGATCCTCTATACGGTGTCTACCGAATCTATCGCAGACCACGGCATCCTTTTCCTCTCTTCACCGGCTGTTCACCCTGTATCGGGTAGCCGAATGGTCGTTTCAAGAGCAGATGCCGTAAGGTTAACAACTACCCTCTCTCTATAACATGAAAACATGTTTTTCATATTACAAAAAAACATGTCTTTCGTGGTTTTTTTTAAAACGTAAAGTTGAAAACTATTCCTGAATCTTTTAACTCTAGAATAGTTTATAGTTACTGTTGCGGATTGCTATAAGTGTAAAAAAACTTACTAGTGTTCTTTAAAGAAAATATTAAACGCGTTATATAAAATCGAAGACTATCGCGGTTGTTTGACATTATAAATAGGATAGAAAACGAATTTACCGCGTGAAATGTGTAGCACCCGACGTTTCGGTGACGTTGCAGCCGCCGTTGTCCAGGGTACGTTGGACAAACGAAACGGCCCATAGCCACGCGACTGTCAGAACACATCAAAGCTGTTAAAAACGTTCAGCGAGAAAAATCGGCGGTCTGCGAACATATATTGGATAGCGGAAGTAACCACTGGATGCAGTTTCAAAATCCCATTGTGCTATCCAAAGAACAATTCTACTTTCCTCGCATGATCCGGGAAGCCATTGAAATAAGAAGAACCCCGAACTTTAACAGAGACGACGGTTACAAACTCTCTTCTACGTGGAACCCTCTTCTTAAAATGTTCCCGCCGCCGAACGCCGAACGCAAAGACGTAAAACAGGATACAGTGAGTGTTGTGTGCAAGACGGATTTTCAAAATTCCCGCGCTCCGAGCCCGGCCCCCACCACCGTTATAATCTACGCAGTGGCGGAAGCGATACGCGGCCTACCCGCAAAACAACGGATTGACAGCTCTTCAGTCTACCCTGGACAACGGCGGCTGCAACGTCACCGAAACGTCGGGTGCTACAAATTTCACGCGGTAAATTCGTTTTCGATCCTATTTATAATTAAACGCGTTTTTCTTAAAACCATATTTTTCTGTTCTGCGCCGGTTATAAAAAAACGGAATTATTGTAGTATAGGAACCTTTCTCAGAAATCGAAAAAATAAAGAAATACTACTAGATTCGATCATTGTAATGCTAAATTTGAAAGAAAAAAGCATCGGACGCGTAAAATTTCAAAACCAAATTTACAAACAAAAAAAAAAAGTTTTTTTAACTCAGTTTTTAAGGTTGTTTAAAAAAAACTAATCTAACCTACCGCCAAATAGGTGTTTATGTATTATTTAAAATAAAATAAAAAACTTAACCTACCGAAATGTATGGGTTTGACACTTTTATGAATGCCTATAACTCGCTTATTTATTGAGACCGAATAAATATTATTGCAGATTCGGAATCAGCGTGATGAATATAGTCTGGTGACGTTAAAAAATCAACAATCTAGAAAAGGTTCCTATACTGCAACAATACCAAAAAAACTACTTGACGGATCGAGTTGTTTCAAAAAAAAAAAAAGATTATAAAATTTTCTTCCATATGAACAAAAAAAAACTGAAAAAGATGTTTTTATATCAATTTTTTTACTAGTTAAACACAAAATTTTGGTGCGAAAAACGATTTTATGTTTTTAAATCTTTAAAAAATTATAAGAATAAGTTTTTGTAATTTTTTTTAGTTCATCTAGAAAATAAACATTGTAAAAATTAATATCTTAGATTACTTTTTTTGCTTCAGGCAAAATTACGCTCACTAATACCGGCGCAAGCAGATACCGTTATTTCTGCAGCGGTAGAAACATTTGCAATTCAATACCTCAAAAATAGTTTTTCAAATGTTAGTCAAACTGATGTAAAAGATTCATGATAAGATTTCAACTTTTTTTTTTGCCTTCTGGGGAGTGGTTTACAGTCCCTCCTTAAAGTCTGGATACGTGCCTGCCAGTGTTAACTCTAAAATAGTTTTTTTTTGTTTTAAATCTTGTATTGTCTTTGGAAGGTTATTAAAGGGTTTAAGGGCCAAATACTTGAATGAATTTCGGATCATAATCAAACGGACTTTGGGTTGGGCTATGTTGGCTTTGCTTCAAGTGTCTGCGCGGACGACCCAAGGCGACTCCCCTTATTATTAAGCTAAATTTTCCCAAGCTAAAAGCCCCATTTTCTTAACGACATTTTCCTAATTTTCATAGCAAGAATACGTTTCGGAATCTTCGGCGCTAGAGTCAACCTCGCATTTTACAACAAGCGACATGGTAGTCGGCCAGAGCGTTGAAATTTTATGGGCCTATGGTTATGGCCCGTTCTAAGAATAGAAACGGCGTTTAGTGTCGTCTCAAAAGAACCGGCAGACAGGTTGGCGTCGGCCTACGCTTTTAGAAAGCCGGCGAAAATGTGAACAAAATTGTGGCACAATCAAAACGCTATAAATGAATACTACTCGCTCGATCACATCCCAGCGAAAATCGATTGTCACCCCAAGACTTTCCAGACCAGTAAAAGAACCCAGACCACAGAAGATTCTGTGGTGGCTTTAGCCAGAGCGTCCAATGCTGCTCTGCTGTCAGAGCAGATGAGGATTTTTCTATTTTTTTACCTCAAGTATTCAGTATCCAATTTATTCATTCAGAATATACAATAAAATCATGAATTATCAATTAACCCTTCGAGTATCGGTATAATTTCATGGCAGACCGCGGCAATTTAATGGAATTTCTTGCAATATCGCCGCGCTCGACAAAAAGTACTATATCTATGGAACTACTATAGCAATCATAAAAAAGAATAACTGTGCAATGATCGCATTGAAATTTCTTATATACAATATTGAAATTTCTGTTTGTAAACCAATTAGATAATTGTGAATAAATATCAGAAAGTCGAAAAAGTGAAAAAAAACACGGCATTTCTAACTTGTACTTGTCTTACGGAAAAATACGGAACTCTATTTAGAAATTGTAAATACTATCGTGATCTTTATTAGATTCTATATCAAAGAAAATATTTCGTTTTGCTTATTTACATACAAAAATATAATATGATGTTTGACAATGGAGTTTTACCAGAAATATCCGCGAAATAACGCGCGAAATTATTCTAGCGGCCGTCTATGTATCTATGGTAATAATGAGATATTTGGTATGGATTTTATGATGCGTTCGAATTAGAAAATAATATTACTGTGCGCTCCGGAAGCAAGCCGCCAATATTGGTCGTTACGTAGGTAATCAACGGTGTTCTGATGTGCAACCAAATTTGGTCGTTACCTAGCCGAAGGGTGCTAATTATCGCATATTAGAATTCGTCAGTTACTAATATAATAACAAATATATGTAGGTATAAAACTATTAAAGCAGTAATATTAATTTGACAATAGCATTGACTAAAGTTGGCTTTACACGGCAGACAAAAAAATTAAATTAAAAAAAATAGAGCTGTATCCATGTACATGAGTATACATATAAAATAGATAATTATTACAAGAACATTAATAGTCATCTTAGGCACTTTATACGAAAAATAATCACACAATAGAAAGTATCAAAACAACATTGGAAAAAAAACAACTTATGCATATGGTCAGGTATGTTACGTCAAACATTGTAACCTACATATTAAATATTAAATTCATAATATTATTATTAAACAATAAAAACTGAAATGAGGTACCTGAAAGTTACATATTAATGTTATTTACATTTGAAAGAATTGGCATGCTCAAAAAAATCACCCAGCTTATAGAAAGCATGTGTGGATTGCAGCTTTAGTTTAATACATCTTTTAAACGCCTTTGTTTCCATCTTTCTTGTGGAGAGTGGTAGCTGGTTAAAGAGCTTATATCTCAAATATCCAAAGGATTTTTGTGTCTGCGTAAGGCGTAGGTACTTTAGGCAGGATAACATCATCACGTCTGCATGTAGGTATTGTGGGAGTGCATATTCCCGTTTACCCCTTGTTCGTTAATATTAGATTTAGCATATAGTAGACATTTTAAAACATATTCAGACGTAAAAGTTAGTATTTTGTACTAAAGAAAGTATGGTTCGCAGTGCGTGTCGATTGGAGTTTTATGCGTTCCAATATGGCAAACACCTCGGCTAGGAAAACCGTGGTGGCATATTATCCGAAGGGGGATGCTGATCCTGTGGTTGGTTTTGAGTCCGTACACGCCTGCCCCAAAACGTGCATTTGTTCCTGATCCGTCGGTGAACCAGGCGTCCGCGATGTGGCTTTGGAGCCAATGCAGATTCTTCCAATCTTCCCTGGTGGGGATTAGGATTTTGAATGAATGAATGAATGAAAATCTCTTTATTGCACAATAAAAATAAGGTACAACGGCGGACTCACTGCTACATTACAATATCTTCCAGTCAAAAGTAGGCAAAAATGGAAGTTCAATATACAAAAAGATATAAATTGAAATGTGTGTATCTAAAGTAAAAAGTAAAGAAATAAATAAATTTTCGAGTAGGACACAATGCATTAATAATATATTAACAAATAAATAAATAAATAAACTGCCAAAATAAGGTAAGGAAAGGGAGGGGATAGCGGAAGGGTTAGAATCTATAGTTCATATTTATTGTGAACGAAAGTGCTTTTTCAATGATTGCCTAAAGGTGGACAGCGAGCTAGCGCCTCTAATAGTGGGAGGAAGCTGATTCCACAGTCGATCTGCATGTACGGAGGAGTAGGAAAAAATGTGGTTTTGTGTTTTGGGATACGCAGGGAATTATTCTGACTTGAACGAAGTGGGAGACCATGACTTCCTAACCCGGTAAAGCCTCGTTGAGGTAGGATGGAGATGTAGGATTGTGTAGGACATTATATAGAAGTGAAAGGATATGCAAATTTCTCCAGTCCCGTATACGAAGCCATTGCAATTTCGCTTGGTACTCGGAAACATGGTCATACTTCTGCATATTGAATTTTATAGGATTTCTCTACCAATTTGTTTTAGTAGTCGATCCTGGGTCAAGGTGAATAGGCTTTTGTGGAGGAGGTTTAGCTCAGGGTGATTGGGCCCTCCTCGCTCCCACTCGCCCAAACACTTCTGTCTGTAGTGGCGTTAATGGGCCCTTTTAGGAGATAATGGGCCCTTGCTGAGTTGGCCACGAAGACCCATTCTGTTCAGGGTTGGTCACACTCACGGGTCAACACCTATCCGACGGCCTCCACGCACGAAGTGCGAGCCTGGGTAGGACTCTGACCCTATGGTTAGTTTCCCCTGGGAATCAATTTTCTGGCGCTCTTGGACGGTCTGCGCACCGTGCGGCGTAACCTCACTAACAGTCGGGGGAGTCTGGAAGCAGTACTGTTTCCTATAGAGCGGGGGTGGTTGCGGACCTTATGGCGACTGCTCTTGAAACGACCATCGGCTATCCGATCCTGGGTGAACAGCCGGGCAAAGGGCGCTGTGGTCCGCGATAGATTCGGTATACCTACACCGTTTCACCGTTTCGTAAGGGAGAGGACCGCGCAAGCGACCTCGAACTCGTAACCAATCGAGAGACTGGAGTAATCTGGTCACAATTGGAAGTAAGTGCGTGAGTGTAAGCCCGCCGAGTAACACTCCTGGCTATCTCGCGGTTAAGGCGTTGGCCTCTTACGGGCTTGTGGCATAGCTAGATGGTAGACTGTTTGTCCTCAAGTCTTCTGCGCTCACTCCAGGAGATAGAACGACTAACCGTTAAAACTTCCTGAGGTGACGGGCTCGCCCGCTGTAGTCGACAACCCTAGTTGTATCAGTGGCGTAACTAAGCCGGTGCATCCGGTGCGGCGCACCGGTGCCCACGGTAGTTCGGGCGGGCCCAAAATGGAACTTCTTTCTTAGATCGAACTAGGCGACATCTAACTCAGCTTGGTAGCTAAGGAAGCCGAAAAAATCGATGTCTCAAAACTGATCCATGATTTTGCAGAGTGCAAATCAAGAGGAAAACCATTCTCGTAATGTATTTGTGCGTATTTTTATCTAACTAGGTATAATACACTAATTAGTTAATCATGTAGATATGCAAACATTGGTACATTTCTAATAATATTATGTGGGAATTGTTTAGTCTTTAATTACCAGTTTCGCACTTGGTAGTTGTACTCAAAATAAAGTAATAAAAACTGATATTAACTTTTGTTATTCTCACCAACATTCAAAGGTATATTGTGCAATAAAGAGATTTTCATTCATTCATTCATTCATTCATTCAAAGGTGGAGAAATATAATTAAGTATTTAAATTGACAGCAAAGCGTCGCATTAATATACCTAGCAATACAATATTTTGAACATTCTCCCTCAATCTATGTGATCCCGCGTGCCACGCTGAAGTTCTTTGGAACTTTTTCCGCAAAATGTTCGAGGTAATATCCCCAAATGGTTGATATAAATATCAGGGATGCATCGATACGCCTTTTTGCCGATACCATACCGTTACCGATACACGTATGAAAATATCGGCGATGCCGATAACGATACCGATACACTTTCAAAATTAAAAAAAAAAGGTTAATAAATGAAAAACCATGTTTTATTTTTTAATAATAACTGAAATTGTAGTCGTTAAAATTTAAATAGTAGAAAAATGTAGTACATAAAATATTTTAGTAGTTAAAATTAACATTTATTAGGTTTTTGTTTAAGAAACAGAGCATTCATAAATTATGTATCCGTCAAAAATTATACCCTTTTTTTGAAGCGCGAAATTTTAAAAAGCGTAGTTGTAAAGGCTGTTAAAATATCACCGATAGCGATATATCGGCAAATTCAAAGTATCGCCGATATATCGATATCGGCATTGATTTTATAGAATCAATGGTATCGGTATCGTATCGCATGCATCACTGATAAATATGTAGGGGGATATAATAGGTTCGATATAATATATATTCGGTTATATAGGTTCGATAATATATAGGTTCGATATAAATATGTAGGGGGAAGTCCCCTAACGCCGGACGGCACCTAGCGTCGGACACTAATAGTATCTCGACAAGTCGCGGCGCGATCTATACCAAGACGTAGGAAAAGGAAAAGCGTCCGCATCCCCGCACACTTTTCACCCGTCTTTGTATCGATCGCGCCACGACATGTCGAGAAACTATGGGGGGCGCCAGTTTTGCATGCGGCAAACTTGCACAAATGTCACTTTTGACAGCTCCAAATTTGTTGAGGGCAGATTTGCAGGAGGCAACCTTGCAGGCGGCAACCTTGCAGGCGTCATTTTTGCAGACGGCATTCTTGCAGAAAGCAAACTTGCATACAAACCCGAAGTTAGCAACGTTTGAGAATGGCGCATTAGGACATGATTACACGAATAAAACAATTTTATATTATTTTACAAACCAAAAATAAAGCAGTAAAGCGGTCATATGCTATTAATTTTAAATTTAGAAAAAGAAGTAGCAAATTATCATGTCAGGGTAAATTAAAGTGGTGAATATTTTTACCTCTCCACATTTAATTACCGGCATCCTTGTAGTGGATGATTCAGTACATCAAACTAAACATTTTTAAAAATGTTTTAAGTTTTTCTGTTAGGTTAGGTTAGGTTTTTCTTTCCCTAAAATCGAGAGTTGATTGCTGAGATCCGCGATGGAGAGGACACTCAAAGAAGTGGACTGGTTTCCCTACCCGGACATATGAAAACGCGGCTTTTGTCGATTTCTACTCTGGTAACACTAAATTTTAAATACGATGTTTTGCTTCTAACTTCATTTTCTGCAAAAATGCCGACCCTCGAAACGTCAGTTTGACATTTGCAAAACTGCCTTCTGCAAGATTGCCTTCTGCAAAACTGCCGCCTGCAAGAATGCCGTCTGCAAGATTGCCGTCTGCAAATCTGCCTTCTGCAAGTTTGATGAGACCCGAAACTATTAGTGACCGACGCTAGGTGCCGTCCCGCGTTAGGGGACTTCCCCCTAGTCTAACTTGGTATACAGTAATTACATCCTATATGCCATAATGAATTTAAGTGAATAGGGGCAAGGGCCCATTTTTTTAAGTTACGCCACTGATCTGTATGCTGTAAGTCTGGCGAAGTGATTATAAGCTTTTCTTTTAACTGCTTGGAAATTTCCATCCAAACATAAAATAATGTATACAAAGAAATAACGTCATCGCAGATCACTGCACGACAACATTTTCCTAGAAACGTGTGACTGTATAGGTACGAATAATCATCATTAAATGTCCTTAATGAATAATGCAAAATATTTATTTTATGTTATATGCATTGCGCAACAAGGCATTTATTTACATATTATTCTTCTTGGTACGGTTATCGTGGCTCTATCTATACAAGGGGTTCCCAAAGTGGGCGGCACGCCTCTTGGAAATTTATACTATCAACTGTCTGTAGTCAATACGAGCTACGAGGGTTGTCAGTTACAACTCCAAGCTCCAACCATTGATTATAGAGTGTATTCACTTTATACTCAATGCTCCAACTAAAATAGGAGCTGGAATGACCCATGGCTGATAGCCAGACGCATTTTATACGGCTTTTAGCTGAATAGTGGCTGAATAGCGGTCATAACGGCTACCTTTGGTGGTATAAGAAAGCTGAATAAGCGCTTATAAAGCACTTATAGCGTATAGAAAGCTGAATAAGCACTTATAGCGCTTTCTGTGGCGCACTTATATAGCCAACGGCTGTAAAAGTGTCTCCGATTGATACTTTATTACAACTTCTAATCGGGTAATGCCTTGAAATGATATAGAATGGTAACAAAAGGAAGCTGCAATATCATTTGCCGTCGCAAACATAGAATTCCTAATGCCCCCCCCCCCCCTACGAATACGTCCTTGCTAATAGCGCTGTGTCGTTTGTGCTGTGGTGTTCAACAAAAATCTAGAATTGCACCCACGGCTAGTTAGAAGCCACTCCTTTCTACACGTAAGGCAAAACATGCCGAACTGCAAAAATTTGACTTGTAAGGACATCTGCAGTTTTCACCATGAATATTTAAACAATGCTATTGCCATTCAAAAACAAAAACAGACTTCCAGAAGCAGGTGTAGGGGATGGGTATACTGATGGCAATTGGCCTTTCTTAATTTTCATTTCGATCTCGAATATTGGTGCCTATATTTGTAATAGATTATTTGGTAGACAGTTCACTTAATAGTAATCTACGATACCTGATGGTGAACCTTACGGTTCCGTGCGGCTTGTGCCTGATGAACAGTTTGAACATGAATGTTCAACGTTCATACGTTGAACATTCAAGCGCACATTTTCTAAATTATATAAAACTAGCTGACCCGTGCCCACTTCGTTAAGCGGTAAAACTTTCATAAATCACAAATATTTCATAAAAATATCCGTAATAAAAATAATTATGAATACTATAAGTTCTCTTTCTGTAATGGCAGGCGTCTTTTTTATTCTTTTTGGTGTATTTACTTGTCTTTCAAGCATCAATGTCCTTCTCTGCTATGGGAAAGTTGGAAGAATAGAGGAACCTGTAACATGGAGGCGGCGTCCTGGCCGCTCGTGTTCGGCGGTCCACGCCACGCCGTTTGTGTCGAGTGGGACGCGAAAAAAAAAAGAATTCGAATTTTGAATTTCGAACGTCCGGCGGCGCGCTTGGGTGACAGCCACAAAAAGCGGTCCATTTTGTGGAATCCATACCTGCTGAGCATTGTTTTTTTTTACGGTGTCCTGTCCGACGAGCGTCTTTGTGCGCCGTGTGGATTGTGCTCTGGGCAAAAAATGGACACGGGTCGGCCCGAGACACGGCGGCGCGGCCGCGCCAGACAGCCTGACGCCATTCCACGCACACTCCCACACGAAACCCCGTGCGTGTGGCGACCGTCGCACATGGACGTGGCGGCGGCGCTCGCACACACGCGCAGGCCGACCGACACCTACACACCTGCACGAGGCACGCATCGTGCCGCTTAAGCGCGCTTCACACTAAGAACATTCTTTCATCTTCCACTTCCTTGCATTTCGCCTTTGTCAATGGCTGCCTTTAGAGCAATGAAATCATATTATATTAGTGTTACATTAATTTCGAGTCCTCGAAATAATTTTTAGTCCCCTTATTTATACATATTTGTTTGTTTATTTGCTTCTACTCTTTATTGTGAAGTTTCACAAAGGGCGGGTTTATTATTTATTTATTTATTTATATTGTATACAGCGTATACAATGGGCCCGATTGCGTTTCTTTGTGAATTAAAACTAAAATTAGTCCAAGCGAACGAGACAGAGCAATACGTTAGAGCGGAATATGAAACGAACGATCGTCGATAAATACTACCTGCCGAACTTAAACTCGTCCGAATAAATTTGAGCATGATTTGCCCTTGGCGAGCAGTTTTAATGCGAAAATGTGACAATCGGTCATCTCACACTCCGCTCTAGCGTATTTCCCTGTCTCGTTCAAACGGACTAATTTCCGATGTTAGTTCTTTAGTTTTTTTGTATATAAATAGTTATATACAAAAAAACCAAAACATAATTGCTTCCTGCGATCGTTGCAATTTAAATAAATATTAGCATGGACTATCAAGGACTATCGCGGTTGTTTGACATAAAAATTAAGATAAAAACGGTGGTTGCAACATCGCCGAAAGATCAGGTGTTACAAACTGCATGCGGTAAATTCGTTTTTACCTTATTTATGATTAGCATTAAAAATCTACAATCTAAATTAAACATTAAGTTTGAATGGAAAGTCGCTTCTAAAAACAGGGAATTGGAAAAGATTAGAAGGAAAGAAGTTGGATGATGGTACATAGATATCTAGATATATAATACAGATACGTCGTAAAATTAATATATAGATATAAATATTTATAGTAGGTCCTGTTGTGTTGCACAATAAGTAATAAGTAAATGAGTTAGATATTGGTACTAGCAAGCTCATTATGTCCAATTAATTTAAATAGTTCAATGACAAACGTCGGTTGATTAAGGTTAAAATGTATATGGTGGAAAAGCGAGAGCCATATCTACACATCAGCCTGTGAGCGATATTTTTTTCTAGACGAGGTGTTGTCACTGTGATAGCGCCCGAACGAAGACGGCAATATCTCAGCAAATATCAACATATATCTGTCTTTTTCAGTAGCTGCTTGTTTTTCTCGTACTTTGGTTACGTTCGTACTCGTACTTTGGAATGTACGTAATGCAGCAACAAGTCATTTCCCCGGTTTCAGCTAATTGGTGTCACCCTGACGTAAAGTCAGTGTTGATGTATCTATTTCACCTTTTTTTTTAAATTATCTTTTTAAGGATTTGATACCCATACCACAGTATACCAACCAGTAGCTTTACTCTCGAGCTACAAGGCAATGTGGGAAGAGGGTGCGAGGAATGTAGGCACAGGGGTCCGTCCCGACGAACGTGAACATTTAGCATTACGGCCAGGTAAAGGATGGCGACCTTTGCGAGCATTCGGACATCTGCGTAGACAGAGTAGCGAAACATCTGGCGAGCAAATGCGAGCCCTTACGATTCGTCGCATTCGTTTTGTTTTCAATCTTGTTCGAAGAGAAGCTACTGTCTGGGGTATAATGTGCCCATAGAGCAAGAAGAAAACTCAGCTAGTGGAGATCTGAAGTAAAAAGTTTAACATCTGTCCACCTAAACTCAAAAGATTCACCCGACACAAGTCCTTGATGGACTGTTAGAAAATACACATGTTTACAATATGCCCAGAAAGTACGCCGGGGTTGTGCTATTGATGTAGTAGATTAGTAAAGATTTGTTGGTTTCTTACGTGTTAGATGTTAATTTTTTCCTAATAATTTGTTTTCCAAGAGATTTTATAAGATATTTGTTTTTTGCAATTTTTTGTATGTTGCAGTGATAAAATGGTTTGATTGATAAAATATTATCCATAAAAGAATAATCTATGATAAGAACTTATATCTGTAGTTTTTTCGAACTGGGTATTACAAAAAAAAAACAATTTAAGTGAGGTGTCAAGGTGACGTAGCCTCGGTTAGCATGCTTCATTGGTGAAGCAGCTTCATGGGGTCGGTAACCAAAGATTAAGACTACTATAATTTTTTACTAAAATATTCCCGATAAAAACTACATTATTAGACATTGGCAGAGATCACCCCCCCCCCCCCTTCTCCTTGTTGCGGTCTCGGAATCACGTGATCGAGATGATGTAAAATAATAATTATATATATATTGGCATTGATTATTGCAGAAGTTTTTCAAGACATCGTCCACTCGCTTGGCTACGATCGAACTATAATAATATCCGTTAGTAGTCCCTTTGATCTGAAAGAAAACGGCGTTTGGAAGTCCAGTCGTCACCCTTCAACACCACATTTCGAGCTTCTAGTTTCTGGCTGTGCTTATTTCAAATATTAGTGAGCATGTCTAGTCATTGCAATTCCTCATCTTATTTCTAGTAAACTGTTTTGGGACCCAAAATAGGTAAGAAAACAAAAACTGACATATCTGCCCGCGCATTAACCCTAGAAAGATAAAGATAAACTGATGTACATAAAAGATAATCATGCGTAAAATTGACGCATTATTATCAATTATTTAGATTAAGTGTTTAGGTATTATTAATATGCAAAATCAAACGGGTGTTTTTAAACAGTATTTAATAAACAGTATGTAGTTATTATTATTAATTATACAAAAAATTAACAAAAACTATAAACTTCCTTAAAATCGTACTAAATATATATAACTTGTGCTTTATCTAATATTTATTATATACGAATCAGTTGAACTTTTAAAGCAGTCTAAAACAGCTTTGGCATATGTTTATAAATCTTTATCGCATTTACGGCAATATTTTAAAATTAGTGGTTAGCTGTAGGTCTGAGTGACGAGTAAGATGTCTGGAATGCACGGACCGTGATTAGATATATTCGGAAAGAGAGAGAAATACTTCGCTCACGATTGCCTCGATTTTACGCAGACTATCATTCTAGGGTTAAAGTAAATGTAGTCAAATACATAGCAAATAACCCCTACTATAACACCTATCAAATAAAACGAACGAATTCACATTCTTCAAAAACTGACCCCTTTCTGAATTAAATATTTCTGTGTATAGCCAGCTTTAGGGATCACAAGACGCTCGTCCGACGCGCGGCCATTTTGAATTCGTCGCCTTCTTGCCTGATCTAGAGAGAGACCACGTGACTGACGCAGGTCCTGTATATTTTATCATCATTAATGAGCATTTTTATCCTGCTGTCGTAGTTTTATAAAATCGGTGACTCAATGTCCATTTCCTGTTTTGCTAGATTCTAGATTGTGGTCAATAAAAATGGGTTTTTCTATATTTATTATTACAGGCGCCGGATGACGTCATCGGAGGCGCCATTTTGTTTCGTTTTAAAATGAGCCAAATAAGCCATTTTTTTATAAATTCTACCTAATTTTAGGTAAATATTTTGCGTTTTTTTTGTTATAACAGATATAAATATGTGGAATTAGATTATAGCTCCGAGAATTCGCGGCTATCTTATCGTTTTTTTTGTGACGATGTGTTATCGCATGGTACGATAATATTTTTAGCCTGTTTTTGAATAACAAGGCAAAGACGTAAGCAGCAGTTATGAGATGGCAAAAAAATATTTTTATCCTTTTGGTCTTAGAGTAGGTATATATAAAAAATACTCTAAGCTTTTGGCGCTATGTTCGCTAATGAATGTGAGAAGCCGCAGAATCACTGGTCAAATTTCTGAGAATCGGCCCAATTTTGATATTGCGGAAAACATGAGAGAACTAGGTGAGGTACCTACGTTTTCTCCCAATCAGCAAATTTTAAACAAATACTTCAGGTATCAATACTCAACACATACCTACTGATAATTATAAATACAAATTTTCTTTTATCTCAGTTAGGTATGGCGGTGCGAGTTTTTATCAAATTTTGAAGCTGGTGTGTCGCTTTGACAAAATCTACCATAGTAATTTCAATATTGACAATTTTCTAATAATTGATTCCTCGACTCTTATACAATACAAATGTTTTCAGTATCTTGGTTGGGTCTCTTTATTATTATCTCCTAATATGTCTGTGTTGACATCTTCGCTAATGTCATAAAAAAATCTCGCAAGACACAGATTCAAAGATATTTATGAAATATGTAGCTATTACTTTGGAAAAAAAACGAAAAGATTTTTGTATCGTTTTCTAGATTTTTTTTCCACCAATGTTGCTGGTTCCACCAATGTTGCTGGTTCACTAGAAAACGGTCCTCAATTTATTACCAAAACCGCACAGAAATGATTCAAATTTGACAATCAAATAATAATCCCATACAATATTTTTTTACGGAACAAGACCAGATAAATCTTAATACGTATTTAGCATTTTATTAATTGAAAATGGACCAAGTCAATATTTTTAAGCTAGCTACGTCGGTAACGCATATCTCAATAAAATAACAAACTGGAACTAAGCATCATGCCATGTCTGAGAACATATTAAAAAGGTCCTTTTTTGTTTTTCTAATACTCGTAGCTTTGTTGGATTTTGAATATAAGATATATTTCGATATAAAGGATGAAGAGATTTGTATATTTATTTCTATTGTCATTTCATTCCAGATGTTTGCTCTTCTGCAAAGTTTACTTCGTTGGTCTTAACCGATTTTGTTCTGTGGCTCCTAATGTATTTTTCTAAATTGGCTATGGCTAAATTCGGATTGTATTTTGTATATAGTACGAAAAAAGTGGCCAAAAAGTGGGTTTTCTTTGGCGGTTCTTTTCAGTGGAGCTTCGAGAATCTCCGAGATCTCCGAGAATCCGCCGGGAAAAAATAATATAAAATATAAATGTCTTATTCTTGTTGTCTATTAAAGTGTACAATACCTACGCAATGTATTTATTTATGTTGAATAAGGATCTTTTGATTTGCTTTGTATCGCATGACATAAGCAAAGATTTTCTTGAATTGGCGTAGGTATCTTCTTTCTTTTTACTGAAATTGTTTATTTACCGGTGATTGTTTATATTATTTTTTACTGAAATTATTTAGATGGTGGCTTCATTCCGGACTCCGAGAAAAGCCTTAGTTAGATAGTACATTAGATAGTTAGAAGCCAAAATATCTAATTCCCCTTTTTTTATTGTTTTTGGTGTAAAATCACGCTCTGGATCGTTCTGTCCATGTCCCGAAAGCTCAAATTGCTTAGTTTTTTTTGTGTATCTCGTAGTCGTGAGTTGATGATCTTGTCCGGTGGCACCTCTTAGTGCTCTTGATTTCACCATAACTTTTAAACGCTTGAACCGATTTAGAAGTGTGTGGTATTGCTAGAATTCCTGTCACCCCGACTGTCATATGGTACCTCAAATGAAAGGTCTGATTGAGTAAATTCCGATTATATATATATCCTACTAATATTATAAACGCGAAAGTTTGTATGTATGTATGGATGTTTGTTACTCTTTCACGCAAAAACTACTGAATGGATTTTGATGAAACTTTACAATAATATAGCTTACACATCAGAATAACACATAGGCTATAATTTATAAAGATATAGCGTGAATTATCTAAAATATAACGATAACTGTCAAGTAAGTAGGAATAATTCCCCTTTTTTTATTGTTTTTGGTGTAAAATCACGCTCTGGATCGTTCTGTCCATGTCCCGAAAGCTCAAATTGCTTAGTTTTTTTTGTGTATCTCGTAGTCGTGAGTTGATGATCTTGTCCGGTGGCACCTCTTAGTGCTCTTGATTTCACCATAACTTTTAAACGCTTGAACCGATTTAGAAGTGTGTGGTATTGCTAGAATTCCTGTCACCCCGACTGTCATATGGTACCTCAAATGAAAGGTCTGATTGAGTAAATTCCGATTATATATATATCCTACTAATATTATAAACGCGAAAGTTTGTATGTATGTATGGATGTTTGTTACTCTTTCACGCAAAAACTACTGAATGGATTTTGATGAAACTTTACAATAATATAGTTTACACATCAGAATAACACATAGGCTATAATTTATAAAGATATAGCGTGAATTATCTAAAATATAACGATAACTGTCAAGTAAGTAGGAAAAAAATCTAAGAAATTGACATTCGAAATTTAAATTCTATCCTACTATCCTACTAATCCTACTGATATTATAAACGCGAAAGTTTGTATGTATGTATGGATGTTTGTTACTCTTTCACGCAAAAACTACTGAATGGATTTTGATGAAACTTTACAATAATATAGTTTACACATCAGAATAACACATAGGCTATAATTTTTAAAGATATTTGATTTTCTATCATTATTATCACAATTTTCCATCACCACGCGGGTGAAACCGCTGGGCGCAGCTAGTGTATCTATAATATAGATATCCATATTATGGATAAATACATAAACCACAAATATTTCATAAAAAAACCGTAATAAACATAATTATAAATACAGGAGTTCACTTTTTTTTATCGGCAGTCGTGTTTTTATTCCTTTTAATATATTTACTTGTTTCATTGCTCTTTTCATATTGCACAAAGATATACGAGTAGGTACCACACTTTTGACGTGACAAAGTCTTATAATTTTTTCACAATTTTGTGGACAAAGTCGACCATCGAAAACAAGCGAGCTGTCGTTACTGGCTGGGGGCAGATCGACTTTGCTGAAGATACATCGGACGACTTACTGAAGGTGGTGGTGGATTTGATTGACCAGCCGACCTGTCGAAGACTATATGCAAAGACTCTCAGAAAGAGGGTACCGCAAGGTATAACGGAGGATCAATTGTGTGCTGGAAGCTTAGAAGGAGGACGAGACTCTTGTGCAGGCGATAGTGGTGGACCTCTGCGAGTGACGATAGCTGACAACCGATGCCTCTTCAACATAATCGCCGTTACCAGTATTGGAAAGAGCCCTTGCGGAAGTGCCAAGGGACCTGGTATATACACTGCCGTGAAGAGTCTTGTGAAATAAATGGCGTTTTAGGAGTATGTCAACCGCCGGAAAATTGACCAAAAACTGACGGGGATTTGCCAAAATCTATCTAACTAACTATCACAATTTTGTATAATGTCGGAACAAGAGACTGTATGCTGTATTCAACACAGCCCCATGAGCAACAACACGAGATCATCAGAAAACCAGGATAAATCCAATAATGCATCTTCTACATCACCGCCTACTACAACAACTACCAATAAGTCACCGGTCAACTCTACAATAGCTCCAGAAACAAGCAATAACTACCAATTTCATAAATGACAGTGTGGAAAACGAACTAAATCCGAAAAAAATAGCTCTGCAATATTGAGTACAAATTTAACAATGACAGCCATTGCTGTGTTAGCGATTAATTAATTTATTTTATTTTATCTGCATCCAAACTTTTCTCTGGTCATAACGGTCTCCGTTCCATCGGGTCCAGAAGAGGGAGGAAGAGAGAGTGCACCCGTGGTCGCGCGCCCACCTGTGCACTATAATATAGCCTGCGCACTTGCTGCTTCCGAACAATGGATTCTGAGAAGACTAAAGAAGTCACTAGAATCTACAATGCAGTCGCTATGGCCGAACACGGCTAGAAGGATATTATTATAATTCGATGGAGCCGGCTGCACGCACGAAAAAACATGACTCATGCGGCGTTACCTCGCTCTGAGGCGTTCCATTGCAAGCGAGAGCGCGGAACGAGCGACAAAGAGGCACAATCGGCCTCCGCGTTCGACAGCGTTCGACATCTATCTCTCTCCTACTTGAGTGAGCGATGCGTCCGCGCAGACAGCTGCTATACAATAATACATTTACATGTTTTCGTCAAGTATGAAGTGCAGTGAAAAGTGAATGTGGTGTCAATTGTTTATAGCAACGATAATTGTATTTATGCGTACAAATAAATGTAACTTGATCAATTCAATTGTGATTTCCATTTACCTCCTTCTCTATATCCATACAAAATATCTATCAAACAAATAAAATTAAAATTTTCTTTTGAAAAATGCAACCATTCCATCAGTATTTTCTTATGACGTTGTCACGTTCAACTATCGCCAGTAAACCGACTTTACAGACAACCGATTTTTTTAAATTGCAGCTAGAACCGTTTTTCGCAGAGAGGTACCTAACGATGTCAGAAACTCGTGACGCTTTCGCAGCAATTAAAAAACACCTCCTGCCATCGAGCATTAACATGGATATTGGTGATTTGAAAAAAATAGTGGCTGCTTCAGGATTATTAAGGACTTATCAAGCATATTCTAATTTCGCCTTTGCATACTTACATTTATTAAGATACTCAAAGAAATCCGTTACGAAAGTCAACTTTGCGCACCCAGTTTCTTTGCTGAGTAAGTCCACACATTTAAAAGAGTAACCTAACTTGGCCGACCACTAAGTAGGAGGATTATACATAGGTTTAAAATTGATTTACCGAGTGTTTTTTTTAGCACCCGACGTTTCGGGGATGTTGCAACCACCGTTGTCCAGGGTAGACTGGTCAGTCTGCCCTAGACAAAGGCGGTTGTAACATCGCCGAAACGACGGGAGCTACACAATCCATACGGTAAATTCCTTTTTAAACCTATTTATAATGTCAAACAACCGAGATAGTCTTCTTGATTTCACCAGGAGGATAGTCTCGGCACACCACTTTGCTGCGACACACCGGTTGAAAACCACGTGATCTTACATTGTAAGGTCCCGGGATCGATTCCCGGCTGGGTCACCATTTTCCGTTGGGATAAAATTAACGGAATTGCATTTTCAATTATTTCGATCGACAGGACACACACTTCTTACATACTTGCTACAAGCACACATACGACACGTCGTAGTCGCTTCAGTGATTTATGGATCTGGAGATCTTACTTGTATTGAAAAAAATGAAAAAATATTTATTTGCAGCTGTTGTTATAAAAAACATATACAAAAAAACAAGAACAGACAGATTAAAAATTAAAACTGTAAATAGACAAAGACCATGAAATAAAGCTACAAACGCTGCAAATTAGAGGTATCCTCAGGATATCTCTTATCCTGGTTTTCAGGACACACCTATTAATTATTGGTACATATATGATTTTAAAATAAAATAACCAAATCAAATCAATCTTAAAATAAAAAATCCAAATAATCATAATCAAATAAATACACACATCGAAATAATCAAAATCAAAATATTTAACATCAAATGATATTAAAAGAAAATAACGTAATTACATAAATTTAAAAATCTACATATAATAAATCAAAAATAATCAAAATAAAAATATTTAACATCAAATAATCACGTTACAAATTAATAAATAAACGAAGACAATAGTAATAATCCAATTAGCAAATAGTTATTTTAAAATAAACTCAAATTATGACATCTAAATATCTTCCTTTAATAATAAACTTTTAAAGTGGTCCATTGATTTCGATCGCAAAGCCATTCCCAACCGATTCCATACAACCGCAGAATAATGCGAAAAGCTGCACTGGAAATGTGTAGTTTTGTGCTTGGGTATTATAGCAAGTTGTTCACGTGCCCGTGTTGAATGGACATGCCGGTTACGGGACCACGTCATAATCGAGTAAAGATATCGCGGCTGTTTATTGCGTACTACCTTGAGTACAAGGGTCGCAAGATGGAGCTGCCTTCTTTTGGTCATATTCAACATGGAAGCTTTCGCAAGGAATGGTGACTCTGTATTACTGTATTACTGTCTCTGTAATTTTTATTTTAGCGTAACGATGCCTGGATTTACAAATAGCCCATACATCGACAATGCGATTTAAATCCTGTTATTTTACTTGTCATTCAAGCCACATGAGACATTTATTTTGAAAGTAGTCCTTCATATTCATTACCATAGCTTATGTGTGTGAATATAGGCATGTACTATATTATGTATAAATATAATATCTAAATATTATATGACACGGCACGGTGGCATAGTGGTTAGGTCGCCTGATCTTATATTGTAAGGTTCCGGGTTCGATTCCCGGCGGGGTCACCATTTTCCGTAGGGATAAAATTAACGGAATTGCATTTTCAATTCTTTCGATCGAATGCAATAACAAGACACACACTTACACACTTGCTACAAGCACACATACATATAGACACGTCGTAGGGTTAAGGATGATTCATGCTACACCGGGCCGGGGCCGGGCCGGGCCCCGGCCGAGTCGTTTCCAACGTGCTCCGGCCGGGTCAGTCATTCATGCTACACCGGGCGTGACCGGGCTGTTTCCGAGTTTATTTATCCCACGGCCGTGTCCGCGATAACTAGTGTTGTGTCCATCTATTTTGGCGATAATAATATTTTTTAATTTCTATTTTCGCTTGATTGATAAGTGTGTTATTAATGCAATTTTCACAACTAGAGTTGGCAGCTATTGCAATTGCCATTGAAGACGAAGTATTGAAAACACGAACTGAAACTAATAAAAGAAGATGGAGTGTACATCCAGCCTGGAGAAAACGACAATCGGAGGGAGAATTCGCCACGCTCTACAAGGAATTACATAATAGATGATGAGAGCAAATTTTACGGTTATTTTCGGATGTCTAAAGAATGCTTTAGTATATTTCTTGGAAAAATAAAACGTGATTTAACCAAACAAAATTCAAGATTTCTGAAGCCTATCCCATTGAACGATTAGCAGACCGGAGCCGGGAAAACAATATCCACCGCCATTTCGACGCCGTGCTCCGGTCGTGGCACGGCCGGTCACGGCCGGAGAACGGCCAAGCATGAATTGCTTCATACAAAAGTATACTATAGATATCTGACCGTGTCCCGGCCGGGGCCCGGCCCGGCCCCGGCCCGGTGTAGCATGATTCATCCTTTAATTGTAGGAGATTATAAACCCGCCCATTGTGATTTCACACTAAAGAGTAGAAACAAATATACAAACAAACAAAACCACTGGACTACAATATTCGCCGCGCTATAAACAAATGCCATAGCGGATGTTTCGAGGATAATAGCTGTACGTTTATGTTTCGAGGAATGATATTATTCCTTATTTTTTTAAAGGCTGTCTCTAAGTGAGTTTTGAAAGTTGCGGTCTTGCTTTACTTTTAGGTATCTAGGAGAGGCGACCCGGATCTACGATATTTTCGAGCCGGGGCAAAGACTTGACTTTGACGCCCCTACCCTCCAACTCTTTGGTTTCTATGTAGATTTGAGATCGGTCATCTGACCATAATCGAGTTTGTTGAGTGGAGAAGAGGCGAATGCCTCGATTCCCCTTTCGAACTTGTTTTTTTTAAATCTGTAAACCACATTGGATTGATTAAGCAGTTCAGCTGCGAGGGGGATTTGTATGAGATGCCATTTGAGGCCCATTTGTTCATTCGACATGTTGGATTTTAAGCTAAAAGACATTATGGGTGTAATAACAAATCATCAAGCTAACATGCTACCTATGCAACTAAAACTACTCGACTGACGAATAAATTGCATATACTTAGATGGACACTTGAAGGTGTCAACTACAAAGGGCGAACCCGTCACACCAAGAAGTTTTAACGATAATAAGTGAGCGTATAGGACTTTTCAAATTCAAATACAAATTCAAAATTCTTCATTGATCTATACTATTACATATATCTTTAAATTCAAAGCCGTCCTAACTAGGCCTCGCCTGTACTAAGGTAGGCTTAATATAAAAGAAGGTAGAGTGGTTTTCGTAACTTGCTGTATTATCTTTGCATAGATAGATAGATAGAAGATGGGAGATAGAAGATATCTCCAAAATAATAAAGCGTAATAATATTAAATTTAGGTATACACATATAAATATACACGTACATACATAAATAATCATATACTAGATAAATATAAAATAATACTATATATACATATATCTCACAAATCGTGTTCTATTTTAATATTTCTTTTTGAAAGACTGAAACGGAGACTGGGACGAAACAGTCCTCTGTCTAGTTACGCCACTCGCCCGCAAGAAGCCAAAGCCTTACCGTGAGACACTGGGTTTGCACTCTGAAGACGGCCTCGCGCCCTTACTACCAGTTTCGGCCAAATTTCTTCGGCCTCCCGACTGGTTACAGGTACGAGGTCGCTTGCGCGGTCCTCTCCATTACGTGGCGGTGATTCGGTGTCTACCGAATCTATCGCGGACCACGGCGCCTAGGGTGGCCGAATTTGTCGTAACTTATTACGTTAACTATCAGCCCCGATCTATAGGAAACAAAGCCGTTTCCAGACGCCCCCGGTTATCAGTCGAAATGCATAGTCGTTTGACTAGCGCCGCGCGGTGCGCAAATCGAGCAAGAGCGCCCAAAGAGCAGGCTACCAGAGGTTTGATTCCCGTCCAGGGGCGCCAGAGGTTTGATTCCCAGGGGAGACTGGTTGACCCAGTGTCCTACCCAGGATTCGCACCCCATGCGGGGAGGCCGTCGGATGGGTGTTGACCCGTGAGTGTGACCGACCCTGAACACATGGGTCATCGTGGCCAACTCATCATGGGCCCGTTAGCCCCCTAACAACTTGCGGTGTCAACTACAACGGGCGAGCCCGTCACCACAGGACGTTTTAGTTAGTCAGGACCAGCTACGTCACAACCCGCAAGAAGCCAACGCCTTACCGCGAGATAGCCAGTGTTACCTGGCGGGCCGACCCTCGCGCCCTTGCTTCCAATTGTGACCAGATTTCTCCGATCTCTCGATTGGTTCCGAGTTCGAGGTCGCTTGCGCGGTCCTCTCCCTTACGAAGCGGTGAAACGGTGTGCACCGAATCTATCGCGGACCAAGGCGTCCTTTGCCCGACTCTGAACCGGGATCGGATGGGCAATGGTCATTTCAAGAGCAGTCGCCGTAAGGTAGGCAACCACCCCCGCTCTATAAGAAACAATACAGTTCTTAGACTCCCCCGACTGTTAGTCGGAGAGCACAATCGATTGGCTTGCGCCGCTCGGTGCGCAGACCGTCCAGGAGCGCCAGAGGTTTGATTCCCAGGGGAGACTGGTCGACCCAGTGTCCTACCCAGGTTCGCACCCCATGCGTGGAGGCCATCGGATGGGTGTTGACCCGTGAGTGTGACCGACCCTGAACACATTATGGGTCATCGTGGCCACCTCATCATGGGCCCGTTAGCTCCCCCTACAAGAAGGAAACTACAATATATGGGCCACATAATGCGTGGTAACAAATACCACATTCTCCAATCAATCCTGCAAGGATAGATAAAAGGCACCGAAGACCTGGCCAAAGAAGAACCCAGTGGCTACAAAACCTCGTTAATTGGTTCAACTCAAGCACCACCGAGTTGTTCCGCGCCGCAACATCACGGGCCCAAATGGTCATAATCACCGCCGACGTCCGATAGGAGAAGGAACTTCAAGAAGAAGCTTGACGTTCGGCCGTTCGGGTTTATTAGGCTTTGCTCGTGTAGCCCCGTCCTCTTCTGTCTGTGGGGAGATTTTTTTCTAGGTGCGTCGGTAATTTCCGGGATAAATTAATTTGTCGCTTTATTTTAGTTTAAAAGTCGTTATTGGTTCCTTGTGTAATCTTAGTGAAATATAGGATATGTAGATGAAATAAATAATTGAAAATATTACTATTTATAATAGCCCGATTGGTCAGACTAAAGCCATTATCATCATCATCTCGTTTGTAGCCCCAATGTGTTTCAAGAGTGTTTAAATCTCTCACGAGTACCTACCTGCTGATGATTGTTTATGGACCACTCGATTGCCAACGGCGAGACGATAGCTCTTACACACGACGACGATGTAGGTAAATTTCGAAAATTACATTTTTTGGCAATTTTTGAACCGTCGTCATACTGAAATAACTGATGATGTTAGCCAACTGAAAAAAAATATCCTAATTCACGGTACCTTTCTTAAGTACATAGCTATTTCAGATTTTTAAAATAGGATTGGAAAATTGAGAAAAATAAATAAATCTGGGAGCTATATAGGAAATTTTCATTTTAGAGCATTTTTTGAACCCTGCCTCACAATAAACTGCACGATCAACAAACAAAAAAAAACAAAGGTTGTGGCACCCAAGACTTTCCTGGCAAGTATCCATGCACTGATTTCATCTGAATATTAATGCACTCTGACTAATTTCTGAAGGAGTCTGGAGACTATGGAAATATACTGTCTCCTAAGCAGCAAGGGTGGACGTTCACCTGTTGTCATGCCATTCTTCAAGCGACCTATCGGCCACCCGATACCGAATGGTATATCGGGCATAGGGCGCCCAGGGTGGCGATATATTATTATTGAATTACCGCTGAAATACAACAGGTATAGGCCGTGCCAGCGACTTCGCTCCTGTAACCAGTCGGGAGAAAGGAGGTATCCTGATGGCTAATTCCAGACGGAGATATTCTTCCAAACTGGTAGACGGGGGGGGGGGGGGGTTAATGAGCCCTTGCTGAGTTGGCCACGAAGAGCCATTCTGTTCAGGGTTGGTCACACTCACGGGTCAACACCTATCCGACGGCCTCCACGCATGAAGTGCGTACCTGGGTAGGACTCTGGCCTTATGGTTAGTTTCCCTTGGGAATCAACATTCTGGCGCTCCTGGACGGTCTGCGCACCGTGCGGCGTAAGCCAATCGATTGCGCACTCTGACTAACAGTCGGGGGAGTCTGGAAGCAGTACTGTTTCCTATAGAGCGGGGGTGGTTGCGGACCTTACGGCGACTGTACTTGAAACGACCATCGGCTACCCGATCCTGGGTGAACAGCCGGGCAAAGGATGCCGTGGTCCGCGATAGATTCGGTATACACCGTTTCACCGCTTCGTAAGGGAGAGGACCGCGCAAGCGACTTCGAACTCGTAACCAATCGAGAGACTAGAGTAATCTGGTCGCAATTGGAAGTAACTGCGTGAGTGTAAGCCCGCTGTGTATGTAACACTCCTGGCTATCTCGCGGTTAAGGCGTTGGCCTCTTACGGGTTTGTGGCGGAGCTAGACGGTGGATTGTTTTTGTCCTAAGTCTTCTGCGCTCATTCCAGGGAGATAGAACGACTAATCGTTAAAACTTCCTGAAGTGACGGGCTCGCCCGCTGTAGTCGACAAATCCTGTTCTGATGATGGGATCCATTAGGAATTAAGGGAACTCCTCAAATATTATCATTTAAAGTTGAAAATGTACATGTTGGTTCAGTTCTGATGACAATACTTTATTTTATGGCAAGCATGACCTGATTTTACACCCAGGGTTGGCTCCCGAAGAGGGGACTCCTCAACGGTCAACAGCACACACGAAATTTTGTATGCCGTTGTAAATGCCCGTTTAAGATATCCCAAAAGTAATGTTAATGAAGAATATAGATCTCTTTAAGTATTTCAAAATATGGGTATTTAGTTTATATGAAGTCGAAGACTATCGCGGTTGTTTGACATTATAAATAGGATGAAAAACGAATATACCTCGTGAAGTGTGGAGCACCCGAAGTTTTGGCGATGTTGCAACCGCCGTTGTCCAGGGCAGGTTGACTATTCTGGTCTATCCTGGACAACGCCGGTTTTACCCCTGGGTAGCCACGCCCGCCGATCGGCGTTTTTATGTATTATCGATATTACATCCGTATGTATGTAATTATCGGCTCTATTTCTTCCTCCACTGCGCTAAAAGCCTGTCATTTTTCGAAAATTTTGCGTAGAAGACTGACTTCCGAAAGGTTAAACATCACCAAAACGTAGGGTGCTACAAACTTCACGCGGTAAACTCGTATTTATACTATTCATATTTAGATATATTTCTTTTTCGGATTACCGGACTTATCGGTAGTTTTTTGCAAATCATTTCAAACATAGATAACAATTTTCAATCACCCATTTCTACAAAGATGGCTGTCAAATTTCAAATTTCGAACCAAATTATTATTATTCATCGAAAGAGGAAAAAACGTCCCAACCCGTCATTCTTGTATCTTGTGTGCCACGCTCGGAGTTCCTAGAAAATCCAACGCGTCCGCGCCAGGCTATTTTAGCCTGTGCTCGCTTGAGATAAGGTGCACAATCGCGTGGGCGTGGGTGGCGTCACGAGGCGCGCGGCGCTAAAACGTCATATGTGACTATCGATCCAAGCGATTTTGGTCGTTGTGTGCTTGCATGAAGGTTCATAGTCGCTTGGCAAGGCGCAGAATTCCTCAGCCGATGCGGAGCCACATGTCGGCCGCGGCAGACAAGCCGTCGGCGGCGCTCCGCGTCGTGAATGCGATAATCGCTAATCATCGTATGATATTTGTATGGACGAGGCGGATGCGATTATGATAAAATCGTATGTTTGACGTGCGATTGATGAGGTGCATCACTGGTGGCGACCCGCTCATTGCGCACACAGGTTTATATTAATAATAAATAAAGATGGCGTCATCGGAGCGTGCGTGCGAGAACCGATCGAGTTTAACACGCTGGCAGCCGGAATCAACACCGAAATGCAACGTTTTAAAATGATCGCTGTATTATTTATATGAATGCTACAGTATCGATGGAGAATTTCAGATTTTTTTCATTTGAGCGTTGGGTCATTTTTTTGGTTTTCAGGTTTTCCGTTACTGTATAGGATTTTCTATATTTTCTGGGCAGATAGCGTGTTATTCTTCGTCCAGTCCGTACAGTAATACCGTCACGCGCCGTAGCCCTAATGAATATGCGTAACAAAACGATTCAATTTACTTCCCCGACAAAAAAAATGGCGTTTCATTCGCACGTAATGTTTATGAATCATTTTGATTTAGCTGCGTGGTATTTGTATTTGATTTTCTGAAACCTTCCCGGAAGTAGTGCGTCTATACGGATAACCCAATTTGAAAGCGTTATCAGGCAGACAATGCAGTAAGCAAAACGCAATGTACAAAGTCCAGTATTGCAAACGGGTCTGGTCTGTCTTATCTGTGTTATTAGGTACAAAATGCATCGATATATGCTCATACATCGATGCAAAAACGCAGAAATAAATCTGAAGAAAATCAGCAAAGAAAGCTGATTAGGTAGGTACCATCCTTCGGTATTTATGCAGTTTAGCAAACTCATGTACATTGAAGCCAACTGATTCTGAATCTGTAAAAATATTTGCTCATCTATAAATAAAAGACATATAGGCGTTTAAAGAAGCGTCAAACACTATAAGGCCGTATTTTTCAAAACTATTGATAAAAATCTATTTGGCGATTGGTTGTTACTTTTTTTTTTAATATAGCAGTTAGCTAAACTGCATTATAGATATAGAGCAAAGATTATTACAGATTAGGAAACACTGTGATGAATATAGTTGGGTGACAAACATATTCAATGTCGAACAGTTTACTAAACTGCATAAATTCCCAATTATACCAAGATAAGACAGAAGAAAATCAACGAAAAAACCTGATCATGCCCCGATAAATCAGAAGAAAATCAACGAAAAAAACGAACATGCCCAGATAAATCAGAAAAAAATCAACGAAAGAAACTATCAGGGGACCTATTCTTGAAAAAATTGGCATGCCCAATTTGCCTATGGCCCATGTAAATCAAACGGACCATAGACACATTTAGCATGCTTAATTGTTCAAGAATCAACCCTCAGTTATAACCAACTGTATTCAAAAGAAACAACGCCAAATATGTTAAACAATCTTTCTTCATTTATTCATCCGTTTTCTTTTTCAATAATATTAGGTATTTTTCTTAATAATAATAATATGTAATATATTCGTCCATATAAAAATATTGATATGACCGAAAAAGCTGCCACCGTGGGCTCGAGTACAAAATACAACTGTCTTTTTTCGTCATTTAAATCTAGTAATATGGATATGTACAAAATATTGGCACAATACGATTATAAAGGCACGTTAAACAATAATATGGCTTAGTAAATCTTAGAGAATAGACTCGATAAGGCATACCGTAGTGTCGACTTAAAACTAGGCGGAGGGACACCTTATTAACGAGGAAATCACAGATTCAGCTGTTTAGGGTAATTAGGTAGTGTTTTTTGTGGATTAGCACTTCGTGGGATGCTGGAGCGATTGCTGGAGCCATCTGTGCACTTGGAATTCACCGCAGTAAGAATAGGTGTGTCTCGGCTGGACGGCTTCGAAGGCTGAAGGTCGTTTCTCGTCCTCTTCGTCCAGGAGGTACGGTCTGAAGAGTTTGATGGCTGGTTTTGGGGTCGGTGGAGGCTGGCGGCTTAAATCCCAGGCTTCGCATGATTCACAGGAGCTGTTGTACGAAGGGGAAGGCGAGTTTTCGCAGTGCATCGGAGAATTATCCATGGGTTCCTCAACGGGACGTCGCTGAACACTCAAATCAACCGGACCGTCGCTCAAACGCACTTCCAAAGCGGGTTCTTGCGCGTGAGGCGCTCTTCTCGCCAAACCAGCTCTCAAACTGCTCTCAGCTTGCAACCACTTTTGTATCTGCCTCCGATGAATCCCGTACTTCCGCGCAGTTGCCCTCTGATTACCCCTACAATCCGCATCTCTTCGATATGATTCCAGGACTTGAAGCTTGAACTGCGGCGCGAAGATCCTCCTCGATCCGAGCTTCCCGACAACGCCGCCTTCCTTCCGCTTCATGACAGCTTCGAAACCGTTCGCCATTTTTTTATTTTCCGAAAACAAATTACAAAAACTGAAAATACGCCGCGCGCTTCGGATACACAACACGGCGCCCGCCCGTACGGCTCGACTACCAGGTTATGACTAAACTTATCTACTGGCGACCAGTCGACTGGCGGCTCGCCCGCCGCTCTGTCTCGCGCGTTTTAGGGAGGTATTACAATGAAACAATCGTATAATATAATAATAATTATTAATTATTGTGACCTTGGATATTAAAACGGGCGTAAAAGTGTGTGTGAGAGAGGAGGGAGTCTTGAGGATGGTGGTGAGGCCGCTTGCCTCTAATCACTTCTAAAAGTCCCATCTTTATAATATACTAGCTAAACCCGGCCACGATTCGCTGTGGCTCAGTCTGATATGAAATGAATAGGAAACTCTCCGATGTCGAAGAGAACGGAAGACTTTTGTCGCCCGTATTCGAATGCAACGATGTGTCAAAATTTCACTTTACTATAAAAATACGCGCGTATTGGAATACAACGTTTTGTCTAAATTTCAAGTCAATGAACTGACTACTTTTCAAGTTTATTGAGCACAAACATACGCAGGCTGAATTTTCCAAAAAATATCAATTAAATTCTTTATTGTGGCAATCACTCAGTATTATAGTGAATAATTACAGTGAAAATATATATTATTTAAATTAAAAATAAAACCTGTTTAGATTTGAAATAAAATTACAGGCTTTACGTAGGCAACTAGGTACTTAATAAAACTAAAATATCAAAAAAATGTCTACTACATAAAAGGCATTTTTTGGGTGTGTGTGTGTGAATGCGTTGGGAATGTGGAGTGTGGGACTGGGCGTTAGTGTTGGGTAGATACACATTCTAGATAGAATGTCCGACATATTGTGTAAAAGTTCTTATGTAAATCAAATAACATTCTTATAGTTTGCGAAATCGCCTAAATTTGTCCTGTTGCCGGCGATGACAAATTCAAAAATCAAACATAATTTCTTATATCTCGTAAATTTGTAATTTAAAGTAATATTTTAAACTTTGGTAAAAACCCCATTCAGAGTTTTTTGACCATTCTTCTCTGGCGGTCGTAATCGAATGTACACACACACGCAATTATATAACAATTAATCGATAATCCAAGCACAAGAAAGTTGAACTGGGCGTCTTAAGACGAGTAGATGCCTGAAGCAGGCGTGGGAAGAGTGAGGCAGTTGTAGCAGCTTTTATTGAGAGAGATGGCAATAGACGCCTGAAGCGGCGTCTGTTGAGATAAAAAATCTGCGTCGTGAGCGATGTGATGGATGGCCCGAAGGCGCGACCTATTGGCAAAGCCTATTGGCGCGCGTTCTAATCTTTCGCTTGGATTTTTTTTTTGTGCGCGACCCGTTTGTTTCATTTCTTCGAATTCACATTACATCTATATCTACAAGCTATCGTCGAGTTGCTCATTACGTCACAGGTCCACACCTTTCGTTCTTGCGACAGGTGGGCGCTAAGCAGGCGTTGACTGTCTACAGTCCCAGTCAGAATTAAACCTATAGTGCCACGATTGGCCGTGACGGTAATGATATGTCCTTTTAATATTGTCCTTTTATTATTTTCATTTGTGGAGAAAATTAACAGTGCCATGATATTAAATCTAGTAATTTAAAAAATATACTTGTCTTTGCCCTCATTTCTTAAGGAGTTCGTTTTGGATGTGTCATACATTTTTTGTAAAATCTACATTTCAACCTCAGCAAATCCTATGTTTTTCAAACGATAGTTCACTAAACAAGTGACCGGTAAAAATCCTATTGTTAACCTTAGTTCACCTGTAAAGTAAGTCAGTTCCAAAATTATTTCATCTTCGGCCATGGAAAAAAGGAAGCGAAGTTGGGTTCATTTATATACACATTTTTGACCTCAAAAGTGTGCCGCACAAATCAACCCGATAAATCTGTTTATATGTAAATTTCTTTCGGCGCTTTTTCATTTTTAAGACTGCTTGATTGATCTTAGGTAGTTTTGCTAAAATTAATTAAATGAAATGCCGCCCTTGAACATATTTCCATGGCAAGAGGTAAATCTTATATGTTTAGGGTCTAGAAATTCGATCACGTTATCCATCTCGCTAAATTCATGTCACTGAAAGGACAAAAATAAAGTCATCGCCATCATTTATCTGACGTTCTCATGACAATATTTTGCTGGATTGTGGATTGGGTACGAAAGTTGATTGAACCTAATCCGCCGAAAATATACGATTAAGTAATTAAATATAATTAAATATTGAGGCGTTAAATATCTGATTAAATACTTCGACCCTTTTCTTCACGAATACTTTCAGCCATTCTTCTTTATTGTTATTTAGGAAAAATAATAGCTAATTACATGTTCCTAATCAAAAAAATTTTTTCTGAAAAATAAACACATTTTGAAGGGAAGCGAGGAATTATACTAAGTATATAAATTTTAAGTGAATACACGTTACATATTATATTAATACATACATGTTATTTAAATATTATATTCATTAATATATTAATACTATTATTATATTTCATTACAATGATATGTCAGCACCGTCTTAATCATTGCTTTCTTGAGAGCTATAGAGAGCCCCTAATATTGTTATCATTTGTTAGAGATTCTCCTGGTCACATATTCGACTATCGTATCGTACGTCTGACAATCGCACGTTCGAATATCGTACCTTAGAACGCTAGCAGCGCCCACCGCTCTGTCCGCGGTGGAAAAATGTCGCGGGTGGAAGGGAGAAGGGGCGAAACGAAGCGGCCTTCGTCCTTCTCGCTCTCGCCGCATAGGTGCGGGCGAGACGGATATACACGACGGAGATAAACCTACATCCGTTGGAGAAACAAGTTCCGCCGCGCGACGTTGTCATACTTATTCCGATCGCGGTCGCCGAGTCGCCTCGATAGTCGATTAAAAAGAAGCGACTTTTTGTCGACTATTATCAATCAAAAAATTAAGTCAAGCTGAAGCTCCAGGTCTAGGAGCCGTCTAAAGCTGTGTTCAAACCTGCAAAGGGTGGCCATCACATCAGGACTACCATGCGATTTCAGTACTAATTAGCATTTTTCAATATTTGTAGGCTTTTAAACTGCAATAATTTCTTGTGTCCACGTTATTAATTTTATTAAATAAATATAAATAGATCGATTTTGTCTAACATTCAATATAATTAGTGCGAGCCACGTCTTTATTGAAGTATATGTTAACTTCAAAAAAATCTTATTTTGATATTATAAAAATATTTGATAATTTTTTGAGTGAGAGTGAGATAAAAAACGTTTTTTGAGCACCAAAAATTACATATTATGTTGATCGAAGAATATCAAAATTACTAAATAATAAACAAGTATGTACTAGTTTAACAAAAAAAAATATTTACTTGAATGAAACTATTTGTCGGACATAATACTGACTGTTTAATTGCAGGAAAATGATCTATTTATATTTATTTATTAAAATAAATAAGTGGAAAACAAAAACTATTACAGGTTAAATGTTTAGGACTATTGAAATATGGTAATTAGTACTGAAATTGCGTAGCGGTCCTGATGCGATGGCTACCTACTGTGCGCGATGATGCGCGACCGAAAACAGTACGCGATGTATGGACCGTCATATCAGCGTCGAGGCAGGGCGGGCGACATCATAAAGTTGACTACCTCTCACCCATATATAGTCCATCTCACGCACTAGGTATAAACAAGGCCTTAAAGATAATTACCAAAATGTAATGTCATTGTAATTGTCGTATTATGAAAAAATACTTACCTATCCGATTGTATACATAGTTGTTTTGACTTACTGAAAAAAGAAAAAATGTTGAATTCCTCGAAAAAAATATTAAACAATGGGTTCGATACTACTCAATCACTCTTAGTCGACTGCATTTTTCAAATGAAACGACATTTTTTACAACAAATATATTCTTTAATGACTGCGAATAAAAGAACAGTATAGCTTTACAAACCTCAGTCTACATAGTGGACCGTGGTAACGATAATAATCGTCATGTGCAACGAATTCATGTTATGCAACATTATAACATGAAATTGATAGGACAGAAACATTTTAACGCTGCTAAAAATATTGTAACGCAGAACGTAATTAAGTGGTTTTCAGTTCAAAGAAAGATTCAAATAAAAAAGCTATGATTTTTCCACTTACTTTATTTATTTTTATTTATTTACACATACATTCAAATGCATGAGCACAACAGAATATGAATTGACAATTAAGAAAATGCCGTTGTATGCTTCTAAAGTTATATACATACACATCTGTCTGAGCCCAGGTTACATAGCGCATACATTAAACGCAAATGGTTATATTTCTATTATGCTAAGCAAAGAGCAGCCGAGCCCGCCTTTCTAGGCACCCCTGTGTTAAGGCGAGCTCCCTTCGGGAGCCCTACTAGAGTGCCACAGTTGTGTCAAAAAAAAATTAAGATGAATTAAAAAAAAAAATTGTTTCATTTTAATTTATAAATATTATTATTATTTTTATATATATATATATATATATATATATATATATATATATATATATATATATATATATATATATATATATATATATATATATATATATATATATATATATATATATATATATATATATATATATATATATATATTTATATATATATATATATATATATATATATATATATATATATATATATATATATATATATATATATATATATATATATATATATATATATATATATATATATATATATATATATATATATATATATATATATATATATATATATATATATATATATATATATATATATATATATATATATATATATATATATATATATATATATATATATATATATATATATATATATATATATATATATATATATATATATATATATATATATATATATATATATATATATATATATATATATATATATATATATATATATATATATATATATATATATATATATATATATATATATATATATATATATATATATATATATATATATATACATATATATATATACATATATATATATATATATATATATATATATATATATATATATATATATATATATATATATATATATATATATATATATATATATATATATATATATATATATATATATATATATATATATATATATATATATATATATATATATATATATATATATATATATATATATATATATATATATATATATATATATATATATATATATATATATATTTGATGTTTTATTCCCTTTTTTCAGTATTTTAACCAATTATCTAAACAGCATACTAACATCTACATGCGCGAAGCCCCTCTTTTGCCGTATACAGGTGACTGTCGCATCATATTCATACGAGCTCCGCTCGTTTCACTGTAACAATTGGTATTCATAATGCTGGTAGGCAGATAGTTTCGTATTGAGCGCAACTGAAATTATTATCTATTGATTAACGACTTTCAGGAGTTCGCAGCAAGCGATTTCCTAACAACATTATAATACGGCTAACAATTAAAGTTATACAGTTACTAAATTAAACTAAAAGTTAGATACATGTACATTTTATAATAATATAAGCCGTAGAAATAATTATATTAAAAGAAATTAAATGATGTTACTTTTGAATAATATAAATTTAGAAAATCAATGGGTATATGACTTAATAGATAGTCAACATTATTAAATTAATATACTTAACTTAAGTCACGTGATATCTCAGATCCTGTCTTGAGAGACGATGGTGGAAACTTCCGGTTTGCTGGCAAACCGGAAGCTATATTACCTTATTATGGGGACATAATTCTGGGATAAAGTCATATTTTTTAAACATGCAACTCTTAGTATATTTTGACAAACAGTTGGAGGGGGGAGAGGATGGTTGGTTATGTTAATGGTTTTAGGTTTAAAAAGAAGAACAACAAGATGCTTCTTTAGCCTGGTCTTGAACGTGGTCATGCTGGGGGGCTGTTCTGACATTATTCGGTAAAGCATTCCAGATACGAAGTCGATGCTGTGATCAGTGATGGATAATAGGCAATTTCCCTCTGATATCAGGGGACGGTGGTGCGCCGATAGATTGGTGAACCTTTCGGAGGGATTAAGCGGCATGCCATTCGCGAGGATTCTATATAACAGCCAGAGAGTTCTAACGTGTCTCGTATCCCTGGTGGCAATCCACGCCAGTCTACTTAGAAATTTTGTGATATGATCAAATTTTCTAAGAAATTATGCGAAATATTACAAAAATAATGGTAATTGAACATTCGGATATTCTGTAGGTTTTCCTCGGAAACAAAGGCATGGTTTGCGACTCATTTTTTAAAATGATATAAACATAATCACATATCAACAAGAATTACCTATTCAGAAAACACTTTTTTGAAAAAAGGACAAGTCCAAAAAACTAAAAATATATATTTTTTGTTTAGTTTTATATATGGAATCACCTACTCGTCTGATGCTCACCAATATAACTAACCCCATATCATCGCTCTATATATAAGACCTCTTACATTTTAAAAAGCAAACTTTTCAGGGGATGGAAAAGCTGAATACCTTCGTTTACGAATTGTTTTTAGTTATGTAATTGGGTCAAAATTAAAAAAAAGTGGTTTACTGTTCTAAAGATTAAAACTGTCAACGAGTTAAATTCTATGCGAGGAATTACTACTAAGCACTTAAAGGAGGCATCACCTCTTAAAATCATTAACTCGTGCTTACGAGATGCCATCAATGAGAATTACAAGAAACTAAGCAATTTGAGCCTACGGCACATGAACAGAATGATACAGAGAGTTTTTTTACACCAATAACAAAATAAACGGTTGTGTCACCCCAAAACTTTTTCCACAAGTAGACAAGCCCCCGCCAAACACCCCCCTGCCCCCCCCCCCCCCCCGCGCCAACCCAACCTCCCCCGCTTCAATTCATAGCATATTTGTAGTATTTTCCGTGGTGTTAAAATAGTATTTTTTCAAAAATGATGTAGTATTTTCTTAAATATGCTGGACTTTAAATATTATTTGTGGCTTATATACGAGATATTCCAACCAAAATTACACATTGTGGTTTTGGCCAAGGCATCTGTGTACAAAACTTCATGTTTCTAAGTCCAATATTTTGAGATTGAAATATGACTAGTGAACGAGTTCAACCACAACCTTATAACCTCTTGCCTTGACCAAATGATGCCTGCATACCAAATTTCAGCTCATTCAGATTAAGCGTTTGTGCGCTATCGTGGAGGAATACAAACACACAGACAGACAAACAGATTTCAATCTGGAAATGGTCTTAATCGTCTCAAAGTGGGGGGGGGGGGGGTGAGGGGGGGTCAGCACGGATATTTTCGTCTTAATCTCAAAATAAAAATTTGCTCGTTCACAATACTTTCCCACTTGTCGGTTGGTGGGTCGGGTTTTAACCTTTGACGGCTTCAGGTTGTTCCAAGGCATCTGTGTACCGAATTTCTAGTCTCTAAGTCTAATATTTCGAGATTTAAGTATGAAAATCTTCTAAACTATTGTCATGACCAAATGATGCTTGCTTGTCATATTTCAGCTTAATCGGATGAAGCGTTTTTGCGCTATCGTGGAGGAATGCACACACACACACATACAGATAAACAGACAGACTTCAGTCCGGAAATGAATGGTCCTAATCTTCTCGGAGAGTGTCAAATATCCGTCTTCATCTTGGCTTTTATTTTTTGGGCGTTCATAATACTTTACCTTCTCGTCGGTTGGTAAACCGGTAAAGTAAAATGCAAATTCGATTTTTCGACAAGTGCGAGGTCTCATATATTGATCGACCTTATACCTATTAAATATCCCCCGAAATAAATTGTTAGAGCAATTTCCATTAGGCGTCGTGAAATAAAAGTCGACTTTTGAAGTCGACTCCCCCCGCGCCGATTATTTCCGAGCTGTTATTCTGGTGCGGTTCGGCTTGGCATCATGCATGGCCGGTACCTCGTATCGTAAACTTGGCAACGTCGCGTGGCGGCGGCAGACAGGGTGTCGCCAGGCGAGCCAGACATCGCGTCGCTTGCTTGGCGCTAAGCCCCTCTCGGCCCCCCGCCGCGCCGACGCTTACCCCCCGCCGCACCCGCGCGACCGAACGCACCCACTTATCAACAAGTCCACTAGTTGCGGCGCCGATTATGCGAAGATCGAATTTTTGCATAATCGAGTCGTTCGCGCGATCAAACCAGTGTCGATCGAAGCGAATTTACAGGTTGCGTGAAAAGTTTCTAGCGTAACCCTTTGAAGACCATAGCTTTGCGGTAGAGTATGTACATTTTTGATAAGGCGATTTAACCGCTCTTCCTGGGTTATTATTTGATAATTAGGTAAAAATCGTTGTTTCAATCATTAGATTTCCTAATAAAAATACTTGTTTACAAGTAAAAATACTAGAGAACTAGAAAACAATAGACCCATTTATGACCCTTTTTGTATTTAGAATCGTAGGAACAATTTGACGTATGATTTACGCTTTGTGGGTTTCGGGTTTTTTGTTTTTTTTCGTACTTGTACGTTCGGGATTTTAAAAAAAACCGATACGTTTAAAAAATAAACATACTAAAATAAAGAAAACAAATTGAAAAAGTTGCCATAAATATTTTACTTGTTTATTTTAAATCACCAGAGCTCGTTGGTCATTTGCGATATTTTAAAAAAATACGGTTCATTTTTAAATAATACTTTTCTGGCCACCTACTATTAAAATTCTGATGTCTCTAGACATGGAAAAAATAGGCTTTATAATGCAAAATTCATAAATTAGTGCTTCGGAATTTTCCATCTGTCACATGAATACTTGGCAATTTTTAATTGGATGTGCCAATTCATTCTTTGCTTACAATCCGTTTGGTTTTTTTAACATAGAAAAATTTCAAAATCCTTACTACCAGATTTGGGCGGATTTCCCCGTCCCCCCGTCTGGTCACAGGTTTGAAGTCGGTTGCGCGGCATCTACCTGATGTAAGCGGTAATTCAGTCCACATTTATCGCAGACTGTAACGTCCTTTGCCACTTCTTTCACGCGAGATCGGGTGGCCAACGGATTGTTTCAAGAATGGGTAACATCAGGTGAATATCTACTCCCGCTGCTTAGGAAACGTATAAGGTCGTTTCCAGTTAGTCGTCAGAGTGCTTAGTCGATTGGATGACGCCACACGATGCGCAATGGGGCGGTGTCAACTACAGTGGGCGAATCGGTCACCCCAAGCTGGCATAATATAGTTAGTTATATGATCGTTATTATTTCAGCCGTGGAATGAGCGTAGAGGCTTAGATACATAAACAGTCATGCTCCGCCAGCTAGCCCGTCCAACCCCTTACGCGAGACACTGAGAAGCATCCAGCGAACCGCCTCGCCTCTGGCTATCAGTTATGGCCGAATTTCTCCGGCCTCCCGACGGGTTACGGGTTTTAGGTCGCTTGCGTGGTCCTCTACTTAATATAAGCGGCGATTCAGTTCGAATCATTGCGAAACGAGGTATCCTTTGCTCAAGTATTGACGCGGAATCGGGAGCCGATCAGTTGTCTGAAGAGCGGCTGTCATTATGTCAATAGCCACCCCCAATATATAGGAAAAAAAAGGCGTTTACAGACTCCCCCGGTCATCAGTCGGGATGCGCAGTCGATTGACTGACGTCGCACGGTGCGCAAACCGTCATGGAGCGCATCGATCGGCGAATGCTCAATTCGGATCGGGCTCTGTGCGTGCTTAGTGCTTTGAGCAATTTGGATCGCGTCCTTTATTTATTAAATCGAATATCCATGTTTCTCTGCGCTATATTCAATTTTCAACCGTATTAGGTGGGAATCGTCGGTACTTACTGCTTAATATGGATTTTTACTGCCATTTCCCAGCTATCTCCTAAAGTAACGACATGCAGACCAGGGGCGGATCTAGGTTTCAATTTGAGGGGGGGTCATCACCGGGGGACTAAGGGTACTAAGGGTATATACCTCTCTTTAAAACGGGGGGTCCGAAAGTCTTCAAAAATGTGTTAAATGCACACTTACTTAAGCATAGTTTTTATGAATTTCTGAGCCCAAATTTTGATTTAATTTACAAATCAATTTTCATAGCATTGCAACTTAACAAGTACCTATGTATGTACTTTTTAAAATTGGAAATATGAAAGTCGTTAGTTATTTTTTGGTTACATTGTGTAGCCCAAAAAACAAAGAAACAAATAAATTAAATAAAATGAGAAATTTGTAACTTCATAAGTACAACAAAAGTAGAGAAAAAAAGTTACAACTTTATTTATATAAGGCTTACAAAACAAACTCTTGCCTCCTTTTCTTTTTTGCAAATCTAACTATAATTGACTCTGGATCAATTGAAATGTCTCGATGGACGTTCAGAAGTGCCAAGCCTGCCAGTCTTTCCTCTCCCATATTGGCCCGAAGCCAAGTCTTCAGACGTCTTAGAGTGGAGAAGCTTCGCTCGGCGGTAGCTGCACTAACGGGAAGAGTTGCTAGGATTTTAAGTAACTTTGCAATTGTTGGATACATTTCAATGTCACAGCTATCCAATGCTTCCATCAGTGTACTTGGTAATTCCCCTCCTTCTTCTAGGCGTCGTTTCCAAAGTTGTCTCCACAGCAAAGATTCCTGCATGACAGCAGTGAGATTTGGTTTTCCCAACAAATCCCAGTAAAACTTGACAACTTTTTCGATACCAATTCGTTCTTCACTAGATTGACTAGCATTTGGCAAAATAACCCTTAAGCTGAATAAATTCAATACATCTTGGGACAGCCGCTCATTTAAGTCTGTTAAGACATAGTCTAGAAGAGGAATATAGATGGACTTTTTGAAAAATTCTTCAGATGACTCAGCTGGTAAGTTTTGGCGCTGTGTTTGGCGACCAACAACCCTAGGCATCTTCAAGTCAACATCAAGTTTGTCAGCGATTTCCTTGACTTCTTTGTAAAGATTGTTAAACACTTCATCAACTCGTTTTCTTTTGTCCTGCAGGACACATAAAGTGTCTTGAAATGCATTGGTTGCTTTATGTAAATCAAGTGTTGGTGTTTGTAATAGACGACTTAAAGACACAGTAACCCCTAGAATGTCACTGAGGCTTGTGACTGAGATTAGAAACTCAGGGCTGCGAATAGATTGGAGCAAACTAAAAGCGTCAGCAGCTGTTTTTCTGTCTTCCCAACTTGTCATTTCTTCTAGAACATCGTGAATGCCAAGAATGGACTCCCCTTGGAACTGAAGGTACCCATCATGTCTTTCGACCCAGCGAGTATCGCATATACTCTGAAGAGAAAAATTATTTTTTTCTAATACCAGACAATGTCTCTTTGGTGACGATTTTAAGAAAGAAACAATCTTTTTCATTGTTCCACTTGAGTTTCGACATGCCGCAACTTTGGATGAACTTGCCAATGCATTGTTAAGAATGTGGTTATGACACGGACATCGTTGTGCATGAGGTGCCTTTTTCTTGAGTTCTTGGACAGCACCCTTTGCTTCTGAAGCCATCACAGAACAACTATCCGTACCAAATCCCACACAAAATTGAAGGTCTAAGTCAAACATCTTAGCCAGGTCTTCCACTATGTGTCCCAAGGCGATTCCTGTCAACCGAGATTCGTTAGATTGTTTGTTTACATCTTCTGGCCTAATTAGCTTGTAGGCATTTGCAAATGTGACAAAGTCTTCTCTTAGTGTTGATTTATTTTTACTCTTATGCACATAACGGAACGACAGGCTTAATTGGCATATATTGGAAATGTCAGGGTCTCATCAAATAATATTGAAAACACTCCAGCGTCTTTAACTCTTTTCAGAATTGCACTTTGTATTTCTGATTTGCAACAATCAATTATTTGATTTTGGGTTGATTTGCTAATATAAGTGGCGTTATTTTTTGCACACTCCAAATGTTTCCTAAGAGAATTATCTCCAGCGTCAACTCTAAATCGTAGGAGCTCCTTGAAATTCCCATCATTGTGCACTGGGCCATTTTCCTCTGAAAGATTTATGCTTCCATCGTCTCTGTGCCCTCTTAAAGGTATATTTTGCCGGCCACAGAAGATTATGGTTTTGACAATGGGTAATAAACGTTGCTTATTTTCTTCAACTTGTGCATTTCTTTGCGCATTTACTTGATTTTTTACTTCCAAAGATGGTTGCCTATAGGACAATAAAAAATGTTTTCCATTTTGAACTGCACTTTTATGGTGCGGATTTCTTTCATGGACATTTAAGTCACCTTTTTCTCCCATAAGATTGTCAAACTTTTTAAGAGGTTCTTTGGCTAGTTTTCTTAGTGGAGTAACGTTGTGATTAATTTTTCCTAAGCCAGTAGGAAAAAGAACACAATATTTACAGTACAGCCCTTTGTCCTTATGTGAAATTACAAGCCAGTGAAACTTGTCGAGATGAGATCTCTGAGCATATTTTTTTGTGAGTTTTCCTTTCTTCGTTAATTCATTATAGGGAAACTGGTAGTTTGGAGGAGGAGTCCATGGTTTCTCTAACAACGTAACCTTGGTATGATCATCTAAACTGTTGACTCCAACATAAAATCCAATGTCACTGGAAAATTCGGACTGAGATTTTATGGTTTCCACCATTTCATTTGGATTTTCAGCCAGCGATGTAGTAGGCCTGCTGGTACAATTGGATACCGGTTGAACGTCTATGCATTTGTCTTTATTAAAATTCAATAATAATAAAGTCGGTGAAGAAGCATTCTTGTCATCATTTGTCAAACCTTCGGGAGCAGCAGCAGCAGCAACAAATGAGTGTTTGGGTTTTTTTGAGAAAAATGAAGAAATTGTTCTGCAAGCAGGATCAGTGCGTTTTTTGCTGAAAGTGGTTTGTTCAGCAACTGGAACTCGGCGGGATCACCCTAGAAAATAATATTTTATTAAAAATCTGAAATATATATAAAATATTATTACGGTACTGTATAACAAAAAATCTTAATAAAAAAATGTTTAAAATATTTTAGAAAAACTTCAACTGACTATTTGAGAAATACTTCAAATATTTAGAAATACCCCAGATAGATTTTAAAATTATTTTAAAAATATTTCCAAAGATATAAAATCTATAAGTATCGTACACACTAAACATAATAAAAAGGGTAAGTCTACATTAAAACTGGCCTCTATTTCGCCAAAATTTTTGGCTTAGTTATAATTAAAAAAAAGTGAGTGTGGTTTTATGAAACCACGATGCAAGTGAAACTTTTTTCGGATCTAGACATTTAACTGAAAATGAAAATTATTTGATTTAGGGTATTAAAATCGCGTTTTTAATATTAAGTTAATAATTGGAAAAGGGAATGATAATGGGAAATCAACAGTAGACAAGATATCCAACTATATGGCGTTGACTGCTCTGGCGAGCGCTTTACCCCTACTCCGCGGGCGCGGCTGTAATGCGTAATGCGAGACGCGATAGATGGACGGAAAAAATTGAGGCGATGGAATAAAAGTTTCACTTTATAACAACATTTCAGTGATATTTCACTTCGAAATGAAAAAAATATAAAATATAACACATTTAAAAAATAACATAAAATAATAGATCTGAAATAAACATTACACATTTTCATGAATATGAATTTCAAGAAGCAGGGTTGCCAAGGTAGAAGTGACACTAAATAGCTGTCTATTTGGTTCGTAGTGTCTGCCTAGTTACACCATTAACATTTTTCTAATTTAAACGCAATGTGTATTGTGTACCTATTTTGTTAAAATAAATAAGTTACAATAATGAAACTTTACACTGCTGCTTACCATTTTTAGTGGACTTTCCAAGTCCTTTCAAGAAAATAACCAAATTGTCAACGAGTCAACACATACACAATGTACGCAACGCACAGCCAGACACACACATGCCAGCAAAGCAACTGAACCGCAAAACCCGGCTTTCACTCCTGTTCCGCCGTCAGAGTATACGACCTTGAAGCAGCCACGTGTGCAGTGTATTCCAAAGGTGTAGTGTTGCCACCCTTGCTACCATTTCGGATAAAATATTTTGTGTCATTATTTCATTTACTAATTGATTAGTCTAGTTATAGTCACAAGTACAATAATAGGCATTTTAAGACCAATGCTCGGCCGGACCCGTCACTCCAGGACGTTTTAACGAAATAATCGTTCTATCGCCCCGGAGCGAAACGCACATCTTGCGGTGTCAACTACAACGGGCGAGCCCGTCACCACAGGACGTTTTAACGATTAGTCGTTCTATCGCCCTGCAGTGAACGTAGAGACTTTGGACAGTACATTCTACGTCCAGCTACGTCAACAACCCGTGAGAGTCCAACGCCTTACCGCGAGTTAGCCAGGAGTAAACCCGGCGGGCTCGAGATACTCGCGCCCTCACTTCCAATTGTGACCAGATTTCTCCGGTCTCTCGATTGGTACCGAGTTCGAGGTCGCTTGCGCGGTCCTCTCCCTTATGAAGCGGTGAAACGGAGAGCACAACCGATTGGAGCAAACCCCGCACGGTGCGCAGACCGTACAATCTTCGCGGACCAAGGCGTCCTTTGCCCGCCTCTTACCCGGGATCGGATGGCCAATGGTCAATTCCAGAGCAGTCGCCATAAGGTACGCAACCACCCCCGCTCTATAGGAAACAGTACAGTTCCCAGACTCCCCCGACTGTGCGAAACGCACAGTACAGTCGTCATAAATTCAGTATATTAAAAAAACACCAACATTTGGGGGGGGGTCATGACCCCTGTGACCCCTCCCCTAAATCCGCCACTGATGCAGACGACGCCTCATGTGGCCTGTCCTAACTTTACTTCTGACGATTGTAAGACTGTCAAATCGCTTCCTGGATCGCAAGTATCGTCGAGTGACGACAATCGTGTATCGTATAATCGCTTCAGAATCCGGGGGCTTATTGTCGCTATCGCTTGACCCCATTCAATTGTTTTATGATCGATCGATCGCACGGACGCTCGATTGTTGGATACATCCCTAAAACGGCAGTTATTTGTGTTCCATTGGGCGTCTTTCGGGCTGGCGGCGGCCGGCGCCTAGCGCCATCCCTGATTCGAGGAAAGTTGTTTTTTTCATTGGTATGCGACCACTTCCCTCCCCCCTCTTCCCCCCCCCCCCCCATACCATCCTGTGGCGTTGCGACGCGGCGGTCGCCGGCATGTCTGAGAAGGAAGATACATAGCTTGGCTTGGCTTCAGTATTCGAATTCATTCGAATTTCAAAAACGATTTGACAGATAATATAATATAATATACAAAATGGCGGATTACTTTTCTAACGGACAAACAAAATAGCTCGTTTCTAAATCATAACATAACATAACATAACATAACAATGCAATTTACGTATAATAATATTGTCTATTGTAATTTATTTTCTTAGCAGAAGGAAAGACGAAGACATGTTGACCCCTCTCGAGACGATTGAGACCATTTTCAGAGTCTGTCTGCGAGTGTGTGTGTATTTTTCGACGGTAGCGCCCAAATACTTCTTCCGATCGAGCTGAAATTTGGCATGCAGGCATCATTCGGTCATGGCAAGAATTGAAAAGATCGTGGTTGAAATCGATCAACCAGAGGATGAGCTAGTCATACTTGAAATATTGCATTTAGAGACTCGAAATTCGGTACACAGATGCCTTGTTGGGCCGAAATCATGTTGTGAATTTCATTGGTTGTAATACCTCGTATACAATCGACGCAAACAATATTTATAGTCCGCGATATTTATGAAGATACCACATAATTTTTGGATAAATACCATTTTAATACCACGGAAATACTATTGCTATCATAGTCACTTGACACTCACTATCGGTTGTGGAGGGTGTGTTCGGGGGGGGGGGGGGGAGTCAGCAGGAGGTTGGTGAGGGGAGGGGGAGGTCGAGGGGGTTTGACACGCGGGGGGATTGCCTGCTTGCGGGAAATTGTCTTAGGTTGACACAACCGATTGTTTTCATAACTGGAGCTAATGTGCCCTGGAACAGTTAGTCCACTAAAGACAAATGTGTATAAGGATCGGCCAAACTCACGGGAAAACACCCATCCGGCAGCCTTCACGCAGAAGTGCGAGCTCGGGTAGGACTCCGGCCTGCAGGCCCGTATTCCCTAGGAATCAACCTTCGGGCGCTCCTGGACGGTTTGCGCACCGTGCGGTGTCAGCCAATCGATTGTGCATTCCGACTGACAGCCGGGGGAGACTGGAAACAGCATTGTTTCCTACAGAGCGGGGGTAGTTGTTAAGCTTACAGCTCGGCAAGTGCTCTTGAAACAACCAATCGGCTACCCGATACCGGGTAATCAGCCCGGCAAAGGATGCAGTGGTCCGCGATAGATTCGGCAGACACCGTATCACCGCTACGTAAGGGAGAGGACCGCCCAAGCGACCTCGAACCTGTAACCAGTCGGGAGACCGGAGTTATCTAGTTGCAACTGAAAGTAAAGGCGCGAGTGTCGGCCCGCTGTAAAAATATGTGTTATCTTTGTTGTCAATTATCAAAAATCTCCGAAGTTCCTATTCTAATATTTTGAAATTTGTTTTAGAATATGACTAGATTTTGCATTTGAATTTAGAGCAACTTATGAATATTTATTTGATTAATATTCCTATAGAATAGAATATTATACCAACTCACGTATCATATTTGTACGATATTATCAAGCGAGGAGATTATAATGTATTGTGACCGTGTTATCTATCATACGTCCCGTGGAAAACTACTGGCTTATGATAAGGACATCGACGTCGGCGCTGATTATATTGATGGAGTTTTCGATTGATGAATGCAGGACAAAACACAAAACAAAATAACTAAATGAAATCTTTAAAAAAAAACCCCATATCCCATTCTCAGGGTTTCCATCTGTCCAGGGTATCATTTTGTGAGCTGGCGCATTATCCCTAGTTATGTTGACCTATAGTGATATTTCATAGTCAAATCAAATCAAATCATTTTAAGTTTATTGCCTTTAGAAGGGTACATGGGTACATTTGTACTATACACAGCTCCGTATCTATATAAGGGCTTTTTGGGCTGCAGCCCAGGGCCCCGTGGATATAAAGGGCCCCATCCCCCATTGAAAACAATCTACAATTTACAATTTACAAATTTTAAAAATTCTTCTCCTAGGGTTGGCAACCCTGATGAGATCAAATTTTACTTTCTACAGTCTAAGCCAGAGTCTTACACCACTTGCAGGGAAATTATTAGGCTATAGCCATAAATTATAATTTATTAAAGAAACTTGTTGATGTTTTCCAAAACTGCTATATTAGCTTATTTTTTTTAACTCCAATCACTAGCTGAAGCGGTTGCAAAATGTATGCATTAGGTATATCTTCAACGCGGAAAAATTTGATCACGTCTCTGAGTATAGAAGCCGACTTCATTGGCTTCGAATACGTGAACGTAGAAACATGCAAATTCTTTCCCTTCTTTATATTCCCTTAAAATTGGTTCGTAGTTACCTAGACGGGAGGACTCAGAGCACAGTAATGTCGACAAATAAGCGAAGCCACTAACGTGTCATTCGGTGTCCCTCAAGGTAGTGTTTTGGGTCCAATTCTCTTTTTAATCTACATCAACGAATTGTACGAATTACCTGTTAATGGTAGAATTGTATCCTTCGCGGACGACACTGTCCTTCTTACTGCGACTAATAATTGGAATGACACATTCTTCAAAGCTCAAAGTAACTTGGAACTGGCTAAAACTTGGATCGACAACCATATTTTAACGCTAAATGCTGCGAAATCAAAATTTATCACTTTCAGCTTGCGGGGAAATCCCAGCCAGGTTCTCAACCAAACACTTGCCATTCATACCGACAAATGCTTGGATAAGAATAGATGTTTATGTACTAAATTAAGCAAATCTGCAACAGTCTCCTACTTAGGCATAACGGTAGATGAGAAGCTATGTTGGGAAAATCAGATTGCAAATTTGTGTTCGAGAATTAGAAAGCTGGTTTATGTATTTCTTCGGCTGCGCAACATTCTGTCCAAAAAACCATAAAAATGGTATACATGGCCTTGTGTCAGAGTATTTTGTCCTACGGAGTCGCGGCAAGGGGCGCTACTACTAATGATAATCTGGATAATTGACAAAGCGCAGAAATTATTATTGAGAGTAATTCACAGGAAAAACCGGCGTCATCCATCTGCCTTGTTATTTTCCCAATCCCATGTGCTATCAGCTAAACAGTTATTCATTAAGCGCGCTTCTTGCATTCTACAAATCTAGAGATGACCACGCCCGAACTCAAAACAATCTGAACACAAGAATGTCCGCGAGTATCAATTATATAATTCCGTCAGTCAGGACAACATTTGCCCAGAGACATATTCTACATAGCCCCAAAATTATATAATTCCCTTAGTGAAGACATGAAAAATTATCCTAACATAAAAATATTTAAAGCAAACCTTAATAGATGGCTACTTAACAAGGGATATGTAAAATCTGATCAACTTCTTTGCAACGCACGACAATTTATTTAGTATCACTTCTTAATTAACTTTTATTAAATTACAACTATAAATGTATATATTTATTACATAGCTATATTTTTTATAAAATTGGTATATTTAATTTCTTAAAATTGCATAAAAATATGCACATCTAGAGACGGGCCAAATTATCGCCTAGTTAGATGTGCTATTGGCAGGAAAGGTCATGTAAGATGTGTTAAACCTCCCTATATTAATTATTAAATAATTTATATAATTATTATAAGATTACATGACCAATGAATGAACTGTATACCTAATCCTAAGTACCTAAATAAATAAATAAATAATAAATATAACATCCTCAACAATCCTACCGCTCCCTCCTACCTAACCGAAAAATTCAATCACTTAGGAAGTCATGATCTTTCAGTCCGTTCCAGTCAGGATAGTAAAATTGCGATTCCACCTCATAATTCTTCTTTTTTTACTTATTCCTTCACCGTTCATGCAGCTAGACTATGGAACCAGCTCCCGCCAGACATCAGAAACGCACCAACGGTTTCTACCTTTCAAGTGTCTCTGAAAAAGCATTTCATGTCCCTAAATTCCTAGTTATCCTAGGTGTCATCCCATCCTCTCCTATCCTTCGCTCCTTGCGAATTATTCCAAATCCTAATTTTATTTTAAAAAAATGGCTTTTTTGTTACTTGATTAATTTTTGTTATGTAATAAGTTTTCTTCTTTTTTTTCTTTTTTTTCTTAATTTTTAGTTTATTGCTTGGCATCTAAATTTTTACACTTCCACGAAGGTTGGCTGTAAGAGATTGTATTTTAGGTAATAAGTCCGCCTTTTGTATGTTTTTGTTTAATGTGCAATAAAGAATTTCTATCTATCTATCTATCTAACTAGCTCTCTACTAATTTATTTATCAGTTCTTTCAAATTGCGTATTAACAAATGGACTTACAATGTGATGAGCAACTTGTGGCACAAAAATGCAGAAAGGTTGCTTTATAACTTATTTACACAGTAACAACCCGCGTAATAACCTGTTGATTTCTTTTGCAATCGCTTTTTTAATTTTATTTATTTATTTATTCTTATAAATAACATCTTTGTATAGCAATTCAGTATCCCACTAAGGCTAGTGCCTTTATCAGTGGGTAACTAGTATTTAATGTTTGCATAAATTTTACTTATAATAACTAGCTTTACAATTAATATTAATACTTACTTACATTATTTATATTATTATTATTACATACCTATTGTTTTACTTAGTTTGCCTGGATAAATCATTATTTAAGTTGCTTAATAGCTTAAATTTCAACGTTTTCTTAAGTACGTTTTTCCTAATCGACTTGTCTATTTTTAGTAAAAATTTAAATCTCTTGCAGTTGCTGTTTTTAACTAAATAAAATAAAATATTTTGTTGCCATCTTTTTTCCTATACCGTGTGCCTAGTAACTAGTAACTAGTAACCTAGACATTATTATCGCAAACGGTTTTTTATTAATTACGCAGGCCCTCAAGTAATATTAGCCCAGGGCCCCACAAACTCACGGTCCGCTCCTGAGACTATACATAGTGAGTAGGAAAATAATAATTCTGAGGTCTACGTCTCAAATAGCAACACCAAAATATGGAAAACCAGATTTTCCAGTGCATGATTTTTCAACTATTTTTCTCATAATTATGCCATTATTAATGAGGGTACTGGATGTATCAAAAGATATTCCAACAAGTAAATATATTAAAAAGAATAAAACACACGACTGCTGTTACAGAAAGTGAAGTATTATAAAATCGAAGACTATCGCGGTTGTTTGACATTATAAATAGGATAGAAAACGAATTTACCGCGTGAAATTTGTAGGACCCGACGTTTCGGTGACGTTGCAGCCGCCGTTGCAACGGCGGCTGCAACGTCACCGAAACGTCGGGTCCTACAAATTTCACGCGGTAAATTCGTTTTCTATCCTATTTATAAGTGAAGTATTGTATTTATAATTAGATATTATTAATAATATATGATTTATTATTAATAATTATCATAATTGCTTAAGTAGTGCTAAGTGAGTAAGAGAATCATACCTAATTATTAAAATAAATAAATATATATATATATATATATATATATATATATATATATATATATATATATATATATATATATATATATATATATATATATATATATATATATATATATATATATATATATATATATATATATATATATATATATATATATATATATATATATATATATATATATATATATATATATATATATATATATATATATATATATATATATATATATATATATATATATATATATATATATATATATATATATATATATATATATATATATATATATATATATATATATATATATATATATATATATATATATCTAAATGACATTTAAATGACATATAGAAATATCAAAATAATCATAAAAAATAAAATAAAGAGTCGCATTCCTAAAAACTATTACACAATTTGAGTATAAAATCCAAAGAACAAACCAGTGATTACGGAATCGATATAATGTTTTAGTTGTTAGCCAATAATTCTAAAAATATATACTAAAGGTTTCTGAAGAGTCTCAAAACATAATTTATAATAATCGTAATAGATACTTTTTATTCATTTATTGAATTGAGAATGAATTACTATAAAACAATGATTTTGGTTACAAAAATAAGTGGAACCGAATGGCAAAACCTCAACCTTATGCTTTTCGATTCTATCACCCAACTACGACAAGCCCGTTCTAAGGGTGGACAGGGCTTTAATATTACAATAATGCTTGAAAAAATAAATTGCCTTTAAATGAGGTCATCAACAACACACAAAGCTAAAACTACAAAGTCAATCAGATAAATATTTGACACGATATAGTAAAAAACTTACTAAAATACTAACTTAGATAAGTACTTTAGAATATTTTGACAGGATAATTTATTAACAATTGTTGTCATGAAATCGAAAGTAACACGGTCCTAAAAATCAAGATTAGGCCCACAGGACGAAGAGGTGCATCTCGGCTTCGAGTCAAAATCAGTACGATAGCCAACCTTCGGTAGGGGAGACGGCACCGCCAGAAGAAGAAGTGTCGGTGGCGCCTTGCCATACAATTATTTTTGAACGAGTGGCGCCACTTGACATCGAGAGTTGTCAGTGAGTTGGCAAGCGAATTGATAGCAATAATACTGGCACCGTTCGAGCGGTGATGTCAGCCCAAACGAGTTATTTCTATACGAGATAGCCACGTCGGCGTCAAGTCGTACCTATAATATAATGTTATATACAGATAATAGGCACGTGCAAACCTTTCAATGGCGATGATCGATGTTTTAGTCACGTTTAATTTATGTTTAACCCATTTGGTTACATTTATGACGGCTGGTACTCGTCATGCGCATGTTTGAGCGTAGCAACAATTGACGAGTCTGACTCGTCATTTCACTTCAGTTCTATGTGTCATAGATGGAAATTACACGTTCAATCTGGCATCAGTTCAGTCCGTGACGTTTGTCACACTGACGGTAAACTGATCGTTTATTGCGTTGACTGATGGACTGAACTGATGAATTTTCAAACATTTTGATAATTTCTATCAGTCCATCAGCCAGTTCATGATCAAGGTCGCGAACTGAACTGATGCCATATTGAACATGTAACACCTGTCTTAGGGGCTCTCTAGACGATCAAGCATGCTTGACAAGCATCGCGTCGCGGGCTGGCAGGAAAAATGCAAATAGTTTAAAAAAATATTTACCAAAGACGCCTAATTTTGTAGTTTATACAAGGTAGTCTCGTCATTCATCAATCAATTACGTCTAATTAATGTTAATCCCTGGTATACACTATAAATTAGCCATTTTTGGTAAATATTTTAAAAAAATATTTGCATTTTTCCTGCGGTTTATGATCTCTTCCCAGCCTGCGACGCGATGTCCCAGCCCGCGACGCGATGCTTGTCAAGCATGCTTGATCGTCTAGAGAGCCCCTTACGGACACGTTGCCTTTTTTTGACACGTTTAAAACTAAAAGGAGGTTATCAATTCGGTTGTTTTTTTTAAAATCTTTGTTACCTCAGAACTCCGTCATTTAAATGAACCGATTTTGAAAATTATTTTTGTAATTTGAAAGGATATACTCCAGATTGGTCCCATTTTTATCAAAATCCTGTTCTGATGATTGGATCCACGAGGAATTGAGTGATATCCTCAAATATTATCATATGAAGTTGAAAATGTACATGTTGGTTCAGTTCTGATTACAATGCATTTTGTATGGTAAGCATGACCTGATTCCAAACCCAAGGTTGGCCCCCGATCAGGGGACTCCTCAACGGTCAACAGCGGACGTCCAAAACCTCAAGGTCACGTCAGCGACTAACGTCCGATAATGTGCACTGCTCAATAGAAATTCATTTACACAGATAACCTTTCAGTCGCGTCCATAAGCCGCGGCTAACGGACGCGTCCGATAATATGTTTGCTTCAGTTCTATGTGTCATAGATGGAAATTACACGTTCAATCTGGCATCAGTTCAGTCCGTGACGTTTGTCACACTGACGGGAAACTGATCGTTTATTGCGTTGACTGATGGACTGAACTGATGGATTTTCAAACATTTTGATAATTTCTATCATCCAACGTCAACCGAATCTATCGCGGATCACGGCATCCTTTGCCCGGCTTATTCACCCGGTAACGGGTGGCCGAATGGGCGTATCAAGAGCCATAAGGTTATCAACCCCCTGTGCTCTATATGAAACGTTGCTGTTCCCAGACTCCCCCGGCTGTTAGTCGGAGTGCACAATCGGTTGGTTGACGCAGCACGGTGAAAAAACCGTCCAGTAGCGCTCGAAGGTTGACGCCTAGGTAGGGGCGGATCTATATGAGGGCTTATTGGGCTGCAGCCCAGGGCCCCGTGGATATAAAGGGCCCCAGCCTCCATTGAAAATAATGGACAATATTGTGAATTAAAAAACCCTGAGATCAAATTCTCGCATCTATTCTGGGGGACTCCCCGCCGCTTGTTTTTAGTGTATTTTCTCGCGAACGCAGTCATTCGCAGCGAATAAGCTTCATGTATCAATTTCTCGGTGCATGTAGCGGACCGCTAGCGACAAATTCTTTTGAAATACTTTAAAAAAAAATCTTTATTCATAGAAATAACATCTACCTATGTATAGCAGTTGAGTTCCTACCGAGGCTAGTGCCTTGTCAATAGGTAACTAGTAATGAGTGTTTGCTTAAATTTTACTTATATTAACTAGCTTTACAAATAATATTACTACTTGCTTAATTAAGCTACTAATTAAGATATTATTACAATTAGTATTAATGTTGTTTTGTCTATTTTAGGGAAAAGTTAAATGTTTGTGTGTGCCAGTTGTGTGTGTGTGTCAATATTGTATTGTCCTCTTTTTTATATTGTGTACCTAGTGACCTAGACATCATTATCGAAAACAGTTTCTTGGCCAAATGGCAATTAGTTGATTAATTAGGCAGCCCCCCAAGTAATATTAGCCCAGGGCCCCACAAACGCAGGGTCCGCCCCTGCGCCTAGGGGAGACTGGCCCGCAGGCCAGCGTCCTACCCTGGCTCTCACTTCTGCGTGGAGGCCGCCGGACCGGTGTTGACCCGCGAGTGTGACCGACACTGAACGAATTTGCCTTCTTGGCCAACTCAAACAGGGCCCATTAGCTCCCCTCCTAACTAGGCAGAGCCTGTTCTAAATACAAATAAAGGGTTACGGGGAAGAATGATCAAAGCAGTGTCGTAAGTAACTAAAAAAATGCTCCCCAATGCAAACTTTAACAAAAGGCTCCTCCCACTACTTTCTTACATTCATTATGTAGCCTTAGTCTTAATTACTGTATACCTAGCTACATGACTAGACAGACCCCGCAGAAACTGCAATTAATGCAGACATTCACTCGCATCATACCCGCGGTAGCTCCCTTTTATGCGTACCCCGAATACGACTGGCAAAAGTACAGAAAAGCTACTTGTACCTTAGAATTAAATTCTATAATCTACTCCCTACAAAATTTAAACAGCTGGAGGACATAAAATTAAAAAAATACGTCAAAGAGATGCTGATTGGCCACCCTTTCTAAAATCTGGCCGAATTTGAGGGCCATGATTTTTCAAATATTGTGCCCATTTAAATTACTTAAAAAAGTAGAGCCTTATAGTCTGATTATTTTATATGGTCTTATATCTGTACTTTTAGTTTAAAATGCATAACGTAGATTGAATTTGATTATTTAACATTTTACTGACAATTTGAATATTACGATGAATAATTTTACTACGTATCTTTTCGAATTACTAACTTCTTCAAATATTAGGCTTCTATTTTGATTATTTATATTTATAGTTTGAAAATCTAGTATGACTACTATTATGAAACTTACTACCTAACCCAATTATTTTGACACGTCCAAGAGCGGTCTTTAGCCGTCAATTGGACACGACGAAAATGTAATGTAATGTAATTATAAGGGGCTCTCTAGACGATCAAGCATGCTTGTCAAGCATCGCATCGAGGGCTGGGAAGAGATCGTAAACCGTAGGAAATATTTTTTATTTTGATATTTACCAAAAGTGCCTAATTTTGTAGTTTATACCAGGGAATCACGTCATTTATCAGTCAATTACGTCTAATTAACCTGACTCCCTGGTATGCAGCTACAAAATTAGGTAAACATGCTTTATTAATTTAAGTTACGCCACTAAATAAACTACACGAAACAAGAAAATACATAAAAAGTAATAAAAAACACGACTGCCGTTATAAAAAGTGTTGTATATTAATGAAACTTTTGTATATTAATGTAATTTGTGGTTTATGTATTTATCCATATGTGTAGATACATGTATATTTTCGAAATGTAATCAATCAGGCCTTTCATTTGACACTAAACAGGATATATTTATGTAAATTTCTCGACATTCGGACTTTTGGAAATTTAGACAGCTACTTACTTGATATCGATTTTATAACACTCGGGATGACATAACGATTCTAACAATACCACACACTTCTAAATCGGTTCAAGCGTTTAGAAGTTATGTTGGAATAAAGAAACGGAAAACATACATAGATAAACCCTGAACACATTACACTCCTTTTTTGTTGGCAGTCATTACACTCCTTCGTGAACTAAAATCAGAAATTAGTCCGTGTGAACGAGACAGGGCAATACGCTAGAGCGAAGTGTGAGATGACCGATTGTCACTTTTTCGCATTAAAACTGCGCGCCGAGGTCAAATCTTACACCGCACGAAATATGCTCGAATTTATTCGGACGAGTATATGTAAGTTCGGCAGGTAGTATTTATCGACGGTCGTTCGTTTCATATACCGCTCTAACGTATTGCTCTGTCTCGTTCGCTTGGACTAATTTTAGTTTTAGTTCACAAAGAAACGCAATCGGGCCCACAGTTTTTGGTTTATGCAAAAAGAGTGCGGGGACAAAAATACGGGGTTGGCGTGTATATAGATAAACAGAGAAACGCAAAAAGATAAACAGATGCTATTTGTTTCAGCGTGTGTCGATTCAAAACAATGGCCGACAGATAGACAGTCAATGCATTTCATAATATGTAGAGATAGAGATTGCTTGGACAGACGTCGCAATGTTGTTAGAATGTTGCGACATAGATTAGAAGTATGTTGACACATTAATTATGAAGTGAATCATCACTCGTGAATAACTACAGGCTAGAACTACAGGCAGGAATAAATACAGGCTCTGCCTAGTGAGGTGATAAAATCCCGCCGAAGCCGCACCTTTAGTAAATTTCCAGGGTTCACATTTTGTATGTACGACTAAATGATGTAAAATATACTATAGGAAATTTAATCATGTAATACTAGGGATAAATAAATAAATAAAAAAAAATAAAAAAACTATCGATTAGGTGATTTGTATAATAAGTTAATAGTAAAAACACATTTCGAATAGAAGCTGTTTTTAAAATGCTCTGTCCTGAGCCAACTTTGGGTGCAGCAGCCATGCCATAGTGGAACTTAGAACGGGCTATCATAATTAAATTCTATACAGAATTTCGTGTTTGTGCTGTTGACCGTCCAGGAGTTCCCTCGTTGGAAGCCAACCCTGGGTGCAGCAGCCATGTCATGGTGAAGTTTAAAACGGGCTATCATAATTGAATGCGTGTACAAAATTGTGTGTCTGTGCTTTTGACCGTGGAAGAGTAGCCTCGTCATGAGCCGATCCTGGTTGTAGAATCAGGTCGGGAGTTAAAGGGCCCTTGCTGAGTTGGCAACGAAGACCCATTCTGTTCAGGGTTGGCCACACTCACGGGTCAACACCTATCCGACGGCCTCCACGCATGAAGTGCGATCCTGGGTAGGACTCTGGCCTTATGGTCAGTTTCACCTGGGAATCAAACTTCTGGCGCTCCTGGACGGTCTGCGCACCGTGCGGCGTAAGCCAATCGACTGTGCACTCTGACTAATAGTCGGAGGAGTCTGGAAGCAGTACTGTTTCCTATAGAGCGGGGGTGGTTGCGGACCTTACGGCGACTGCTCTTGAATCGACCATCGGCCATCCGATCCCGGGTGAACAGCCGGGCAAAGGACGCCGTGGTCCGCGATAGATTCGGTATACACCGTTTCACCGCTTCGTAAGGGAGAGGACCGCGCAAGCGACCTCGAATTCGTAACCAATCGAGAGACTGGAGTAATCTGGTCACAATTGGGAGTAAGAGCGTAAGTGTAGGCCCGCCGGGTAACACTCCTGGCTATCTCGCGGTTAAGGCGTTGGCCTCTTACGGGCTTGTGACGTAGCTAGATGGTGGACTGTTTCGTCCCCAAGTCTTCTACGCTCACTCCAGGGAGATAGAACGACTAATCGTTAAAACTTCCTGAGGTGACGGGCTCGCCCGCTACAGTCGACAACCCTAGTTGTAGAATCAAGTCATGCTCACCATAAAAATGCATTGTCATCGGAACTGAACCAACGTGTAAAATTTCAACATAGAATATGATGAAGTAATTCTAATTCAGCTTGCAAGATTTGACCTAAACAAACATATCATACCTACTAACTATGTACATACCTACCTACAAACATACAAACATGTACATACCTACTAACTAACATACATTGCAAGGTAAATAAAAGCTTGTAAAAATCGCGACGACCCTTGTTATTTCAAAACATCATATTCGGCAGTCCTTGCTATCGGTCAAGCCAAGGTTGAATAGATGTTCTCTAAGGGTCGTATGTCCGGCGAAGAGACCGATAGTGGTTCTACGGTTTTTCTTTCTCACGTCAAGTAGAGTCTTGGTTTTCTTTGCTCCATGGTGGCTTTTGCCTGGCGACATACTTGGCTCCGTTTCCAGGATGCCCGATGTTCCTGCTCCAAGCAGTCCCTGATGATTTTCTTACCTATAGCGAAGGCGACCCCACAACATTCCAGTGTGCCCAGTTTTGCCAGTCTGTCGGCCCCTTCGTTGCCGGATATGCCTTGATGGCCCGGTATCCACATCAGAAAAAAATAGGTACATAAAATAGCGAAGGCGACCCCAACAATTGGCTCCATCGGGCACTCCAGTGTGCCCAGTGTTGCCAGTCTGTCAGCCACTTCGTTGCCGCGTATGCCTTGAAATTCTTATGAAAACTTTTTTGGAAAAAATATAATTTAGACTCAAAATTTTAGAGAAACGGTCCTCTATTTGTATTGGATTTTGTAATAATAAGTAGGTTACTATCTACCTTGACCACAATGTTACTAACTCGCCGTGTATGTCTCTATCCCTTTAGTTACCCAGTTGAGCATCTTCCGAGGCAATCGTTTTGTTGATTAGTTTTCCCTAAACCATTATAATGTGTATGGAGAAGTAAGAAGGCGTAGAAGAACCAGTTTGTCAGTCAGAGGCGCCCACTTTAGATATTCACCGGTTACGGGGCGTGAATTGCATACCACGAAACGTTATCGTACAATACGTAGTGTTTTCGAGACGTATCTAACCAAAAAAGAGGAAATGTTTGTTTGTTTTGTTAGTGATAGTCCATGCATAAGATTTTCCTCAACGGTTTTATATATATTTTTTGTCGCTGAATTTGATTTTCAGTTGGGTCTGTCCACAAATTACGTAATCACCGAGGGGGGGGGGGGGTTTGGAGCTGAGGCTTACGCTTAATTACGTAGGGGAGGGAAAGGGGGTGCCCGTCTTGATTACGTAATCAACCTTGGTCGCCGTATCGCATTTTTTTTTTGGTCTAAACCTGCACGTAAACAGCGCAGTGCCGCGGCGAAATACCCATTCGCCGGATGTGCGTAGATAATCCACGCGCTCGTCTGTGGTTGAGTCGCCCGGGCCTGTTCCTGCGCCCGCTGGCAAGCCGGTGGCCGCTCTGCGTCGCGGCGGTAAGGCTGTAACTGGACTAGCGCAATGCTGCACGCTCCAACTCCATCGCCGTGGTCGTGTGGCGCATCAACTATGGCGGTTTTACAAATGGAGTTTCTCAGTACATGCGCCAAAGCGTTTCTACTCGAACTCGTAACCAATCGAGAGACCGGAGTAATCTGGTCGCAATTAGCCGCTGGGTAACACACCTAGTTATCTCGCGGTTAAGGCGTTGGCCTCTTACGAACATGTCATGTGGCGGAGCTTGACGGTGAACTGTTTTGTCCAAGTCTTCTGCGTTCACTTCACGGTAGAGAGAACGACTGTTAGCCCGTTGTAGTTGACAACTCTAGTTGTACGTTTTGGTGCGGAGCTCGCTTAATAAAAACGGCCCCAATCGAAACGTCGCATGCAATCGACGCCGAGATCAACCCACACAAAATTCCGAGTCGCCATTCATGGTGGCTTTTCAACCAGCAAACAGCTTTAAAACTATGCGAAATCGCACATTAAATACGTAAAACGGTACAAAACATTACCATTCCGGTATTATAATCATATTCAATGGCATTCTCATCGCGAGGAAAGATAGTTCGTTTTTTTTCATATGTTTGTCAAAGATTGGGGTTATTCCGAAGTCATAATGACTAATTGAGTACCTACTGTTTTCTCTAAAATATTCTTTTACAAAATTATACATTTTTATTCATTAAACGCATCCTAAGACTTACATTTAAATTAAACAAATAATTGTGAGTTGTAAAGTCAGATTCTACAAAATTTCTAGGAATTACAATAGACAATAAACTTCAATGGGGTCCTCATTTTGAATTATTATCTGAAAGACTTAGCTCGGCAGCATTTGCGGTACGTCAAATAAGGCAACTGCTAGAACTGTCTATTTCAGCTACTTCCATAGTATAATGCAGTATAGATACAGTATAGATATAGTATAGATACACATTATAATGTCGTATGGGATTTTGCTCTGGGGCCGCGCAGCCGATATGCAAACGATATTTACTTTGCAGAAAAGAGCCATACGATCCATTTATTGTTTAAACTCCCGAGCATCGCTAAAAGAGAAATTTAAAGAGATCAATATTCTGATGGTTTATAGTCAGTATATATTCGATAACATAATGAATGTTCGTAAAAACTTGCACAGGTTCCGTAGGTTGGGTGACATTCACAATAGTAACACCAGGTTCAAAAATAAACTAGCCATTACGGGCTCTAGGTTAGCAAAAGTGAGTAAATCTTTCATTGGAGACGGTGTTCGCTTTTATAACACTTTGCCTGAGGAACTAACCCTTTTACCAGACACTAAACTTAGAAAAATTGTTAAAGATACTTTGTGCTCTAAAGGCTATTATAAAATTTAAGATTTTTTAAGCGATACATTGGTCTGGTCAAGTCGTTGTTGTGTAACATAGCTATGAAAACCATTTGTAAAGTGTTATTATTATTATTACTATTATGTAAAGCCATTGATTATATAGTGTAGTAATCAATGGTAAAGACTACAAGCAAGGCATAAATGTCTAGAAACATAAGACGTTCGGAAAGTACTGTAAGTCTACATCGAATAAAAATCTATCTAATCTAATCTAATCTAATATACCTAGCTACATTACATATTTATATAGTACTTTATAGTAGCCCCATTATAAATCGGGGAATTCATTTCTGAGCATTGCCCCGAACATGTTTCGAAACAAGTTCCCAAGAACTTCAGCGGGATCCACATAGAAACATTGTTGCGGGAGAATTTTCGAAACATTTGTTGCTATATTAATAAAACGCTTACGTTTAAGGCGACATGAGACCTCAAAAAAATATCCGAAATGGGCGGACACGCGAAGAAATAGGCGGGGTCAATTTTGTAGGGTTTGACCAATAAAAATCTAGCGTTGACGAAGCGTCAATCACGATTCCACGTCCGCTCGCGCCGGGGACCAGACGTATACTAAACGTTCTATTGCAGCGCTAGCACAGAATAACTATCTTTACCCTGTGGTGGTATAATGTTGTTAAAGGCAAAGCATATTTAGCGTAACTCTCAGAGCGCTCTCACGTTTTAATTAATTGTAATTAATTTAGGGCCTAAATAAAAAAATGTGGCTACGTGCGGCACTAGAGAATTAACCAGTCAATATAATGAAATTATAATAAAATACACTCACCGCTTACATTGTAGCAGTAATCGCGCCTAAAAGTTTTCGAAGTCAGTTTAAAGCCTTAATGTCCAAGGCAATTAGCAACTTTTTTGAGTCCAATTTTTAAATCGATTCCTTATCGAGGAATGCACTTAGAAACTTTTTCAAATTAATGTTTATATTTAAAAAAAACTCATAAAACTAAAATGGTTCAGATATGGTCGTTCCCAGGTATCATGTCGCCTTAATTCAATTGCTGAATTGTATCTCTCCACCTTTGAATGTTGGTGAGAAATAAAAAAAAAATACTGTTTCTATTACTTTATTTTGAGTATATTGCAAAGTGCGAAAGTGGTAAGACTAAAAAATACCCACATAAATATTATTACAAATGTACCAACGTTTGCATGTTGAGATATGTATTATAAAAAAGGTTTAAAAACGAATTTACCGCTTAAATCTTGTAGCACCCGGCGTTTCCGCGATGTTGCAACCGCCGTTGTCCAGGGTAGAACTGAAGCGTCGTCAATCCATTGTTCTGCGGGTAGGCGGCAAACCGCTGCTTTTGCGCAGATTATATTAGTGGAGGTGCCGCGGCGGTTTCGAAGTGCGCGCATTTTGAAAATCCGCCGTGCACACACTCTCAATTTATGCTGTGTTACGTCCCTGCGTTCGGTGTTGATAACATATTTAGCAGAGGGTTCCACGTAGTTAAAGTTTAAAACCCTCACCTCTATTGAAGTTCGGAGTTCTTCTTATTTTAATGGCTTCCTGAACCATGCGTGAAAAATAAATTTGTACTTTGGGTAGCACAATGGGATGTTGAGACTGCACTTAGTGGTTGCGTCCGCTATCCAATATGTGTTACCAGATCGCCCATTTTTCTTGTAAACGTTTTTAACAGCTTTGATGTGTTCCATCTATGGGTCGTTTCGTTTGTCCAACGTAGGCTAAACCACAGCTGCACTCGATTTTATACACATCCGGGGTTTGCAGTGGCTATTAATTACATCTTTCACAGGCCTCAAAGATCCAGCTATATTTTGGGGCGGTTTAAATATCGGTTTTATGTCGAATTAGTTTTTTATGTTAAAGTAGAATAGACCACGCGACCAACCTGAGAAATCGATAGAGGAATAGAAAGAGAAAGCTGCATATGGCCCCCCTCTATCCTTTTTTAGTCGCGCATGCGCAAGACACACCTAAATAATTCAAAGTTCAAAGTTTATGTAATTCCAAAAACCCTGCAAGGCTGAACATATTCTATACAATCATTACATATATTATTTATAATTCCTATTTTAATCATATCTGGCAAAAAGAAAATTTAATCACATAAAAAATCTGACTGCCCAAAACTATACAAAATTAACCATTACATTGTCTAAATATTAAAACGAGATTTAAAATGAGAATTAAGAAATATCTAAAACAGAAATACCAAATCCACGACAGAATAACAAAAAAAATGTATAGAATATAAAGACAACTCAATTGAATAATCTTGTATAAATAATAAAGAAATAAAAATAACGATAATCAAAGAGTAAAAATATAAAAATAAAAGCAGTGTTCCTAAATCATGTTACAAAATCAGTAAATAAATTGTCTATAAAATAAAATTTAAAAATAGGATAAAAAAGTAAAAAAAATAGAACAAATTTAAGTAGTCGTAAACATTTGTTTTTTAAATAGGGCGTTATCCTACTAATATTATAAACGCGAAAGTTTGTATGTATGTATGGATGTTTGTAACTATTTCACGCAAAAACTACTGAATGGATTTTGATGAAACTTTACAATAATATAGCTTACACATCAGAATAACACATAGGCTATAATTTATAAAGATATATGGTTTTCTATCATCATTATCACAATTTTCCATCACCACGCGAGTGAAACCGCTGGGCGCAGCTAGTGTTTATATAATACTAGCTGCGCCCCGCGATTTCACACGCGTGGTGATGGAAAATTTTGGTAATGATTATAGAAAACTATATATCTTTATAAATTATATCCTATGTGTTATTCTGATGTGTAAGCTATATTATTGTAAAGTTTCATCAAAATCCATTTTGTTGTTTTTGCGTGAAAGAGTAACAAACATCCATACATACATTCTTACAAACTTTCGTGTTTATAATAGTAGTAGGATTCTAAGTGCAACGCTTCGACGGTGGATAAACGCGCATGCGCGACTAGACAAGGATATAGTAGAGCCCTTATGGAGCTATCTCTATCTATTCCGCTATCGCATTCACTCACAGTTCGCCTTCGACTACCGCGGTCTATTCTAGTATGCCCACCGTCAGTACGGATATGGCGGCGTTTGAAAACCGTTTGTCATGGATAACGGAGTTTGAAATTTAATGCTGTTTTTTTTAATATTGTCATGAAATCTGGCGTTGTTTGAAACTAAATAAAGTTTTCGGAACATAACTCAAGTGAGACCAGATCGTAGATTTAAAAAAATAAATAAAGTGGATCTGGCCTAGTTTTAAATTATACATCTCGTATCATGAATCATCGCATGTTTGACAGTTGACAACCAAAGACAATAAAATAAGAAAATAGGTTGGTCAGAAACAGTTCTTCCGAAATATGGCGGGAAATTTGTTTGACAAGAACTGAACGATTTTTCATTTCTCTTGAATGCAACCATTTTTTTTACAAAATTGGACAAAAACCGCTTTTTTGGGTTTTCAAGGATAGCGCCGCAGTAATTGCAATTTCTCACCTTCGCATTAGCGTTCGCCGCCAAACCCGCGAGGCGTCAAAGCCATAAAGACCTTTCGGACCTTCTCGGAACTCGGAAAGGACCCAAATGCCGACCTCAGGTAGAGAGTGGGAAATACGAATCTTTTTTTGCCGGGGCCCTCATTTAATTAAAACGAGTCGTAAACCCCTCGGAGCATAATGGGATTTCATCGGAATGAGCCACAAGAATAACCCGACCGGCTACCGAATTCAGCGCGCATTTTTCCGCGTAGGTATAACAATACATAATAATGTATTGTTATACCTACGCGGAAAGCATGTGGTTATTTTGAAAAAAATCATGTCATCCGCTAGATGCCGCCATTCGCTCAATCAAAGAGCGTTTTCGCAAAGATTACCCAATAATTATAATTAAATCCAATAGATGGCGCTGAATCCTACATTTTTTAACAACGCCATCTAGTGGACTCTTTCAGAACTCTCAGTAAACTCTACTACAGTGTTTGTCAACCTTTTTTTAGATCGCGACCCCCCTTTTAGGTAAAAAAAAACCCTTACGAGACCCCCCCTCCTTAGACTGTAAGTTAGTTCTCTTTCCCCCCCCCCCTTCCTTAGTCTCGTCCACAATTGTAACTGTAGGCATCGAATAAATCTAGTTTTTTAAAAACAATGGCGAAAACCACATATAATTTTAACGATTATTCATTTGATTTGTTTCCATCTTAGATTAACATAAAGTTTTGTAAAAGCGATAGCAAAACACATAATAAATGTGTTTCTCTTCCGAAGCTGTTAACGTTGGCATATTAGATAAATAAAGATTTTGTAATAATATTTTTTTTCTTTTCTTAGATAGCCTGCGACCCCCTGTGGGTCTTTTCACGACCTCCTAGAGCAGGGGTCTTCAACCTTTTTGAGGTCAAGGGCCGACAATACTTTGATTTTGGTTCGGCGGGCCGCAACACAAACAAAATATTCCAATATAAACTTAAGTAATTGAAGAACAATAATTGTTGAAGTTATTTATTATACAATTTTACGAACAAAAAAATATTTTAATAAAATTCAATCAATGATATGTTTGACATTGTTTAGTCTTAACTATTTTATCAATATCTGCCACTATAGTGGTCATTGCAATTCTCAAACTGGTCTCAAGGTTGCAAGTTGCAACGTGTTTTCTATCAAACTCTCATTAACGCACTGAGCGAGCGATCGAAACGAGTGTGTTCGTCGCAACCCGCCGTACTATAGTAAGGCCAAAATCAACGTGCACCTGGAGTCATAAATCATTAGGCCGGACGACGCGCGTAAGGATGTCCAACAAGTCGACTTGCTTATCGATAATTTACTCAAATCAAATCAAATAATTTATTCTCTTAAAAACTTAAAATATATTTTTAATATTCTTTAAACTTTTATTTCACTTTATTGTTGCATGTATACGTTAGTTTGAATTTACGAATTTTTTTCTTAATAAATGAGTTTAAAACTAACTAAAGCAATTATTACAAATTATTACAAAAATTTTCATCATAATCTATAATATCCATCGATATCTCTTGGCTATATCTATATCTATATCGATCCAACCATCGATCCATCATAGTCCATCGATATTCCATCGATACATCGATAATCCATCGATACTGGTATTATTATTTTTAAAACACGCATCCTCATAGTGCGAGCGAAAGACAGCGAGTGTGAGCGAGAGGTCCGGCTTAATGATTTATGACTCCAGGTGCACGTTGATTTTGGCCCTACCATAGTAAAAACGCCACCAAGGATTAAAGACCCATGCCCTAGAGGGTCGCGACCCACAGGTTGAAAACCACTGCTCCAAAATCAGTACAGGATGAGTTTCTAGTTACCTGCATCCTTGAAGGGGGTGAATCAGTAGGAGCAGCTAAGGTCCTTTTAATAAAAACATTTTTTTGTCAAATTTGTAAATTGTATCTATTGAAAAAAAGTTTGAGAAGTGTTGAGCGGTAGGTAACATATCGCCATTAAAATCAATGATATCGCTAATAAACAATATTAACGATATTTTACCATATATAAATGTCATATATGGTAAAATATTTATTATTATTTACTCATTTTAGTTAAATCAATGTGGTATTTTAAAACAGCACTCTTTGGTTCGTTGTACTGTTCAAGTTGTGTCACAGAGCACCAAATTTTCTCGGCGAAACTCTTTAATTAAAACGCATCAACGTCCCAATGTAGACCATTGTAGACCCTGTATTGTAGACCAACAAATTGTAGACCCTGTGGGCAAAATGTATCGAAGCATTTTTTACCAAACCATAGCTACCTCTAACATATAGTTATGCAATAAAGATCGATCTATCTATTTATCATAGCCCTCCATAAATCAAAATCCGATAATCAACATAATCTTACTCAGAACTCAGTTTGGCAGCTCATAGCTGTCAAAACTTTTTTCTTCTTTAAATGAAATGGCATCGTATATTGATCTATAATGCCATATCAACATATATAAAATGAATTTACAGCCTGTAGTTTGTAGCACCCGACGTTTTGACGATGTTGCAAAACTTCAAGACAATTTTTACTCGATCGATGAGTTTGTTAATTTTAAATAATTTTTCAAATTTTTTGGTCATTTTTTTGACAATTTTAAGTAGGTAGCATTTTTTAATTATTCTGATTTTTTCTGATTTTAATTTCTTGATTATTTTTATCAATTATTTTAATTTGTGGTTTTAGTCAATAAATCTTAAAAATGATTTGGATGCCCTAAAAGCAATAATGAAGTAACTGTATGTACGTGGTGATAAATTTAAATATTGTAAAAACGAACTAATATACTGTACTTTAAATGTACCTAAATATTAAGTTTCTACAATCTGTTAAGATTTTTTTAGAAAAATATTTGAAATTGAAAAAAAAAAAAAATTGAAATTTAAAAAACGATTTGGTGCAGTAATTATTGATCAAATCCAACTAAAGCATTCTGTGTTTCTTGCTCTTTAAAAAGGTGTGTTGTTGCTGCATTATGGTAGAACAGTGCGAGTACAATGGACAAAACTTATAAGACGGTCCCGTCCCAATAGAGCAGGTACTCGACTAATCGAATTGTTCCAACAAAAAAAAATGATAATTTGTTAAATTATTTGTATGTAAACAAAAAAAAATGTTATAAATATTTTATATTAGTAGTGAAACACAATATTATTGGGCGAAAATCGAGTTTATTTCTTTAAATCCTTGAAAAATTAACAAAATCATAACTTTCAGTTTTTTTAATAATCTATAAAGTAGATAAGTAAAACGTCGCCCGTACCGTTTCGAACGTGAAACCGTCGAGGTTTCGGTTTTAAGAAATTGACAATAAAACACAGTTAGGTACCCGCTATACAATTAACACAAAACATTTGTTTATCACAGCTATTCTACTGTTTTACATATAATAGATATTGGCATATAACATCATGGATATTTTCATCTAATAAATAGATATTTCCTATTTTCTTTACTGATGAATCGTTACCCATTCTTGATCGTTTATTAGAAATATCTTAGTTTACCAGTACTTACATGTTTAGTACATATATTGTTTAGATCGTTTAGTTTAGCATACAGGTCTACAGTCTCCAACCTACCGCTAGATAGCGCATCGTGCTCAAAGCTTTTTATACTATTTTTCAGTGAAAAAAAAACACTTTTAAAAACAATTGTTTTATTAGCGGTAGGTAAAATATCGTTAATAAACAAAGCGACTTTTTTCCTACCGCTAAATGACGCATCATGCTTAACGCTTTTTTAATTATTTTTCAAATTAAAAAAACAACACTTAAAACAAATTTTAAAATAAAAAAATCTCTTTTTTTTGCCCACATTTTTTAATAAAAAGTTGCTTATTTGCTCGTGCTGATTCACCCCTTTAAGGATGCTGGTAACTAAGAATTTGCCGTATGTCTTTAAATGCATATGGTATGTCTTTAAAGTTGATATTAAAAAAATATCGGAAAGTTGTAGACTCAAAAGGAAATTCACTCTCATTTTACCAGAGGTAAGCATAATTTAATACTACCCTATTCGTCTCTGTAATTATTTAAAAGGGATCCAAACTACGTTTGTTAGAATCGTATGTTACCTATATACCCGGCAGATGAACGCAGTACTAAATATCACCTCAATACAGGCTCTGCCTAGTGAGGTGATAAAATCCCGCCGAAGCCGCACCTTTAATACATTTCCAGGGTTCACATTTTGTATGTACGACTAAATCATGTAAAATATACTATAAGAAATTTAATCATGTAATACTAGGGATAAATAAAATAAATAAATAAAATAAATAAATGTTAAAATAAACTCAGTGGCGTAACTAAGCCGGTGTAGCCGGTGCGGCGCAACGGGTCCCACGGTTGTTCGGGGGACAAAATAAAACTTCTGTTACGATCGACGTTCCATCTAACTCTATCGAAGTATAAACGAATCTACTAGGACACTCGGGATGACATAATGATTCTAACACTACCACATACTCCTAAATCAGTTCGACCATTTAGAAGCAATGGTGTAACTAAGCCGGTGTATCCGGTGCGGCGCGCAGGGGCCCACGGTAGCTCGGGTCACAGTAGACAGAGCTAACCAGTATGGAAGCTACGTACAAACGATCGAAACGAACGCACTCACACAGACGCACGCTTCAACAATAAGCTAAGCACTTGTCGGTGGGAAGTCAGTCGTGGGTGCCAAAATTGATTTTATAGTGTTCAATTCAATGGTGCCACCGAAGGTAAGAATGATTGATTGTTAAGTTGCTTATCTATACTACTATATACAATTCTTGAGGGCAGTATATTATTATGTATGTATGTCTTTCTGTATGTTTTGATTTGGCTCAAAAACAGCTGAACCGATTTAGGTAAAACTTCATCAAAGTGTTCCTTAGAATCTCAGTATTAAAAAAGGCATTATTGGGTTCGTTTGATTTGTCTTGACAAAAACTATAACCTTGTGTGATGCCCAGCATCTGATGATGGACTAACTACCTATCCGCACGCAGTGTTGGGCATTTTTTTTTTGTGGACGCACTTCTGTGAGCGCCGAAACGCTTCATCCGATTGAGCTGAAATTTGGCATGCAGATTGTGGTTGAAATCCGTCCACCCAGCGTTGGCTCCTGACTAGAGGACTCCTCAACGGTCAACAGCAGAGACCCAACATTTTGTATACGCATTCATTTATGATAGCAACTTCCAAGTTCACCATGACAGGGCTAATCTACCCTGGGTGGAACTTAGAATGGGCTATTATAATTGAATGCGTATACAACATTTTGGGTCTCTGTTGTTGACCGTTGAGGAGTTCCCTCATCGGGAGCCAATCCAGGGTTCATCAGCCATGACATGGTGGAACATGGAAGGAGCTATCATAATTGAATGCGTATACAAAATTTTGGGTCTCTGCTGTTGACCGTTGAGGAGTTCCCTCGTTGGGAGCCAACCCAGGGTACATCAGCCATGTAATGCTGAAACTTGGAAGTTGCGATGAAACAGTCCACTGTCTAGTTACGCCATTCGCCCTAAGAAGCCAACGCCTTACCGCGAGAAGATGGGTATGCACCCAGCGGGCCGACAATTGCGCCCTTACAACTAGATTGCTCAGACCTCCCAAATGGTTACGGCATTGAGCTCGCTTGCGTGGTGCTCTCCCTTGTGTAGCGGTGATTGGGAGTTAATGGGCCCTTGCTGAGTTGGCCACGAAGACCCATTCTGTTCAGGGTTGGCCACACTCACGGGTCAACACCTATCCGACGGCCTCCACGCATGAAGTGCGAGCCTGGGTAGGACTCTACTCTAGGGCACATTACACTCCTTTTTTGTTGGGCAGTCGTGTAAAATAGGACGTACGTTTTTGGTTTATGCAAAAAGAGTGCGGGGACAAAAATACGGGGTTGGCGTGTATATAGATAAACAGAGAAACGCAAAAAGATAAACAGATGCTATTTGTTTCAGCGTGTGTCGATTCAAAACAATGGCCGACAGAGAGACAGTCAATGCATTTCATAATATGTAGAGATAGAGATTGCTTGGACAGACGTCGCAATGTTGTTAGAATGTTGCGACATAGATTAGAAGTATGTTGACACATTAATTATGAAGTGAATCATCACTCGTGAATAACTATCGATTAGGTGATTTGTATAATAAGTTAATAGTAAAAACACATTTCGAACACCTATCCGACGGCCTCCACGCATGAAGTGCGAGCCTGGGTAGGACTCTGGCTTTATGGTCAGTTCCCCCTGGGAATCAACCTTCTGGCGCTCCTGGACGGTCTGCGCACCGTGCGGCGTAAGCCAATCGACTATGCACTCTGACTAACAACTTGCGGTGTCAACTACAACGGGCGAGCCCGTCACCACAGGACGTTTTAACGATTTTCTCGTTCTGTCGCCCTGCAGTGAACGTAGAAGACTTTGGACAGAACAATCCAACGTCCAGCTACGTCACAGCCCGCAAGAAGCCAACGCCTTTACCGCGAGATAGCCAGTAATGTTACCTGGCGGGCCGACCCTCGCGCCCTTGCTTCCAATTGTGACCAGATTTCTCCGGTCTCTCGATTGGTTCCAGACTCCCCTGACTAACAGTCGGGGGAGTCTGGAAGCAGTACTGTTTCCTATAGAGCGGGGTGGTTGCGGACCTTACGGCGACTGCTCTTGAAACGACCATCGGCTATCCGATCCTGGGTGAACAGCCGGGCAAAGGACGCTGTGGTCCGCGATAGATTCGGTATACACCGTTTCACCGCTTCGTAAGGGAGAGGACCGCGCAAGCGACCTCGAACTCGTAACGGAGTAATCTGGTCACAATTGGGAGTAAGGGCGTGAGTGTAAGCCCGCCGGGTAACACTCCTGGCTATCTCGCGGTTAAGGCGTTGGCCTCTTACGGGTTTGTGGCAGAGCTAGACGGTAGACTGTTTTGTCCAAGTCTTCTGCGCTCACTCCAGGAAGTTAGAACGACTAATCGTTAAAACTTTCTGAGGTGACGGGCTCGCCCGCTGTAGTCGACAACCCTAGTTGTAGCGGTGATTCGGTGTATACCGAATTTATTGCGGACCACTGTGTCTTTTGCCTGGTTGTTCACCCGGTATCGGGTAGCCGAATCGTCGTTTCAAGAGCGGCTGCCGCAAGGTTAACAACCACCCCTGCTCTATAGGAAATAAAGCCGTTCTCAGACTCCCTCGGTTATTAGTCGGAAAGTACAGTTGATTGGCTGACGCCGCACGGTGCACAGACCGTCCAGGAGCGCCCGAAGGACGATTCCAGGGCAATTGGCCAGCAGGCACAGAGGCCCGGGCTCGCACTTTTGCTTGGAGGCTACCGGATGAGTGTTGACCTGTGAGTTCATTCAGACTGATAGCCGGCAGGGTCTGGGAATAGTATTGTTTTTTAGAGAGCAGGGTAGTTGTTCGCTCACCTCACGGAAGACAGAACAATCTAATATCGTTAATACTTCCTGAGGTGACAGGTTCGCCTTGATTTGATTTTGATCCTCTCGTTTACTAAAGATCCACCGATGAAATCGCCAAATAAGAAAAATATAACAACCATTTATGAATTCAGTATTTAATTTAAAAAAAAAAGTGATTTTACATAACTATAACCCCGCTCTTTTATAATCTATTTTATCGAGTTGCACCAGCGGTCTCAGCTGGTCGGCGAAAATTCTCATGTCCTCAGCAATGGCATCCTGACCTGAAGGCGCCAAAACCTGCATTTGAAAAACCAAATTTTAGCATTTTGAATTCGTAAACGTAGACGAATATACACACAAGGTGTGAACCTGAGGGCAGTTTTTTCACAGTGCAGCTTATATGTATGGCCTAGAATACGGGTACGGTTTTATTTTGTAAATTTGAGACATCACTAAAATTAACGGTTTGTTCATTTTGGTCCTATAATTGGCCAATGACCCATCGCACGCAGGTATTCACCCATTCTTTCGACCCCCCTTAGACTGCAACTTAGTTCTTTCGACCCCCCTTAGACTGCCACTTAGTTCTTTCGACCCCCTTAGACTGCAACTTAGTTATTTTGACCCCCCTTAGACTGCAACTTAGTTCTTTTGACCCCCCTTAGTTGGCAACTTAGTTCTTTCGACCCCCCTTAGACTGCAACTTAGTTCTTTATTCCCCCTTTAGACTGCAACTTAGTTCTTTCAACCCCCCCTTAGACTGCAAGTTAGTTCTTTCGACCCCTTCGTCTCTTCCACAGCTGCAATACTAAGCATTTTTTTTTTTGGAAAAGCAATGGCGAAAACCACATTAATTCAAACTGTTTTTCTCTTTTGAAGCTCTACTTACCTGTTTTAATCGTAGATCAAAATAAAGTTTTGTAATAGAAATAGCTAAAACCACATAATAAATATAATAACAATAATAATAAATATGTTTCAAAAAACATCTGGCAAAAACACATGTGGAGTAAGAGGAAGACATTAGACCATAAGAGAATGACACCTACAACGCTGTTAGACGTTGTAGGTGACAACTCTCCAGTGGTCTAACGAGCTGCTCTGTCCCTTTCGCATGCACTAATTTTAATATCAGCGATGACGACCTATCTAGAATGGCGAGAATAGTTCGGCAATTGGCAATTAACTAATGGAAAAATCGGCGAGTAAATCAAGAAGCCAAACATGTATTTTACTAATGGAAAGGTAGGGAGTCCAACCTGCCGACCACTTGCGCTCACATCAAGAACCAAGCTCCTTTCTCCTCGGTGGTGGCTATAATACTGGCATTTAGTGGGGATAGAATTACACGACAAAAAAAATATAGGGATGGGCATCGATTAGTGACTCTCAATCATGACTTGACAACTCAACATCAACCCTGATCAGTGGTTGAAGTAGGAATCAATTATCTATTTAATTTTATGACACTCAAGCCACTCCCAAACAAATATTAATATGAAACTTACAGATAACTCGACGAGGTAGCTCTGTGAGATGGGTTCGTAGCCTTCGCTAAGTTTAGTCGGAATGGTGCACATCTTGAACACTTTGGCTACTGTTATCTTCATCCTGCCTTTCCTGAACATATAACCTGTAACAGAGAAAAATAAATTTAGCAATTTTTTAACACATTTTTGAATGTTAAAACTATACTGTTAGGTTATCTGTACCGAATTCGTAATTCGGTTTATTTTTTAATGTTAAAACTATCCTCAAGTAAAAGAGGTCAGTCATAAAAATCTTAGCAGTTGTCAATTCTTTTAAACGGGTTTAGAATATCCTACCTCTTTGTGAAACGACACAATCTTTTCTTTTACTTATAATTAACTTTGATGATGTGGCCTAACTAGACGCGAATAAAGAACTACTCGATAAGCTGGAAAGGATTCAAACGCTTTGTTTATTCCCTGAAGAAGTTTGATCACATATCGTAGGCAAATAGAATGGCTCCCCATTAGACGACGTCGGACTTTCACATACTCAGTACTCACCCTACTCTTTCGTGTACTACAGTCGAAAATACCTTCGTAATTGTATAATCTCTTCTCTCCGCTTTCATCCCATGGCCTTCCATTGCACTCTCAGGAAAATTTATTACTGGCTTTACCCCAGTATTTATCAACTTTCATGTTCAGGTCTTTCGTAGTGCAGGCAGCCCAACTCTGGAATTCCATGCCTTTGCACATAAGACAACTTGAAAACCCGAGCGGGCCTAAAAAATCTCTAGAGACATTTATTCAACTCATGAATACCCCCCCTCCCCCTCCCGTCTCCTTTGCTTGTCCTTATATTCCATTCATCCCTTCGATCCGAAGTCGTCCGTCATGTATCGTCCCTAATCGCCCCTGTGGGTGCGTGCCCTTTCACAGGATCCCGGTCGTCGACGTCTCCGACGGCGCCCCTGCCGTTTGCTGCCCGTTTTTATTTATTTTATTTTTTTCCGACACGCCGCATGGAGCATACCTTCCACCGCCTCATTATTGAAATAAAAAATAATATATTATACTAAATAAATAATAAAATATGTTACCGCTTAGTCGTCTAGTTTAGTTTAGTAATTGTAAACATTTTGAAGTATAAATAAACGGTTTACGGGGTGCCGGCGCCGGAGAATCCTTCCTAAGGTCTCCGTTCGCTCACCCCTCACGCGCTACCTTCCGGCACGAGTGAGGTTGTCGTTGCATGACATCCTGGGCAGATAAAACGACCCACGTCGTTAGAACTGCCCGGATGGTGGGCGGGGTTTTCAAACCTCGCCTGTCGCCGCGTAAATATTAAATGTCATCCCTTCGATATCAAGTTGACACACGTTTTATTGTCTTTATGAAGATTATTTTGTAAGTGTATTCATTTATGACTTACACTAAATTTTAAAATTACTTCTTTTATAAATCAATTTGCCCACATAAACCTTTAGTCACAATAATCCTGGCAGAATGGTTGAAAGATATTGCCATCTGGCAATAGGCCCACCGTGTTGTACTCTATTGTGTGTGCAATGAAATTTTTCAAACAAACTTCTTACCCATTGCTGCACATTAATATCAAAAGATTTTCATTAACCCCTTGAGCGGCAAACGGGACAATTGTCCCACAATTGAAATTACCGTAGAGCGGCAAAGGGGACATCTGATTCTGTCCCAGCCGATATCGGCGTCGACGTTTTCCAATTATTTACTCTTGATACCTCACATAAATCATACGGCCTGTGGTATGTGCGAAAAGAGGAGAAGATTCTCTGTCGTTAACTCGTTGGTTCATTATTTTTCATACAGTCGCCATTTTTTAGTCTATGATTGAACCAAACCAAACCAAAATCTTCAATATTCATGTTGATCTAATATGAACTTAGTTTATTTTACAATTAATTTTTAACTGTAATATGCTGAAATCCAAATGTGTAATATGCGGAAATCTGTTACTTTCGTAGGAAACGGTTATCGGCGTAATGTTTTTCTTTTTTTTCTACATTATGTTTATGCACTTGTATGTCAATTGTACATATTTTGCACGCTGTATGTTTCCAGAAAAAAAATAAAATTAAAAAAAAAATATCCAACGGTAGAGAAAAAAATAAATACTTCGGTATTTTAAACTCATTTTTGCTGGCTTACCTTTAACACTATATTCGTATTCAATCCGACATCCTAGTTCCGAGAGAAATTCGACGACGCTACCGTTGCAGGCAATGTCTATGCTGGAACGAACGACGGTAGGGCGCGATTTGTCACCGAGTTCAGGCTGACCAATATACCGCAGCTGAAACGGCATCTCTGGATAATCGAGCGCTTTTCGTACTCTCAGCATCAGCGGTGGAGACTGGAAAAGGAAAATCACTTTATATTTCAAATTTCAAATTATTTATTGAATTCAAATTATGAGTAAATTCAATATACAAAAGTCTTAACCTAACTAGGCTGCCGCCTGTTTCAAGGTAGAATATTTATTTTAATTATCCTAAGAAATCTATATTATATTCATATAAATAAACAAAATCATACCTAATGTAACAGAAATATCTTAATTACCTAATAAAAATTCGTAAGAAAATGTCATGAAAATTGTCAATAACCTGTTATTTTATTTTAAAACATGATAAAAATTAATATATATATTTATATATGTATTAATAAGTATTAATATGTATTAATAATATACAAAATAAATTCACTAAAATTAAAATAAAATAAAATTTTGAAATCATCAATTTATATTACTACATATACTACCTATTATGTTTTTATTATAAAGATTCAATTATTTAATAAGGTGTTCAATATCTGCATTTGTACAATTTAAGAGGTAGGCACTCAAACTATTTTTAAATTTATATGAAATTTTTATGTCTTTAATGTTTGGTGGTAGGCAATTATAAAATTTGGGGGCAAGATAAGAGAAACTGGATTGGCCAAAAGCGGATCTCCTGAGTGGTATTGCAAAATTTGTTTGTTGCGATCTTCTTGTTACACGAGATTGCTGGCTTTTTTTCTGTTACTGTTACTCTATACTCTCGGAAAAGGCCATCGGAAGAATATGTTTGGGGTTTTTTATTGATCACCCTTAGTATAGCCGTTTGCGCTTTGTAAAGGGTGGCCAGAAGCGTTTTTGCCGCACAGCCCCAAGTTACGATATTACAAGGCGGGTTGATTTAAATTGGGTTTTTTCCTATACCATTTAATTATATTTTTATAACAAATAGTTGCAAAAGAGAATGGCTATTTTAAGCCAACCCTTTAATCTCTCCAATAGCTATAAATCATATACCAATGAATAGATCTCTTTAGGTAAAACATTTATTACTAGACCTACTCGAGTCATCCCAAATATGAGCCATTTCGTAATTAGCCATCATTTTAAATATGGCTAATTACCTGATATCCCAATGCTAGTTTTTGTACATTCCACACATTTTATTATCAGTTGCGCTCCAAACCTCCATTTATACTTTACACATGGTAGCCTCCCCTCCCCTTCTCCCCTCCAACTGAACTGAGACTCTGCGTTGATGTTTGCGCCCACGCAACGAGTCTATAAGAGAGCACCTAACACAGCTACCCAATGTATAAGGGCATCCAACAGGTCCAGTCACTGTATTTTTGGTAACGATATTTGTAATAAATGAAAACCGTTGCAGAATACATGAAACGATAAAAGTACATATGCTTTGTGAGTACATATTATATATTTTGTCAGCAGCAGTATGGAGGGAGACGACTGGAATATATTACTTAAACTCTGTAATGTCTCATGATTTCGTTGCACCTCATCTTACTGACGTATGTAATATGCTAAGGTCAGCTGTCCTACATGATGAGTCCAGTGACCGTACATCTTAATATACTATCTTTTATAATATACTATATTTATATTAAACTATGTCTATCTTCAGTGCAAATAATATATTTTAAATAAATGATTGTCAAAAATTAACATTGAGTTATTGTGTAATTAGCCATATTTAAGAAGATTCCGAGCTTCGAAACTCTAAAACGGCTAATAATTGAGGTGAGTTGTAGTAATCTTCACACTTTAACAGCGGAGCACGTACTGAGTACAAGATACAAAATATTCTCTAGCTCGCGACTCACCTACTGAGGGCGTGATCGACTTTTGTTCGTGATCGCGATCAGTTTGTTTAAAAATCACGTACTCAGTTCGTAATTCGCATTATACTAGCAAATAGCTTTTATCTATACATACATATGCAATTCATTAGCGTAAATCGCGAATGCAGGGTGGGGGGACTAATCGAAAGTGGTCCCCCACTCTGCAAAATGAAAGTCTCGAGAGTCTGCAAAGTTTGCGCAGACATTAGAAAGAAGCAAACTGGCAAACGAGGACGCAAGGAGACAGTCTAATATTGCCTATATTGCAACGTACCACTAAGCTACTATCTGTGTTTCAAAAATTTCCACACAAAAAGAATTATGGTCAATGATTTGTATTACTTCAAGTACAACTTTTTTATCTCACAAAAATACCATTTTTTAAATAAATAATTTCATAAGTTATCGTAATATTTGTTTCTTTTTTATTTTTTTATCCGGAAGATATAAAAATTACTCTAATAGATACAAAACAAATTGTTTATCAGGTTATTATTTTATAGCCGTTACAATAATGCCAAAAAACATACACGGGCAACGTAATAAGCGCTACGAAAATGGCACGCGGGCAATGTAATACACGCTAAGAAACGTTAAAGTGTTAACTTATTCGGCATAAAAAGATATTTCCAATCTTAAATGCTTTATTGTTATTGAATGGATTAGAGGATGGGTCCAGCGCCCATACAATTTTGCCCATTACCCTTTACGAATATTGACAAAAAACTATACCCTCCAAACCCCCCAATATAGTTTGTGCGGGATGGCTCTAAAGGTAAAAATCATTTCACTACAAAACCTTTCTCAATAATCGAGAAAGCTTCCGTTTTGATTCTGGAGGTCGATTCGGTCTCTAAGCAGTATAAATTCCCTGAAAGTCTCGGACGCACAGCCCTACGTCCAGATATAACTCTTTACTCTCTATCTCGGAAAATGGCCCTTATCGTAGAATTAACTTAATGGGAATCAAATATCCCAAAAGACCACGAGTACAAATTAAATAAATACCATGATCTCGCAAATGCCAAACCCGGAAAGGCTTCACTGTTCACCTTCACGCGGTGGAAGTTGGCGCTCGTGGCCTGCCAGCTAAATCTCTGTTTCACCTTTTTAAAGATCTTGGTCTCTCCAGGAAAATAATCAACTCCTTAGAAAAATTATCTAAAACTGCGATTTCCGCATCTCAAATTCTATGGCTTCGAAGGGGGAGTGAATGGGTGGTAAGGTGAACGCTCACATGTTGCAAGACAGCTGTCCTAAACCTATCACAGCCGGTCGTTAGTCCGGAATCCACTGCTCACCCTCCAGAAGTGTAATAATACTATATGATATGATGATGAGCGCCGCTCAATTTTTTAGGGAAACAAGAAACTGAGAATTAACTGTTACAAATTTTAGAGCGGTTGTTTACAGCAGCCTTCCGCAACCCTGGGGTCGCGACCCCGTACGGGGTCGCGAAATATAATTATGGGGTCGTCTAAAAAGTCAGCAAGGTCTTGTACTTATCGATTTTTATTAAAGTTTATGCGTAAAATATAACCTCTCCATACACATTTTGATTTCAATTTCTTTAAAACGGAGAGATTCGATGAACTTAAAAGAAAAGGAGCAGCTGATCGATTTAATGTCTGATGAAAGCCTTCGAGCTATTTTCAAAACCACGGATCTATCCAAGTTCTGGATAATGACGGAAAAGGATTATCCACTGTTATACAAAATATCTCTGCTGAAATTGCTGCCATTCGCATCTACATACCTGTGTGAGACAGCTTTCTCCACATTGACTGCTATAAAAACAAAATATCGCTCCAGACAATGTAGAACCTGATTTGAGGGTGTCTATTTCTAATAATATATCACCAAGAATTAATATACTGACTGAATGTGTGCAAGCACAAGGTTCAAATTAATTTTTAAACTTACCTACCTAATTTTATTAGTGAATAAAATGTTAAAATAATTGCTTGTCTCATTTAATGCCTTCATAAATATGTTAAAGGCATATTTTCTCGTTTGCTCTAATATTATTTTCCAAAATAAATAAACTTTCCGATATAATTTACGAAATAACAACAGCTAGAACATGGAGAAAAATTGAAGTTTACCTTGATCTCGTTACCTGAACCAACCTTTGCATTTGTAAATTTAGTGTTTTTTTCTGGGGTCGCTGAAAACTCTTTTTTTAATTTTGGGGTCGCAACATCAAAAAGGTTGCGAACCGCTGGTTTACAGTACCAGTTGCAGGCATCGCCTACCAATTTATTTTAATTTTTCATCACTAAATTACAAAGAAATTACAATTAGGCCTTTTGAGGGATATTGCTGAGAAAGATCGACCTCTTTCGCCCTTACCTGCAATCCTGTACAGATGTACAGTCGCTTTTATATACAGATGCAGGATGGAGCAAAAGTCAAGCAACCCAGTTCGTCAAAAATTGAGAAAAAAATGTAAATAAATTTATTTTGACTCGAAACACATACAAAAACATCAAAAAGATAGAATAAATGTTAAAAATGCCCATTCTCTCTTGGCGATTACGATTAATGATATTTTGGACACATTCTCCTATTCATTGAATTTATCCACCAGAGGCTTAAGGCGAGTACACATTAGGCGCTCAGAGTTGCGTTCGCCGCGCGTTAGTAGCGTACATACAGCGCGCTTAGCACGGCGTTTAACGAGCGTTACCAAGATGTCCATACTACTGGCTCAGTTCGGAAATGGACGTCAAAGTGTTTGCTTGTGTTGGCTCCTATACCGTCACTATAAAAGTCGACGGCAGAGGCAAAGAGAATTTTGGGTGCACCTAATATTACGAGATAGACTGGTGAATACGCGTCTAGCCTACACGAAAGCGCGCGATCAAATGTACGACAAAATGGCGGCGCATGTATCTACAAGCGCGTAGAGCTGATGCCCGCGCAACGCGCGTTTGAATGAAAATCTGACAGCGCGCGTCTAACGTGTGCTTGCATGTGTACACATCATATGAAACTCTTGGTTCCCAAAACGCGCGTTAGCAAAGGGCGCGTTTGAAAGCGCCCAATGTATACTCGCCCTTATTGCTGACTTGTTTGGCATCGGTACTCCCGAAAATTCAGTTTCAAATTAATTTTAAACTTTGCAGTAAGAGTTTGTGCAAAAATATACATGGACAAAGAAAATTCGGTGAACTTTGAGCATTTTTGTTTCACTTTTCTGATGATGTTCTGACCTGTTAATCGAATCGATGTATTTATTTAATTTTGATGGAGGGTCAGTACATCTAGAGACCAATGCATCTAATTTAGATGTTCTGATGATATTATCGTGGTTTTCGGGCCACACTTTAGATGCTCTGACCCGGACTCAACTATAGTATATTGTGACACGTCCAAAAGCGGTATGTTCGCCAATTGGATACCAATGTAATGTAATGTAATTTAAAAACATGCATGCGTTTAGCACATAGCGTCTAATTATGTGAATGTACAATGTCACACTCTACAGTACTTACCCGTGAAGTAATCGAGGCATTTTCCATTATATAAGTAGAAACTTGACAAACCTGTGTAGTTGGTCCGCGCATACTGAAGCAGACTTCCTGATCGTTAAAGGTCTCCGGACCAGCATCCACGTTATCACAGAGACCTCTCAGGCGGTGCAGCAGCACCTCCACTGCTGAATCCAGTACTGAACCCTGAAAGCATTTATTAGGTCTTTCATATCGGGTAAAACAACCCTAACACACAATATTCTCTGGCAAATGCCCAGTTGGAGGTGTAGACTACAATGGACGAAGCCGCCACCCCAGGAAGTTTTAACGATTTAGATCGTTCTGTATCCCGTGACGTGAACCTAGAAGACTTGAGGACGAGTACAGCCAACATGTCCAGCAGAAGCCGACGCCTTATGGCGAGGTACCGAAAAGGTGAGATACCTCCACTTGGATGGTTATGGATACTATCCACCCGGATGGTTATGGGTTCGAGGCCGCTTGTGCGGTCCTCTACCTGCTGTATGTTCAGCGGTATCAGTGACCATGGCATCTTCGCCCGCCTCTGATCTCAGGATCAGGTAGCCAATTGGACATTTAAAGAGTGGAAGACGACATGACATTATACACCCCTGCTGCTTAGGAGACAGTTTATTTCCATAGTCTCCACACTCCTTCAGTAATTAGTCAGGATGCACAGCCATTGGCTGACTCAACACGGTGTGCAAACCGTCCAGTAGCGCTGGATAGCAATCCTCTAGGGAAAACCGATCCATCAGACGTGAGGCCTGGGACGCATGAGTCCTTTCCGGAATAGTCCCTCGCTCGAGACGGCTACTGAATAGAGGCTGAATTGTGAGTTGAACCGACCCTAGAAACACAATGGCCCGAACTGCACAAAGCTATTTGCTACCAATGCGAACGCCCAATTAGAACCAGTTAAGGAACAAAAGAAAGATCTTGAATACCAATTAGAGATCTCAAGTGGGAAAATCACATACAGTGGGTGCAACTTTGGTAGTAATTGGCATATTTCAGTATTCCTAGACTTTTAAACTGTAATATTTTCTGGTATCCACAATGTTATTATATTGAAATAAATATTTACTGAATAATCACACTGAATGGTAATGTAGAGAAAATTATTTTTGTGTTATTTAATAAAAACAATAATGTGGACCTCAGAAGGTATTGCAGTTTAAAAGTTTGGAAATATTGAAAAATGATAATAAGTACTGAAATTGCATGGCGTACAATAATTAGTACTAATGTGATGGCCACCCGCTCTAGTTGCAATTGCTAAAAGAGTCAATTCTACTCTCTATCTGATAAGGAAGGCTTTCCAACATCTATCAATAGAGGTGTTTATAAAGATCTACAAGGGATAAATAAGACCTATTCTCGAGTATGACTATCAGCTCCAGCAGGCCTATTTATTCAAAATGTCCTGGAAAAGATGCAGGAAAAGTCCCTAGGTAACCTAGCGAAAACAGCAATTTTCCACAATTTTTACGTTTCGGTAAGGTCAAACCTGCAACGCCCCTTCAAAATAATCAAATAGCATATGTGATTCTACAGTATTTTACCTGCAGTAAGTATTCCTGATTCGGTATTATATTGGCTCGGAGAGCTTGACTCAAACTGTCCATAGCCGTGCTAACAGGTGACACAGACATGGGTAGTGCCATTTTAAATATAATTTAGCCCCTTGTTGTAAATTTGTAAAACTTTTAATAATGAAGCTTTTAAGATGAAACCACGATGAAACAAATACAAACTGTCAAACGCTGTCAAATCACAACAAACTACCGGCCGCCATGACAATTTTTGACACCCCTAGGGCGACTCCTGGATTGATTGGTATCGATATTATTTTTTGAGAAAACATTCAACGCATCAATAAAACCATGCATACATGTAATACCTACATCATTAAATTTTATCAATTTCACAGTTTTACTTTATCGGCCTACCAACCGACGACAATGTAAAGTATTGTGAACGCACTGTGTGTATGTGTATGTGTGTGTGTGTGTATTCCTTCACGATAGTGCCCAAACGCGTTAGCTATCCGTATTCTCTTATAAATATTTAAAAAAATCGTGTGAAAAAAATATTTCGGTACGTCGTTTCCGAGATATGGAATTTTAAATATAGATGCGCAACGCTAGTTTCTTCCACCGGCGCTCGCTGATTGTGACGTCATAGCTCAACACTCGCTCAGTCCGTCGCGCGCCACCGTACGGTATACTAGGTTTCATTAGAAGATTACGCTAATATCTTTTGAGATGTCTAATCCAAATAGTAGAAAATCGTGTGTTGTGCCAAAATGTAAGACCAAAACCATCGAAAACGTTGTTTTTTCTTGTCCCAATGGATGTCAAAATGCGAAAAAAATGGATACAAGCTAAGAAGAGGTTGGATCTAATTGATCCTTTCGAAACGTTACACATTTTTCAACAAGATTGTCACGATACTATATCGTATAGTACTTCATGCACGTCTACATTCTTCGACGTTTCGAAGTCCTCGTGTGCAATACAGAATAGGCCCTTTCTTATCCCGGACATGTGCATTTGTGTTTGTATTGTGCATGACCATAATATTTCTTGCCTACTACATTACTAAAAGTGGTGTCCTTGTACGGTCATTTTATATCTACAACACAGTCATTGGTGAGCCCATAAGGCGATGCACCAATTATAGGCTTCCTATTGTTTAAAAAACGACCAGATCCCATTATCTTCAGATTTTTGACCCCTGAGACTTAATTTAGGACATCTTTTTCTAATACCTTTCCTCTTTTAATAGCAGCAGTTTCACCAAATACTTCTTCGACTAGAATCATCGTTTGTTTTGCACTGAGATGCTTCGTGCATTTTGAGGCTGTTGTTCATACGAAGCGCAGCTTAAACCACAAATTTACATTACATTTTCGTCGTGTCCAATTGACGGCTAAATACCGCTCTTGGACGTGTCAAAATAATTGGGTTAGGTAGTAAGTTTCGTTACTATTCTTTACTGAAAATACATAGGTAGTCAAGAATTAACTACTAGATTGTCAAACTATAAATATAAATAATCAAAATAGAAGCCTAATATTTGAAGTAGTTAGTAATTCGAAAAAAAAATAGAACGTGAATGGGCTATTGTAGCCTCTTTTACTTGAAGATATCTTGATTCCGTCATTTCTATTCTACAAAATGTTATAAAACTCTCAACATCAAAATCCACACCGGTTTTTTAAAATAGATTAATTAGGTAATGGATAGACATCTTTTCCACATCTTTTTTTTCAAACACATTACTGTGCGAGCGAGCACTGTATTTGAAGCTCACGAAGTTTTAGTACTATTTTGTCGAATAAAATCATTTTCATTCTGCTCGACCTCATAGCGTGTTATTTGTAGCCTTAATCACGTTCAGTGTATTACCGATACCCGAGAGCTTATATTTTTTCCAATAACACTTAATAGAAGTTGTTGAGGGCTCCTCGCTTCGACGATGTAACCACGATGTAAAAATGCTACGGCATGTTTACAGCCATATTTGCTGGCGGCACAATCTTCACAGGCTAAGTTGAAAATTTCTTCGTCCTTTTCATCGTATTCTAAACTGCAATGATGCACGTAGGTGATGCGATTAAACATTTAACTGTACAAATATCACCTGCTCTTTTAATTTGCACGTAACCAATAGCATCATCGCAGCTCTTGCCGATTTGAAAAAGGTAACAAAGTCATTTATTTTAATAATGACATATTCAAAAAAGGTTTCGTAATAAGTCACTGTATTCGCAATACGTCAATTTATTCAGAAAAAAAATAATTAAATAGAATAAATAGGTACACACAGTAGCCGGCCGCCCCAGCGCTGGATTCGATATTCACGTGAGTTTTAAATGTGTGCAAAACAAAACCTACTTGGTCTTTTTGATTGAAACAAAAACTAGACGCTCGAAGCTCGATAACTCTTTAATCGATGAAAGACGCTATTTTATATTACAGTCGATATTGCCGATGCTCTTTGTAAAATATTGTTTGCGTTCAGCGGACAAACGATCAGCTTTTCCGCAATTGGAGCAAATGATTTTTTGGTGGACCCCACGTTGGTTCTATTGGATCACATGAACCAATAGAATGCACGAAGTTTCAGCTAGTTGGAGTGCTTGAATATTGCGGATGTCGCTTGAAGGAAGCGCCACGTATTCATGGGTTATAAAATACTGATTAGGCCGTCAGTTTGACAGCTGTTTGTTTTTGTAACCATTACAGGTGCTTATAACCTCAAACTCTCGAATTTTAGCCATTTTTTAAAAGAAATCGATGAAATTGCACCAAATTCAAGTGGTATATTGTGGAAATGGCGCAGACTGTTATTATACGTCTCGCCAGCGATCGCGTGAACCACTCTTTGGAAACTGTCGGCCCCGTGTCCAGGCTCTACACGCCCGGAGAAATTGTTGCTTCTAAGCAGGAATTTATGAGGTTTCATATCATTTATTTATTACTTAGCGAAATGTTACACCCCCCTTCCCCCATCAAGTAGCCTATGTTACTCTCCATTCCTTCTGCGATCTCCGTTCAAAAAATCACATAGTTTCATTGGTCCTCTTCAACGTGATGAAAGTACAAACAAATTCATACTTTCGCGTTTATAATATTAGTAAGGGTCGGGGTATAGATTTTCACCACATCAATCTGAAGATTTGGAATTATTGCAGTATATGAACCTTTCTCAGAAATGAAAAAAATAAAGAAATACTACTAGATTCGATCATTGTAATGCTAAAAGTGAAAGAAAAAAGCTTCGGACGCCTAAAATTTCAAAACCAAATTTACATACAAAGTTTTTTTAACTCAGTTTTTTACAGTTGTTTTAAAAAAAACTAATCTAACCTACCGCCAAATAGGTGTTTATGTATTATTTAAAATAAAAAAATACTTAACCTACCGAAATGTATGGGTTTGGCGCTTTTTTAAATGTTTATATCTCGCTTATTTATCGAGACAGAATAAATATTATTGCAGATTTGGAATCAGAGTGGTAAATATAGTCTGGTGACATTAAAAAATCAACAATCTAGAAGAGGTTCCTATACTGCAATATTTGGTGGCCTATCTTTGTAGAACTCTAGAATATGTTAAAAATAGATTAATTTGAGAAAAATGTGTTTTAGTATATATTTTTTAAAATTAAAATTGATTCAGAGATTGACATAAAATGACTCGGCAAACTGTCAAATTGCAAACAAACCGTCACTGCAATATTAAGTTTTTTTTTTTCAAATAAAAGAATGGTTTTCCCAAGTAATATTATTTTTTTTACATGCTTTGAAGTTGTTAACCCTTCAAGCCCCGCGACTTCTATATCGAAGTCAACTGAACGCGTCCAGGACAAGTGATTTGATTGGGTTTTTTGTGTCATTCCGTATTTAGTTGTATTTTATTTAAATGCACGATGATATTTGTATCATCGTGCATTTAAATAAAATACAACTGCATACAGAATGACACGAAAAACCCAATCAAATCACTTTTCCTGGACGCGTTCAGTTGACTTCGATATCGAAGTCGGTGGGCTTGAAGAGTTAAAGTATACAATGGGCACAATGTCGTTTCTTCGTGAATTAAAATAGGAACTTAGTTCAAACGAACGAGACAGCGATACTTTAGAACGGAATATGAACTGAACTATCGTCAATTTTCCCGCACCAAAACTACATGTTGAACTTATATACGCCCGAATAAGTTTGAACACATTTCGTTCGGAGTTAGATTTAGCTGCTTTATCTTTTGGTGGGTAGTTTTAATGCGGAAAAGTGACAACCGTTTATTTCCCATTCCGCTCTGACGTACTGCTCTGTCTCGTTCACATGAACTAATTTCCGATTTTAGTTAAAAAAAAACACAATCAAGCCCAATGAGTCACCAGATCTTCATAATGGATGCTGTGAAATTCATACCCAGACCGAAAGGACAAACAAACAAATAAACTTTTTCGTTTATAAATTCAGGGGTCACGGCACGTATATTGAAGATGAGGACATAAAATCATCAGTGGCTGGCTACGCGGAGAAGGTCAATAAGCTGATAAGGGTGCGTCCGTTAAAGAGTCGCTACGTCGGTGAAATTGGAGATGTCGTGGTGGGGAGAGTAGTCGAGGTCCAAAAAAAACGGTGGCGCATCGACACCAATTCGAGACTCGATTCTCTGCTGGCGCTGTCCTCGGTCAACCTGCCCGGCGGAGAGTTGGTAAGACCAAAAAAAAATATCTTTGAAATAAATAACGTCTGTTTGTGAGTCTGTGTAGTTCTGGAACTCGCAACGGTCCCGGTTTCGTGTTATCCTTTTTAATAGACCGAGATCTGGTGGAACCTAGGTTTTAGGATCTTTCTCGTCGTCCCAGGAGAATCGGCATGAACTATGAGTTTTATATAGAATAAGTATGTCGTATGCAAGCATTTGTACCGCGGGCTAAAGAGATGACGGTCAGGAGCCTCAGACTAATGATTATGATAAGTAAGGATGTGGCCAGTGAATACTAAATCTGTCCAGCGGTTCTTGAGTTTATCACTGTCTAAAAGTTGGGAGCTAGGTAGATAATGGGCCTTTGCTGAGTTGGCCACGAAGACCCATTCTGACCTATTCTTAGAGTTAGTTTCCCCTAGGAATCAACCTTCTGGCACTCCTGGACAGTCTGCTCAACGTGCGGCGTAAGCCAATCGACTGTGCACTCTGACTAACAGTCGGGGGAGTCTGAAAGCAGTACTGTTTCCTATAGAGCGGGGGTGGTTGCGGACCTTACGGCGACTACTCTTGAAACGACTATCGGCTACCCGATCCTGGGTGAACAGCGGGGCAAAGGATGCCGTGGTCCGCGACAGCTTCGGTATACACCGTTTCACCGCTTCGTAAGGGAGAGGACCGCACAAGCGGCCTCAAACACTAAACCAATCGTGAGACTGGAGTAATCTGGTTGCAATTGGAAGTAAGGGTGTGAGTTACCAGCTGTTACCCGCTGGGTAACACTCCTGGCTATCTCACAGTTAAGGTGCTGGTCTCTTACGGGCATGTGGCGGAGCTTGACGGTGGACTGTTTTTGTCCAAGTCTTCTGCGCTCACTTCAGGGAGACAGAATGACTAATCGTAAAAACTTCCTAAGGTGACGGGTTCGCCCAGAATAGTTGACAACTCTAGTTGTCTAAAAGTTGGACAGAATTTATGAAATGTTTTTCATCTTTTATATATATTAACCCCTCAAGCCCCGATTGGCCGATATCGGCCACAACTCGATCTAGCGTGACGGCCCCGTTTTAATTTTATTTTAATTTATTTTGTTTTATTTTATTATGTTTTATTATGTTAATATGTTTCATTTTAATTATGGGTATATTGGTTTAGCAGTAATTAATGTTTTGGTGAGACAGTGTCGTAATTCAATTTTTTTACTAATTTTTACTAAAAAATTTTGGGATAGCAACTTGTCAATCGGCTGAGGGGCCGAGGCCTGAAGGGTTAATGGTATTACACATAAACCTTCTTCGAAATACTCCCTCATGAACAGTGAAAACGACATTGAAATCTGTCTAGTAGTTGAGTTTAGCGCAATCAAACAGACATTGTGATTGTCTGTTTGATTGCGCTAATGCAAACAACAACTAATGCAAACAGACAGATGTTGCATTAGTTGAATATTTCCAATTGACCATCGTTCGTAAGAATTCAAAATGTCCATATGAAACCGGTATAACAAACAATATTACAATAGAACTCCATTTAACCAAATCAGTTGCGACTGTACCTCATTTAGATAATCAAAAATTCGGATAATTGGACTTTTTTCGAAAAAAGGTTCTATTTTAACCCCTAGAGCCCCAATTGGCCGATATCGGCCACAACACAATTCAGCGTGACGGCCCCGTTTTAATTTTATTTTAATTTAATTTGTTTCTTTTTATTATGTTAATGTTTTATTTTAATTATGGGTACAGTGGTTTGGCAGTAATTAATGTTTTGGCGAGACGGTGTCATAATTCAATTTTTTTACTAATTTTGACAAAATTTTTTTGGGACATCAACTTGTCAATCGGCTGAGGGGCCGAGGCCTGAAGGGTTAATTGATTATGTATGTTGTTGTATGTATGTTGAAAATAGGAGAAAAAACTATTTTTTAAAGAAAAAGAGCCAGCCGTTACTTGCTTTAAATGATGAACAACCAAGCTTTTCAGCTAAGACTTTAGCTTTTTCTCAAAGAATCGGAACCGGAATTGGGTTTTCCATAGAATGTTGCTGCAAAAACCACTTAAAAAGGGGATCTTCTAAATCTTTGTTTCTTGCTGCTTTCATTGATTTTCTTGAAAAACATCCATCTTCGTTTTCAAGCACCGACACAAAGTTGAAAAGTGTAGGTTTGCTCGTTTCCGTCTCAATTTTTTTGCTATTTTAATTTCGGATAATCAGCGATTCGGATAGTCGGAGTTCGCATAATTGGAATTCTACTGTATTTACAAAAATTGTCAGGTTCACAAATTTTATAAAAAAAAAAAAAATGCTTTGAGCGTTTTAAATACGTGCGTGCTTCCGAAAATGTTGGTACGGGGAGCAGATCTTTAACTTCAACCTCTTCTATGTCTCCTTAAACTCGCATTGATTTGCATCAGCAAGACATGGATATTTCATAAAAAACTTACGATAAAGTCGACACTCCGCTGGCTGGCTGCTTTTTGGGAGTTTTGTAACGCCATTGATTCTATAGCGTAATAGATTGCTCAACATTGTACTACGATTTGGCAACTAGGATTTTATTTTTAAACGCAACGTGTAGATGGCAGTCATAGTTCCAAAAATTGATTAATCTTCTCTTATTATTTTCGATATGGTGACTGTTGTGGTATAACAGTATGGTGGCACACTGTAGATAGAACTTTAATCACGCCTTTACGGTATAAAAAAAAGTCATATAATACTTCTCGGGTATTTACCATGAATACTTCTTGGGTATTTACCTAAAAAAACGCATTCAAAGCAAAGCTCCGTAGGCAGAAGCGGCTACTTCGTCGCCAGCTACGTGAAGCCAAGAAAGCCGGAGATAAGGCCCTCTGCCACAACTTCTCGCGCGCGTACCGCTCTATACTCAAACTGATACAGAGCGTAGTTCATGTCCCCTTTGTAGCAACACCCCTTGCACAGCTAGACATATTCTAGCTGACTGCAAGGTGGCCTTGGATCAAGGACGGTACACTTATCGCCACGACAAAGTCCTTGCTGTTATTCGCGAGGAACTTAGCCTCTCAGTGGCTCGTGCCAACAAGGGTTCCACAGTATCCTCCAAACCCCCAATACAGTTTGTGCGGGTTGGTTCTAAAGGCAAAAAACATCTCACTGCAAAACCTTTCTCAATAATCGAGAAAGCTTCAGATTGGATTATGGAGGTCGATTCGGTCTCTAAGCAGTATAAATTCCCTGAAATTCTCGGATGCACAGCCCTGCGTCCAGATATAACTCTCTACTCCCTATCTCGGAAGATAGTCCTTATCGTAGAATTAACTGTTCCATGGGAATCAAATATCCCAAAAGACCACGAGTACAAATTAAATAAATACCATGACCTCGCAAATGCCGTCACCCGGAACGGCTTCACTGTTCACCTTCACGCGGTGGAAGTAGGCGCTCGTGGCCTGCCAGCTAAATCTTTGTTTCACCTTTTTAAAGATCTTGGTCTCTTCAGGAAAATAATGAATGGGTGAAATAATGAATGGGTGGCAAGGTGAACGCTCACATGTGGCAAGACAGCTATCCTGAACCTACCACTGCCGGTCGTTAGTCCGGAATCCACCGTTCACCTCCCAGAAAAGTAATAACACTATATGATGGGCCCGACTTCGGTCAGTGAATTCCATGGCAGCTCCGTTTGTATTTTATTTTATGGAGATAAAAACCTCGTAGTAATAAGTTGCTAATGCTTGATTATTCATTAAAATTACTGTAATTTTACTTATGTAATTATTAACCCCTCAAGCAGCAAACGGGACAATTGTCCCAGAATTGAAATTACCGTAGAGCAGCAAAGGGGACATCTGTCCCAGCCGAGATCGGCCGATGTTTTCCAATTATTTACTCTTGATACCTCACATAAATCATACGACCTGTGGTATGTGCGAAAATAGGAGAAGATTCTCTGTCGTTAACTCGTTGGTTCATTATTTTTCATACAGTCGCCATTTTTTAATCTATGATTGAACCAAACCAAACCAAAAACTTCAATATTCATGTTGATTTTCAACACCGAACATTTTTTTATTTTTGTATGGGTATAAGTAAAACGAAGTCATAGGTTGAATGAAGCATATTATAAAAGTATTCACAATTTCTTTCATAGGGTGATTTATTTCCAGAAAAAACATAGAAATGTTGGACAAGGCAGTTTTTTTTCTGTACCACAACTTTGACAGATAATTCTGAATAATGCTTATTGCTTTACAAAACGACGTTACACTTATCTAATAGCAAATTTCAACAGGAACATAAAGCAGGTCTTCTTTATACGATCCGTATAGTAGTTTCGGAGTAATCGTCGTTTTCCTGAAACGCTATATTTTTGTTGTGATGTAATCTTCTTCTTCGCGTTCTCTAAGAGACACTACAATTCAAACTTCAGCGCTCGAGGGGTTAAGCATTTATCTTTTATTTTGTCTGAATTTTGTTATTTTTAGTATTATTCGTTGCATTAGTTTTGAGGTACTGATTTCTTTGACTAAAAAATTTTTTTTTTGATTATTTGTTTCGTTTATATTTTCATTAAAATGTGTTTGTGTTTCAAACAATTATGATTGTGACATATCCAACTGTTTTTGCAATTTTGGATCAATAAAAAACTATTGACTATTTAGAGGACGATCGTTAGAGATTTCAACTTAAATAGTTTTCCTTTTCCTTTTAGCGAAGGAGATCTGTGGAAGACGAACACATGATGAGAAAATATTTGAAGGAAGGAGACTTGATCAGCGCTGAAGTACAAAATTTGTATTCTGACGGTTCCCTATCGCTCCACACGCGAAGCTTGAAATATGGGAAGGTATAATTTTGGTTACTATTTTTTAATATTATTTGACATTTTGTTTTATTTAACACAATTATTTATTTTCCGTATTCTATTTTAAAATATTTCCTATTCTGATTATTAGCTATTTAATTTTTGTTTAAAAAAAAAAATATGACGAATAAATGCACCACTGTGGGCAAAATCTAAGGTGAATTTTCAATTTAAACTTTACGGGCTAACCGATTCGGGCAAACTCTTTTATTTTTATGTTGGTACTACTGTTACTGACATCTGTGCCAAATTTCATGTCACTGTCATCATTTGTTACATAGTTACGCTTGTGTTTTCTAAACGACTAAAAGTGCAACCAGTGAACCAGTTTGTTATCGAAAGCATGAAACGCCATTAGAGAAGGCAACTTTCGAGCGCTGACGTTTGAATTGTAGTTTCTCTTAAGATGGGATTCCACCAGTGTGCAGAACTGTGCGGCACTGCAATGCACAGTGTGCGACACAAATGTTTATTCTGGTCGACTCACTAAAGCAAACAATAACAAATTGTGCGCGAACATTCTAGAAATGTTCGCGCACATCTGTATACTTTTGTGCGCGCACACATGCAGGCAGTGGACTCGCGTCGCGTCGACAAACCTGTTGTGCGCGAACTCAGTCTTGCTTCCGCTACCGGAGTGAAAACATTGATTTGTGCGCGTACATTGTTAATTAACCAAGCTAAATATGGATTGGACGAATGATAAAATTATTAATTTTATTCAAGCTATTGAAACTTATCCTGTATTATGGGATTCTAGTCACAGTGATTATAAAAATAAAAACAAAAAACACGACGCCACTCAAGAGTTGGCGCAAAGTTTCAATTGTGACTCGACTGAGGTAATGAGAAAATGGAAGATTATTTTGGCTCAATACCGAAGAGAAAAGAAGAAAATCGCGGACTCAAAATCTTCAGGTTCTGGGATTTTAGATATATATAAGCCGAAATGGTTTGCTTATGCATATTTGAATTTCTTTCATGGAAGGGATGAGCCGAACGTCAGCTTGAACTCACACGACGAAATAAATGAACAGGTAGGTACGTTTTAAATGTTTATTTTCTTACCTCTAATATTATTACTTAGATACCTATACTATTTACGCCAGATACCTATACTATTTACGACATAATGCCGAATAAGTTTTCCACAATACGTCTCGCTCTGCTCAACCGATAATTAAATATTCTCTCTTTTGATCTTTTGTCATGTTGACCGGGATATGGTTTCATTAAATTTATATCTAACGCAAAAGCATCATCTGCCACAATGACATGTGGAATTGGTTTGTTCCTTCCGGGTAACGGGTAAGGTTCAGGCAAATTTAATTTTCCTTGCTGAAGATTAGCATAGATAACAACGTGTTTGCCATCCATAGCCCCAATGCAATGAGGGAAATTCCAAAGATGGTCAAATTGGCGCTCTAAGATCATCCATTCTTCTAAAGTGTTAGGCATCTGAAAAAGGAAATTTTATTACTATTTCAGGTATCACAAGATATTATTATCCAGAATGACACAGTAAATGAAGATCAAGAGTCTCTTCATGAAAGGCCAGTCGAAAAGTTTAAGGCTCCGAAGAACTCGCTTAAACGCCGTATTGTCGATGAAGACCCGAGAATCGCCCAAGCTTTGTCCATTATGAATAACGTAAACAAGCAGATGGAAACAAAAAAACCTGATGACGAAGACATTTTTGCTGCAGCCGTCGCAACGAAATTAAGGAAAATTAGAGATGAGCGAACCAAGATTTTAGTACAAAGGGATATAGATAATTTATTGTATGACGCTATTATTGGTACTGGAAAATATGTTACAACTCCAATGCCTTCACCGTATTCAGATTCGTCAAATTGTCAGAGTCAAGGACCGGCTTCAAGTTTTCAGGTCCGCGATAATGATTATTCAGATCTTTTACGTCAGAATGATGGCGAAACAATATCTTGGCATGAAATGTAATGCAATAAAAGTGACTAAAATAAAATGGTATATTATTTTTATTTTCTTACCTTAATATTTTCTTTCAACACGCTTATCAACGCCTTACAAGTCTCAGGTACAATCCGAGCAATAAGCTCTTTTGAAACTTTAAATAAGAACATTAAACTTGCAAAAGAATCTCCAGTAGCAAGATATCTTAAGGTGATTGCAAGCCTTATTGAAACAGGGACACATTTTCTGTAGTTGGTATCTTGCTTAGCAATAAAAGGACTAGTTACATTAACCAGCAACTCAAAATCTTCGCAAGATATACGTGTGAAGTTTTTAAATCCACTCAATGGATCTATTTTTATTTCTTCTAGAAATTTATTCGTTTCTTCATTCCGTCGCTGTAGTAACGGCCTCACCCAACATCGCGGTTTCTTCCTTCGTTTCTTTTTAAGGAGACTACATAGTAAAACACATGCTGCAGCACAAAGCACTACGTTTTCCTGCCCGTTCATATTAACTACTGAACTGTCTCGGCAGAAACTCTGCTCAGTGAACATGTTCGCGCACAAGTGTGCTGAACTGTGCGCTTACAAAAGTTACGCACAGCCTTACCAGTGGAGACGGAAGCCAAATGCGACACCAGCTTAGTACCTGCACTGTTGGAGTTTTGCACAAAATGTGTGCAAGCAAATGTGCTGCACACTATTTTGGTGGAATCGCACCTTTAGAGAACGCGAAGAAGAAGATTACATCACAACAATAATATAGCGTTTCAGGAAAACGACGATTACTCCGAAACTACTATACGGATCGTATGAAGAAGACCTGTTTTATGTTCCTTTTGAAATTTGCTATTAGATACGTGTAACGTCGTTTTGTAAAGCAATAAGCATTATTCAGAATTATCTGTCAAAGTTGTGGTACAGAAAAAAACTGCCTTGTCCAACATTTCTATGTTTTTTATGGAAATAAATCACCCTATACAAGAAATTGTGAATACTTTTATAATAATTATAATATGCTTCATTCAACCTATGACTTCGTTTTACTTATACCCATACAAAAATAAAAAAATATTCGGTGTTGAAAATCAACATGAATATTGAAGTTTTTGGTTTGGTTTGGTTCAATCATAGATTAAAAAATGGCGACTGTATGAAAAATAATGAACCAACGAGTTAACGACAGAGAATCTTCTCCTCTTTTCGCACATACCACAGGCCGTATGATTTATGTGAGGTATCAAGGGTAATTAATTGGAAAACATCGGCGCCGATCTCGGCTGGGACAGATGTCCCCTTTGCCACTCTACGGTAATTTCAATTGTGGGACAATTGTCCCGTTTGCCGCTCAATGTGTTGGTTAACCACAAAAAAATAAATTTGAAAATTGACCTTAATGTCTAAGTTGATGTAGACACGGGACCATCAGTTCTATTTATTTAACCCCTGGAAGGCCAAAAACGCCAATCGGTGGTTTCCGGTGGATTAGGTAACAACAGTGGCGGCGCTAGACCACACTTGGACGTCGGCGAAATTAGGTTCGCAAGGCCTTTTTTATTCCCCAGTCAAAAAGAAAACGTTAGATTACATGAGCCGAATTACAGTGAAACTAATGTATGAGTAAACGAGTTTTATTGCTAATCAAATGATGTTAAAAATTACACAAATAGAAATTAAAATGGACGAACGTTTCGGCTTTTGGCCTCACTGAACTTTTTCAGGATTATGTCATAGCTAATACTAGCCGCTATTTCAGCTTCAATTGATAGAATTGATAACGCAGATAGTCTCTCTTGGGTCATCGTGCTTCTCAAGTAGGTCTTAATCAATTTTAACTTTGAGAAGCTTCTCTCAGCGGAAGTTGTACTGTCGGGAACTGTGAGCATGATTCTAATTGCTATGTAAACATTTGGATATATTTCTTCCGCATTATTTTCTAAAATGTACTGAATGAGTTGTTTCGTCGTTGACAGAATCAAGTGAATTCGCTTTTAAAAGCTGTAGCTCTTCAATAAAAATAAACTTTGTGGATGAGAGTCTAGTTCTATTCACAGAAGGAATGGTTGTTTACGTTACGCTCACAGAAGAATGAAATACAATAGAAGAATGAAGAGGAAATACGTGGGGAGATTACGACAGCAAAAGTATGGCTCATGCTATTGGCCTTCAATGCCAGAATGATTGGACAACAATTGGAGACTTTTGCATTCCTCCTCCAATTCACTGGAAAGTAATGTTGTATGACTGGACGCCAGAGATGCTGAAATTTTATTTAAATGCCTTTCAGCATACACTTCCAGACCCCAGTAAACTCACTCGTTGGAGCTATGCCGAGGATAGTTCATGTCCCCTTTGTAGCAACACCCCTTGCACAGATAGACATATTCTAGCTGGCTGCAAGGTGGCCTTGGATCAAGGACGGTACACTTACCGCCACGACAAAGTCCTTGCTGTTATTCGCGAGGTACTTAGCCTCTCAGTGGCTCGTGCCAACAAGGGTTCCACAGTATCCTCCAAACCCCCAATACAGTTTGTGCGGGTTGGCTCTAAAGGCAAAAAACATCTCACTGCAAAACCTTTCTCAATAATCGAGAAAGCTTCAGATTGGATTATGGAGGTCGATTCGGTCTGTAAGCAGTATAAATTCCCTGAAAGTCTCGGATGCACAGCCCTGCGTCCAGATATAACTCTTTACTCTCTATCTCGGAAGATGGTCCTTATCGTAGAATTAACTGTTCCATGGGAATCAAATATCCCAAAAGACCACGAGTACAAATTAAATAAATACCATGACCTCACAAATGCCGTCACCCGGATCGGCTTCACTGTTCACCTTCACGCGGTGGAAGTAGGCGCTCGTGGCCTGCCAGCTAAATCTTTGTTTCACCTTTTTAAAGATCTTGGTCTCTCCAGGAAAATAATCAACTCCTTTCTAGAAAAATTATCTAAAACCGCGATTTCTGCATCTCAAATTCTATGGCTTCGAAGGGGGAGTGAATGGGTGGTAAGGTGAACGCTCACATGTGGCAAGACAGCTGTCCTAAACCTACCACAGCCGGTTCATAAGTCCGGAATCCACTGCTCACCCCCCAGAAGTGTAAAAAAAAAAAAAAATGTATTATGATCGGCCCGACTCCGGTCGATGAATTCCATGGCAGCTCCGTTTGTATTTTATTATTTATTATACTACACGGGGATTCCCCGTCCCGAGGCTCGCGCGCGAACTTTCATAGGACTCTGTTTCCAGAGGACTTTGGATAATACCCCTAAAGTACTACTCACTCACTTCACTCACGCAAGTGTATGAAAATAAATAAGAATAAATAAATAAATTTTAAATAATTTGTAAAACTTTTGCGAGGTCCCCTCAGGTGCGAGGCCGTCGGCGGTCGCCGACGCCTAGCGCCGCCACTGGGTAACAAGGGATAATTCATAAAAAAAATATATTGTTAGTATTTATATACAAAATAGACCAAAAATGTGCGACACCGTTTTCGCACTAAAAGGCTGGCTTCCGAAAGGTTTTTTTTATTCCATTTTAACCCCTCGCGGCCCGCGGTTTGAATTTTAATGTGTGCCTTACGGCCCGTAAGAAATTCGCGAGTCTCAAAAAAAAGATGGCGTTTCAGAAAAAAAACGATTACTCCGAAACTGTCACACCGATCGTCTAAAAAAGACCTGTTTTATGTTCCTATTGAAATTTGCTATTAGATATTTGTAACGTCGTTATGTAAAGCAATAAAGATTATTCATAATTATTAGTCAAAGTTGTACTAACATAATTAGCGGTCGGCCTCGCCTGGCCATTTCGGGCCGTCTGGGGTTCGACGGTAAATATCAATTCTGGACGTTTCGGGCCGTCTGGTACGCGAGGGGTTAACACACACACAGTAATTTTATTAAAGTAGACCCTTTTTTTGGAAAAAATCCCATTATGCGAATTTTTGATTATGCGAATGTAGTCCGGTCCCAATTGATTTGGTTAATTGGAGCTCTACTATATCTCTATACTTTATCTGTCCACAGCTATCCCAGGGTGTTCTTCTGAAGGTTTTTCCCTCGCTGGTGCTGCGGCGGAAGAACCACTTCCACAACCTTCCTTGCGGAGTATCGGTGATTCTCGGCAACAATGGTTTCGTTTGGATCACGCCCATTCTCGATAAAGAAGATTCTATGGCCGAGGGTGACGGAGGCTTCAACCAGAATTTAGATTTGGTAAGTGTTTTATTTTTCATTAATCCGACGTTACACACATCCAAGACGCTGCAAAATTGTACATCGATCCTTTGGGGAATGTCATTCCGGCGTTCCTCCTCCAGTACCCATATTTCTAACAATGCTATATTCATAGCTTAGGCACAGTATACCAGACAGTAGCTTCTCTTATGCCGCTACCACACTTCGTTATGCGTTATTCGTTATGCGCTTTATTCGTCCGCATTCGACGAAGTGTGGAAGGTTCATTCGTCTATTTGCACGCATAACACATAAGCGCGAATAGCAAATACGCGTATCCGTCCACTTGTCGGTTTTTTTGGCACACATCAAAGGACACGAGTAAACCGAACATGTGCGTCGACTGACCACACTTCGTTCAGTCATTCGCGCGCTTACGTTTCCTATGACTTGTAATCATCCACCTCTTGGCATCATCTTGGTCTCTCCAGGAAAATAATCAACTCCTTTCTAGAAAAGTTATCTAAAACCGCGATTTCTGCATCTCACATTCTATGGCTTCGAAGGGGGAGTGAATGGGTGGTAAGGTGAACGCTCACATGTGGCAAGACAGCTGTCCTAAACCTACCACAGCCGGTCGTAAGTCCGGAATCCACCGTTCACCTCCCAGAAGTGTAATAATTATATATGATGGGCCCGATTTTTTGTCGGTGAATTCCATGGCAGCTCCGTTTGTATTTTTTTAAAAATTTTATTTATTTAGAGATTTTTCGAAATTCGAACTCTAAAAGGGGTAAAACGATATCTCTATAATCGGTATAAACGTAAAAGTCAAGAAACGTAATGAGATACGTATATGGCGGTTTTTCAAAAGTTAACCTAAGAAAGGAATAATCAGGAGTTGATAAAGGGAAAATATAAAATGTGGCTTTACGATTTTCATATTACATCGTAAGGCCAATGAAATATCAGATCGGTTTAATTGTTAAATGTTTCTCATACAAATACCTAGCAATTGTATTGAAGATTTTTGGCCAAACATCCCCTAAAGGAAGTAATCGAGGAAAAGGGGAAAATATGTACATTTAAGCTAGGAAAGCGAATTTTAGGGAGAAAAGGAGGCTTTTTAAATTCAATAACGGGTATCTAGTTATTCTTCGAAATGCTATCCCTAAAAGGATGAAAAAGGGAAAACAATATGTCAATAACCAGTTATGCTATAAAAGTGAAATTCGGGGAAATACATTATTTTTAAATAATGAGATACATATTTATGTTTTTTTTTTTTCAAAATTTAACTGTGGAAGAAAAAATTGGGATTTGAAAAAGGTAAAAATATAACACATGACTTAAAAAAAATGTTAATATTTATTAGGCAATTAAAAATCCCAGTTTTAATAAAAAAAATCCCCATATAAATACCTACAAAATATATTCAGGACTTTTTCCTAAAGAACTCCCAAAGAGAAAATGGAAAAAAATATATATCTTAAATTAGAAAAGTGGAATCAGAGAAAAAAAACTTTAAAATAATGAGAAGGTATTTGTATACTTACTCTCTGCTTTGGCCTCCATTGTGAAATTTTTTCTCACGAATAACATGAGGATCCTATTGAAGGGTAATGTTTCAGCTGGGCAATTACCCGAACTTCTACTCAAAATAGGATATGGAGAATATGACGATTGCGAGGGGAAAATGACCATCCCCGCAGGGCAAGGACAGTAGGGATGATCCTCGCAGACCTTAACAGCCAGAATATACTCTGATGTCGCTGATATTAGGCAGAAATCTATGAATCGGCTGTGCGAGCAAGCCATTCTGACTCCCCAAGAACAACAAGGCTGCAGTCATCAGACACTTTACTTAAATCATTTAAAGGGGCAAAAATGGAGTAGGGTCAGTAGACTCGGTGGTATAAATGAATGATGCGTTGCATCAATAAGTCCCAATGGTAATCACTGAAGGCGGCAGGAATCGACTTGATGAAGAACTGCTTTTCACATGGCCAGTTATATGTGGCCTGTTCCACCAGAGTGAGCTCACCTAGCAGTCTAGTTTAACTAGCATCAAGGAAAGAAATAGCATTTTTTCTATAAAGAGGTCCTTAAGTAAGCAATTATTTTTTAAATTTATTTATCAGTTTTGTACAGCCTAACATTTAAAACACTGTGAAACCCTTAACCTTTCCGTTTAAGTTTTTATTAAATGCCTAAGTAAAACAACAATAAATTAATATAGTTTGACCTTAAAATACAACTCTCAATACTTACTCGCAACTCTCGTTTTACCTGAATTTAACTCTTTAGATAAGCTATATCTTTTAGGGTTCCGATCGAAATTATTAAACCGCTGGCAAAAAATCTCTTTAACGCACCTGCGGGTAGAAGCTAGTATATATATATATATATATATATATATATATATATATATATATATATATATATATATATATATATATATATATATATATATATATTGTAACGCTCTCCGCGTTTTCCCGCTGATTTTATTCCATTTTCCCATCCAACTCGAGTTCCACATAGTTCGCGAGCATGTTTACGAGCTGTCATCCGGCGACTTTTCACAATCGAAAGCGGCGCGAGCGCTATTTAATCGTTCGGCGCTCGACTCTATGCCGAGCGTACACGAAATCGGCCGAATAAGGACGTCGGAATAGATCGTTGCCAGGCGTAGGAGATTGATGCGATGTTTCGGAAATATTTTCCGAAGGTGTTTATTTTATTTAATCCGAAATTAAATTGGTTTCGTTTTAATTGTTCATTATTGGGATATGGTAGGAATCTTGTTTCATAAATTTTATCCATTTTCATAAGGTGTGCTAGATGGTAAATTGGCCATCTTAAAGGTCGTGGGTTCACCTACTTTTAGGTTTTCGAGGATAGGAAAATGAAGGATAGAGGTAAGGGGATTCTGATCATTGGGTTAGAAATAAATAAAAATCAGAAATATTCTCTAAATTGTTAAGATTTTTAATCATCCTAAATAAAAAGGCCTAATTTGAATTCAAAATCTCGCGCGCAGAGAAATGGAATTTCCCTTACGGGCCCGCCAAAAATGTAGTATAACTACCAGCCGAAATGGGAATTCGCCCTCATTTTATCGCCAAGCAGCAGAATCTCAAGATCCCAGGGAAGTCCGTAGTAGGATTAGGACGATAGTTTTTCCTGGTAAGTGCTCGATGTATTTTACTCTGTTTGCGATCCTTTCGGATCGGTTTGGCGGGGGTCAGAATCAAACGACTGGACTTGAGCTATTGCTGTTCTTGTTCCGAGATCTGTACCTTCGTCCCGGCGCGAATATTCTAAAATAGGCCCTTTCTGCGATAGGGATCTTCTGCGAGGGATCTACATATCGGATCCTTATTCGGGCAATACTCGTCGAAAACGAGCACATCCGGGGATTCCGTATCTGCGTTTTTGGATCGTCGTTGGGGAAGGTCGTTGAGCAAGCCCACTGCCATTCCACGGCCGTTAAGGACCGTCATTTGGAGCCTGGCTGCTGATCGGAAGCCATACGACCGCATCGGGAATCGTAGTTCCGGCGAGTCTGCGCGGCTTCATACCTACCTGCTCCAGTCTACGGCTAGTACGAGAGTACGATCATCGGAGTACCGTACTCGCACCTCGGCGGCCGCGACGAGCTGCACCTGACGTCAATCGCAGCGGAAGGCGCGAAGATTCGAAGGGCGGAGCGCGCATATCCTATTCCCCAAATGAACCGTACCATTATATTTGAGGAGCAAGAATCGACCTCCGTAACCCTGAGCTCTGCTCGCCGCTGACTAGCGGCAATTTGAATTGTTCTTTTTAATATTGTTTTGTTTTAAATATTTTCACTCTTGATTACCATTTTTTACTCATTGTTTGTTTTGAATATTAGTTTAAATTGTGTTTTATACTTATAACGTTTACTTGTTTTAACCTATTAAGGTAATATTTGAAGGATAGGGTTTAGCCATATCCTTCACCCTAATTTATATTTATCCGCACAGACCTCCACTGTGCCGAGTGTGCATAAATTAGGCAAAATAAAGAATTTAGAAACATCACTTCTTTTTAGTTTATAGTTTCTACATATTCTATATATATAGACCTTATTATATGTTACAATATATATATATATATATATATATATATATATATATATATATATATATATATATATATATATATATATATATATATATATATATATATATATATATATATATATATATATATATATATATATATATATATATATATATATATATATATATATATATATATATATATATATATATATCATTCTGTATTCTAACATTCTCTTGCGTTTTCATGTTAGTTATATTTACAATAAAATATTTCTTTTCTTAACTTTGGGTTATTACTCAAAAAGTAGGTAAAAAATCGCTGGGGGTTTTCATTAGATTTCTTAATAACATACTTGTCTACAATATACCAGACATTTTTTTACACAAGAGACCTATTTATTACCCTTTTTTGTATTTAGAATCGTAGGAACAATTTGACGTATCACAAACGCTTTGTAGGTTTCAGGTTTTTTTTGTTGTTTTGTTTTTGTACTCGATTGTACGTGATACGGGTTGTTGCGTTCGGGCGAGTATTGATTTTTCCTACTTTGAATCGATACTGAGCTACTCCATTATGGTCTGGGGAAACTGTTACGCTTGTCACAGGGAACCCTTATTTATCCTACAGAAAAGAGCATTACGGATTATCGCCAACGCTAAACATATAGAAACATGTAGACCTATTTTTAAAAGATTGAAAATCATGACTCTCACATCACTTTACTTATATAGTCTATTATTAGATTTTTACACCGAAAAGGAAAGTCACGTAAAATGTAAAGATATACATAACAAAAACACCAGATACAAGAATAATTTCATTCTACCATAGGTGGTTTTAAATGCTGATAGGCAAAGTACCCAATTCTAAGAGCCTTATTATTTTAACCGCCTACCATGTAACATAAAAGACAATAGCAACCTCAGAACGTTCCAATAACTTTTAAAGGATTTCTTTACAACAAATACGTTTTACTCTATTGACAAATTTATAAATTTTACAAAATTACTTTTTTTTACAGCCCCTTTGTTTTAATGTAATGCCTATACTGATTATTTCATTTGTTGATTGATTTAGCTTGAATTAAGTATTTTATTGATTGTTTTAGTTCTATGGTATCTTATATTTAAATATAATTACAATGTATTTAGATTCTTCTTGGATAAAACATTATAAAAATTAGTTTGATTGATTATCTGATTATTGATGATTATTGCTTTTGTTTGATCATTTCTGATATTGATTATTTTAATTGTTGATGGTTTTATTTTTACTGCTTGTTGATGGCGCCTTATTTAGCTTCTACTTTATAAAGTTTCTTCTAAAACGAAATGTTCTATGCTCTCTGGGCAGTTTGTTACTTACACATTGTATGTTTTTTAAATAATTCACGCAATAAAGAACTTGAACTTGTATACCTTTATACTAATAAAATGAATATGAATATGAATAACAATATCTAGTAAGTTGTGAGTGGGTTCCCGAGTAAAACATTTAATTTCCCTCCCTTTCTTGTACAGTTATTGTGTGTTTTTATCCCTCTGCCAATTGCTAATCCGAACATCCTAAATCTAATATTTCCTTCTCGCAGGTCGTGCCGCGTTTCGACAGGGAGCGAGTGGCGCGCGTCCGCAACTGTATTCTCGCAATGGCCGCTTCCAAGATGCTGCTTTTCGACACGTCCATAAACTACGCCTACGAGGAGAGCTACAAATACGAAAACGTCAAAGATCTTCTCGACACAGAGGCAATGTTGGACGTCGCATTCTTAACGCAACAGCGATTGAACGCCATATCCATGTGAAAAGCTTTTATGTAATGGAAATAACCACAGCAAGGAAAGAATCAATAAATTCGCCCTGTGAAAATGTTTAAACCATTATTTTAAATATACAGTAGAGCCCCGATTATCTGCGGAATAGGGTGACAAGCACATCGCGGATAGCGAAAATCGCAGATAACCCAAAAAAAGACTAATAATGCATGAACAGTATTGCATAAATCTTTACTTTACTTATAAATCCCTAAACAACAGTAAAAAAAACAATAGTCACAAAAAATGTTCCGTTACATTATTAACCCAGTAACTCCCTAACATCCCTTGCGGGACCAACGGCCGACTCCCCCAATTTCCAGGTTATATTTTTTTATATGTCAAATTTCAATGCGATCATTTTACAGTAATTTTTTTTATGATCCGTATAGTGGTTTACAAGTTATGGTCGTTTGTATGAAGGTCGTCGACTGACGTCGATTTTACGCGCGAAAATGTCGCGGGCAAAAGTGATAGCTGAATTTTTACTTCGCGAGAGGGGTTAAAAAAAAAACAGTCACTCGTTTTTGCTTCTTGACAACACAAACTCTTTAAAATATTTTTTTGCGGCACTTGGATAATCGGGGATCTACTGTATTTAAATAAAGGAAAACGCGAGTCATTATGCATAGCATGATTTTTATTAAATCTTTGGTAGCCTGGCATAAAGTAACTTAAAGATAACAATTTTATGATCAACATTCATATAATTAATTTGTAAAATATACAATGTAATTCTAGATATATGTATAACAGTACAAAAATAGAATAGAATTGGAAGACTTGAAATTGCACCTCTGGCTCTAGGAGTTACAGACTGAGAAGTGTCTCCCATTTTGCTCTTTTCAACAATTATTAGCTACATATGAAATTGATGATCACGGTTGTTAAACATTATAAATAAAAGCAAAATCGGATTTGCGCTCGGGCGTTACAAACATTTAGAGAAGAGGTTTCCATGTAGTATAGGGTTTGAAACCTTTGTCTCTATAATTTTGGAGTTTTTTTATCTATGACTCCCGGATCAAGCAAATTTTCAATTTAAAATTAATTTTATTATGATTGTTGTGTTTTTTTTAAATTTTATTATGATGTAGAGTTTTACAATTATTTATTGCAACACAACCTGCTTTTATGCGAACATTTAAAAAAAAAAAACAAGATTGCTTATAGATTAGCTAATCGAAGAGGCAATAAATAAAAAATAATTCATTCAAACAATTTTCAACAACAGCACGTATTATAATAAAAGCACAAAATCACAGTAACCAAGTTACATAGTACTTATCGATTATTTTAGACAAGCTACATGTCGTTAAAAAATGTGTTAAAAATCTGAGAAAAAAACAGCAAAACAACATTGGTAATCGTTGCGTTGAAAAACTATAACATTTAATTTCTGACCGCTCTGTTTCAAGGATTGTTGTAATTTGTAGAAATACCACCTTTAATATATTTCAGCGTACATAAATACAGTAGAGCGTCAATTATCCGAACGTCGGTCAACCTAACGACCGCTTAACCGAACTGCTGCGGCCACAGACTCTTGCTTAAAAACAGAACTCGATTGCCATGAATGTGATGAAAAGACGTTCAAGAATGGATGAGGGTTGATGATGCAGATCCAGGGTACCAAATCATGCAGGACAGCGATATTGTAGACCCCGGGCCTGATAATGCTGACGCCGCCAGCACCTCATCGACTAGTGAATCAGAAAATGAAGATGAAAATATATCTACACCTTCTGAAGCATTTACATGTCTAGCTACTGTCTTGCGATGGTTTGGAGCTCAAAATGAAAGCGACCAGTATCAGATATCTGTACTGAAAAAAGTGCGGAAATTAGCTGCTCATAAGCGAGTAGGCTTGCTTCGACAGACCAAAATTAAGGACTTTTTTAAGCGTTAATTAGTTGTTCATGTACGTATGTATTACATACACACATATATATTTTGTTCACGGGATTACTACTCACTATTGTAATAAATAAAAAAAGTTAAAACAGATTACATAGATAATACATATTATTATGTCCATATATGGTTTTATTAATACAGTTTTTTATACAGTTCGATTATCCGAATAAATCGGTTTTCCGAACACCCTTGTCCCCCAATTAGTTCGGATAATGGACTCTACTGTACTATTTCATTTTATGAAACTAGCGAATTTGTCTTTTCAATGCAAACATAATACACGAACCGGCAGATGCATTGTAGGACGGCCCCCTACAAGATGGACCAATGACATAGCCACGGTTGCAGGAAGCAGGTGGGTGGAGGCAGCTCAACAATGGCATTCTATGGGGAGGACTATGGCTAACAGGACGTTTACCGGCTAATGATGATGAATGCGAACTAATGATGATAATAATGATGATGAATACTTTTTTCGTTATAACCACCGTTATTCACTAGTTTGTTGATTTTTTTCACAATTTTAGAAGTATGAAATCGAAGACTATCACGGTTGTTTGACATTATAAATAGGACCAGGACGCCGTTGTTCAGGGCAGTCTACCCTGGACAACGGCGGCTGCAACGTCACCGAAACGTCGGGTGCTACAAATTTCACGCGGTAAATTCGTTTTCTATCCAATTTTAGAAGTCTTTTCTGTGTACATATAGTTTTTAGTTGAATAGAATATAATAAATATTTAAAAGCTGCTTCTTAAAAACAATTGATTGGCGAAAATAAATTATCATTGTATTCAAAATTAAAAATAAGTAGAAATTTGGCTATGACTTATCGGACGAACTATCTTAATACTGAAAGACGTAAGTTGTAGGTATCTAAAGTGACGTCACTGTGCGGCTGTCACTCTGTCTTGTTTTTCTTTCCGAGAATCTTCATTAGGTTCTTCGACATGAAGTAAGGCTTCTCTGGGCTACCATCATTACGCTCGCAGTCTTCCACTAAGGGAAAAAAGAAAAAATTATTAAGGTTTTCACACGCAATTGAAACTGCTTAATCCTAGGCAATATTAGTCAATTATTATGTTACAATTATTATGCCTACCATTGCACTCTCAGGGAAAATCTATTACTGGCTATACCTCAGCTTCATCATCAACTTTCATGTTCAGATCGTTCGCAGTGCTTGTGTAGACTCTGGAATTCCGAGTCTTTGCCCACAAGACAACTTGAAACCCTGAACGGGTTAAAAAAATCTCTAAAGAGACATTTACTCAACTCTTAACCCTTCAAGCCCCGCGACTTCTATATCGAAGTCAACTGAACGCGTCCAGGAAAAGTGATTTGATTGGGTTTTTCGTGTCATTCCGTATTCAGTTGTATTTTATTTGAATGCACGATGATATTTGTATCATCGTGCATTTAAATAAAATACAAGTGCATATGGAATGACACGAAAAACCCAATCAAATCACTTTTCCTGGAAGCGTTAAGTTGACTTCGATATCGAAGTCGCGGGGCTTGAAGGGTTAAATAACCCTTCCCTCCCGCCTCCTTTCCTTGTCCTTATATTCCATTCCTCCCTTCGATATCGAGTCGACATATGTTACTAATCACTGTTTTATATTGTTTATGATGACTATTACTTAAGTGTATTCATTTATGACTCCTTTTATAAATCAATTTGCCCACATTTATTTCTTACGACTTAATTCTTCATTTGCCCAAAGACAATTCAACTATATAGCACCTAAAATATTCAACCGTCTTTAAGACAAAACAATAAAAGAAATAGAAAGTACCATTTTATTCAATTAAAATATTTAAAAAATGTTTTCTTCACTACATAGGTCGTTCAAGAACAGAGAACGAACTTCTGCAAGTCATATCTAAAAAATAATATGCCTGCATAACTTTACTATTATACTATACAATACGATATAAGATACTAAACAAAACATAATATATTGTAATATAATGCAAAAGAATAATACTATAATACATCTAGATCGTTATATTTATATGTTTGTGTATGTATGTATATGTGTGTGTATGTGTATATGTATCTAAATGAGTGTCTACGTCAGTTAGGCTTCTCCACCCGTCAGAAAATAAGTCGTATTTTCGTATCGATATTGTTAGTCTAATTACTTTTTTCCACTATCAACTATCATGTTTTTCCACTATCATGTTATTTCTATATTAATTTGTAATGTAAGCATTGTAAACTATTCATAGGATAGTACATTTGTTTTGTTTAAATATGTTTTAAAAATACTTGTATGTATTTACTATAAAATAAAATAAATAATGCGTTGGCCTCTTACGGGCACGTGGCGGAGCTTGACAGTGGAGTGTTTTATCCTAAGTCCTTTGCGCTCACATCACGGGAGATAGAATGATAAATTTCGTTAAAACTTCCTGAGGTGGCGGGTTCGCCCGTTGTAGTTGACAGCTCTAGTTGTTCATAAGTCACTAAGTCACTCCGGGAGCTAATGGGCCCTGTTGCAGTTTGGCTACTAAACCCATCGATACACGAGTGCGATAGCGTAGAGTCTTGTAACTGTCAGCCTATACAAAGAGAAATATCTTGGAAATATCTAGGCATCACTCTAGATTGCTTTCTCCGTTGGGATTCTCATATACATAACGTGGCTACGAAGGTGCGAATCCTTGGATATGTTTTCAAAGAACTGAGGAATATTCTGGATTCCAAAACAATAAAAACTGATTATTATGCTTTATGTGAATCGCTTATTACTTACGGCATAATTGGATGGGGTGGATGTGGTAAAACCCTGCTAGAGCCATTGCAAGTTGCGCAGAAATTTATATTAAAAATTATTCTACGTAGACCATATCGCCATCCCACTAATGAACTTTATAAGGAAGCTAAAGTTCTTGACTGTAGGCAACTTTTTCTAAAAACTTCCCTCTTAAGGCTATTTTTGGACAGTAACTCAAATTTAGGAATAATTCAGAACCGGCGACCAACGAGACAAGTTTTAGAAAATAGCTCAATAATACCCAGAAGGAAAACATCATTTGGACAAAGACATTACTCTTTCATTGCGCCGAGATTTTACAATTTGATCAATATGGAAATAAAAATGAACTTGACATTTAGGGAATTCAAAAATAAACTAAAGAAATGGTTATCGAATCATGACAGACTAACCATACATCAAATGTTAGAAATAATAGTATAATAAAACTTAGGTGCACAAATTATTAACATATTTTTAAACATATATGTTAAGTATATTTTAACATTGAACTAACTACCAAAAATTATTTGACTTTGACAATGAAGTATACTTTTTAGACTAGGTAATTTTATATTAACCCCTCAGGCCTCGATTGGCCGATATCGGCCAAAACACGATTCAGTGTGACGGCCCAGTTTTAATTTTATTTGTTTTATTTTATTATGTTTTATTATGTTAATATGTTTTATTTTAATTATGGGACAGTGGTTTGGCAGAAATTAAAGTTTTGGTGAGACAGTGTCACAGTTCAATTTTTTTACTAATTTTTACTAAATTTTTTTGGGACATCAACTTGTCAATCGGCTGAGGGGCCGAGGCCTGAAGGGTTAATAAATATTAATGACCGTTTCTTCCTTTTCTCACATATAACTTTATTTATTTTATTTAATCGAATTTTATATGATATTTATTGCCGATTAAATAATGGAATTGCATTTTATTTATTATATTATCTTTTAATATTTTTTTATTATTATTTTTTTATTTTATTCTGAAGACCACATTTTAGGGCAATTTAGTGTCATTAGCTTTTTACTAAAACTTGTATATTTGTAAGCAACCAAGCAATCAAGCAAACTTGATTGTAATATTGGAGTCCTGTCCACCCTAGAACGGGCTAGTCCCAGTTGGGTGACAGAAACAAATAAGCAAAAGGTTAAGGTTTTGCCATTCGGTTCCTGTTATTTTTATAAGCTAATCAATGTTTCATAGTAATTAATTCTTAAATAAATAAATAAATAAAATGATCCCCTAGGTGGGTCTTATCCGATTGATTGTTCATTCCGACCGACAGTTGGAAGAGTGTGGAAACAGTAATGTTTCCTATAGAGCGGGAGTAGTTGTTAACCTTATGGCAACTGCTCTTGAAACGACCATTCGGCCACACGATCCCGGGTGAATAAGCCGGGCAATGGATGCCGAGGTCCACGATAGATTCGGTAGACACCGTATCACCGCTACTTATGGGAAAGGACCGCGCAAGACACCTCAAACATGTAACCAGTCGGAAGGAAGGAGTTATTACGATAATTAATGCCAGACGATATTAATACCAGACGGAGATATCCATCCAAACTGGTAGTCAGAGGGCGAGGCTGCCCGTAAAGCGTTGGTCTCTGACGGGCTTGTTAGTCTAGCTAGACAGTATATTTGTCTAGTCTCTAAGTCTTCTACACTCATCCCATGGCTGAAAGAACGATCAAATATCGTTATACTAGCCTGGGGTGACAGGTTCGCCCGTTGTAGTCGACACCGCCCCACTGTCCATAAGTCACTGTCCATCGTCCCCAAGTCCTCTACGTTCACCTCACTGGAGACAGAACTATTGTTATCATTAAAAATTCCTGGGGTGAGAAAACACCTCCAAATGTCCATAAGAGATAAGATGCCAAGAGTCGAGAAAACTCCTTGGGGTGGCGGGTTAGCCTGTAGCAATTGATACTTTTTTTACTGTACATAGAACATAAGAAAATACTGTGATATATATTATACTTACGGAAACAAAGGAACAGCGTATCGACGGCCATAGAATACACATCGAAGAAGACACACGCAACCAGGTATGTTGCAATCGTTATGATGACTACCGGCACTACATTATAATGAAGAGCTGTCTGACCAGTGTACTGGTAGAGCTCTCGAGTGGTCAGCACAAAGTATGAGGCCGTGCCAACGCCTACAGCAACTAGGAGTTTCGATAGGAAGAACAGGAAGTCAGTCACCTGTAAGTTTATAAAAAAAGTCTTTATTTAGGTATATATTCCTATGTTTTACACAGGCACAAGTTACAAAGTTATGACGCGTGCAAGCGTATTGAATTCATCCAAAAATACTAGTGATGCCACGAATAGTGATTTGGCCGAATACCGAATATTCGGCCTCGCTATCTGTCGAAGCGCCGAATATTCGGCATAAGATGTGTGCGTGGTGTGCATGTCAATGAGACAGGTATGACCTGTCTCAATGGCTGCCACTTTTCTTGGCCCGCGGTTCAAAACTAATTTCCTGGGATCGGTTCGAATGGAAAGAGCTAGACAAAAAAATGGTTTAGAAGCTCTGTAAATTAATTGTGACGATTCTAGTAGTATTCAATCTGATAGTGATCCTTCTTCACTTTGTAAGAAAGAAAAACCAATGAAAATGATGAAACGATTGAAATACGCGACAGTTTCTGAAACTGTTTTAACCCTTTGGCTACGTAATGACTAAATTTGGTTGCACATCAGAACACCGTTGACTACGTAACGACCCATATTGGCGGCTTGCTCCCGGAGTGCCCAGTAATATTATTTTCTAATTCGAACGCATCCTAAAATCCATACCAAATATCTCATTATTATCATAGAAATAGAAATAGAAATATTTTTATTGTCCGAAATTGTGGTGGTACATTTATGGTGATAATGCATAAAACTATGTATCTCACAATTACCTGTTATTAAAACAGATTGACAAATTTACTTATCTGCTAAATTGACTTATCTGCTAATTATAATATCTTATTAAAAAATGTAATTATTTCACTGGTTTAACATGAAAAAATCTAAACAGACCGGAAATGGAAACATAGATGGCCGCTAAAATAATTTCGCGCGTCATTAAACGGATATTTCTGGTAAAATTCCATTGTCAAACATCGCTGTTGTCAAACATCGGGTCAACAAACATTGTCAAACATCGGGTTGTGAACAGTTTTTTTGTGTTTTTTTAGTGTCTTCAGTTGGAATATGAATAGAAATATTTGATCCTAAAACACTTTATCAACCTAATTTAGTGATTTTATGTACATTTTATTCCAATTTTACTTGTTTTTTTGAGTTGAAAAATTGGGTGTGGTTTAACGCTATGGCGTCATTACTAATTATTGAGTTTTTTTTTGCAATAAATAACTCTAAAAAGGCAAAATGTCCACCTAATTCGTTGACAAAATACATATTATTTTGTTTTTCGCTGAAATAGATGAAGTTTTCGGCGTATTTGTAAATTAATTATTTGTAAATATTTTTTTTTTTTTCAAGAAATCATCAAAGTTTTTATTGGTTTGAGCTAATATCTAAATATTTTTGTATGTAAATAAGCAAAACGAAATATTACATTTGATGGAGAATCTAATAAAGATCACGACAGTATTTACAATTTCTAAATAGGGTTTCATACCTAAAATTAAATATAAATATATTTATATACATACACAATATTTTTTATCTATTTTGTCTCTTCCTGTCACGTCACATCCCATCTCAAGCAGAAACAATATAAAATTATATTGCGCTAATTTTGTATACTTTATATTCGGAATCACATTAATGGATTTTTGTCACTTTTAAATAAGTTTTTATTGTATGTAGTTCTGTTTGGTTCCAGAATAAAATAAATAAAATAAAATTGGCCCGCAGGCCAGGGATGTTGCCACCTGGGCTTGCACTTCTGCGTGGAGGTTGCCGGATGGGCGTTGATCCGTGAGTTCGGCCGACCCTTACGCGCGGGTCTCAGTGGCCTAACTGCAACAGGGCCCATTAGCTCCCCTGCTGAACTTTCATTATCTAGATCAGGGGTTCCCAAACTTATTGACCCCGCGACCCACTTTTTAAAATCACAATATTTTGGGACCCAGCGAGAACATTTTCAGAAAAGTTAGTGAGTGGTTTGATGTAAAAAATAAACAATTCATTTGTAAATATCATCAGTAAGTCTGTATTTTTATAAGAAATTGTAATGTCGCACATTACAACATAAAAAATAGAACCTAAAAACTACGTTTATATACCTACCTACCTACCTACTTTCAAAGGGTAGGTACGGCGAAATAATTCAGTGTGACGGATGAGCTTGATTTCTATTTTTCAAAATTACAGCTTCTACATCAACTTTAATGCGAAATATTATTAAGCGCAGGGAATTTGACAAATCTAGCTTTTTCCTGTACTTTGTCTTTATACTTTATACTTTATACTTATATTGTCATAGCAGAAACACCTACTTCACACAAATACGACGTTGTGAATGGGAGTAGAACTTTTACTGCCTCAGCATAAATGTGCGGATGTGTAGCACGTAGAGATAGCCAGAATTGTGTCAAGGGTTGGCGATTAAATGTACTCTTCAAGTAGGTATCTTCTGACAAGTCAATTAACTCTTCATCGGCATTAGTTGAAGTCGAAATCGCATTTTAACGAATTCAAATGATCGGAAATTGCTTTTATTAAGTTACTGGATGGTTGCAGTTGATTTTTGTTTATGAATGTATCTAAAGCTGGAAAGCAGACGAACTTTCGCTGTTCAGTGTTATTCTTCCACGACACAAGTTTACTCATGAATGCTATTCTATTCTTTTTAAGTGCTATCTCTATTTTATTTATTTATTTTATTTAATTATATTGTCTGTAGGTATCCTAAATACACTTAGACTCGTCAATCTATCTCGTCGTCTATCTGCCATATTATACCCTACGTTCATACGTTGTGTTCGCGACCCACCTGGAATCGGCTCACGACCCATACTTTGGGAACCGCTGATCTAGACTGCTGCGCACGACGATATTAGCTATTAGCTCCCAGGAAGGACAGTACTTTCGTAATGTTTGGGACAATTTCTTTTATCTATATATTGTTTCATATATTTTTAAAAATATATTGCATTACTTAACTCATAGCCAGAGTCCCTACTCCCTTCACAGTAACAATTCATAACAAAACCTCACACCCCCCCCCCCCCCCTATTCTAAAAGGTTACGTATTATATGGATGGCCCCACAATATAAGCGATTAGCATGGTTAAACAAACACATTGCTGGGCACGATGATAGCGACGCTGCACGTCAGTGTCTTAAACCGTCGCAAGGAGTCACGGACAGAGTTGAACCTCACATGTCCCTTGACTCCACATCTGCCCGCAGTTTGTCACCCGACCGGTCTCCTCTACCCGCGCAAATCGTATCCTTCCCTCCTCTAAAATTCCCTTCACTTGCGAAAGAGGACTGGGAATTTCATAATAATAATTTAACTTCTATTCTTGACCACTCTGTGAACCGTAATGCCCCTGCCAGCGTCCAGCTGTCGTCCTTCCAGGTGGCGGGCCATGAATACTTCTCGGGTGTTTACCCAAAATCTACCCATGTCGACCCGGTTCACAGAGAAAACGCATTTAAGGCAAAGCTCCGTAGGCAGAAGCGGCTACTTCGTCGCCAGTTACGTGAAGCCAAGAAAACCGGGGATAAAGCCCTCTGCCACAACTTCTCGCGCGCGTACCGCTCTATACTAAAACTCAAACAGAGCTTAGCAACGCAAAACGACAAGCGCAAGGCAGCATTTCTCAAATCCAAAGAGGAAGCCCGGTTCGACGAAAACCGTTTTAACTACAGCAAAAAGGTTTTGTCTGCCGCCAAGGGAAAAATCCAAATCCCGGAAGAAATGGCCACGGAATACTTTTCGACCACGTATGAGGACCCAATGCGGCTCCATAATTACAGCCCTCCGCCGGGCATTACACCTCCGCACCTGCCTAAGGTAGCTTTTGCTTCTCAACCTCCATCTCTAGATGAGATTCTTAATCAAGTAAAGAGGAAGCCGTCGGGCTCTACTCCGGGTCCCGATGGTATTCCCTATTTAGTATACAAAAAATGCCCCTGCCTTCTGCAATATTTAGGATCCATCTTCCGAAATATATGGAATAGCGGTGTAGACCCACAGAATTTTGGCCGAGCAACAGTCATCTTAATTCCGAAGGTCCCAGTTTGCACCGGACCAAAGGACGCTCGGCCCATTGCTCTGACAGACACTGTGGCCAAAATCTTTTTAGCATAGTCCACACGAGGATGAGCAAATTCATGCACCGGAATGAGTACCTTGGAGTATCAGTTCAAAAAGGCTTCATGCGTGGCGTCTCGGGCTGCCTCGAGCACAATTCTCTCCTGGCTGCTGCCATCAAGGATGCGAGACAGCACGAACGCCAAATCAATGTATGCTGGCTCGACCTAGAGAATGCCTTTGGGTCAGTCCGACACAGTCTCCTCCACTTTGCACTCCGCTGGTACAACTTCCCACCAGTCGTGCGTGACATTGTAGCCTCCTACTACAACTGTCTGACGTTCCATGTTAAAACGCAAGAATGGACTACCCGCTCTATACCATATTCAATTGGACTATTTCAGGGCTGCTGCCTCTCCCCGACGATTTTTAATATAGTTTTTAATATACTGCTGGAAAGCCTGACCTAGTTTGACAGGAAGTGGGGGCTACCGTTTTAAAACAGACGGCCAATACACCTCGTCGTGCCTCGCTTTTGCCGACGACCTAACTTTCATCACCAGAAGCCCCAAGCAGCTTTCCCTGCTATCACAGAAAGTGGAGCTTTTCTGCGACTGGTCAGGCTGTATAAAAGTAAAGCCCTCCAAATGTTTTTGCCTTGGACTCGCCCGCATAGACACAAAATTTACATCCTATGACCCCAAATTGGTCTATAAGGGCTCTAATATCTCCCTTAAACAATCATTTCAAATTCCTCGGCAGAAAAATCACCCATCAGGGAATAGACGTCTCGGGCGATCATGTTATAGAGCATTTCAAAAGTTGCCTGGCAAAAATAGATGCCTTGCTAATTTCTGGCCCTCGTAAGGACTGGATCTATGACAATTATCTAACGTCACATTTGTCATGGCCCTTTCTTATTTACGATTTTACCAAAACCCAACTGTCCCGTCTAGATGCGCTGGTGACAGCTAGTTTAAAATCCTGGCTGTCATTAGCCAAACCAGCTGACCCCTCGACTCCAGAATAACCAAAAATTCGATTCTGTGCAATTCCAAAGATCCGGCAATATCGAAGCTCGTAATAAGTGGCCGTAGTGATTCAAATGATCTACAAGCCCGCGTAGACTTCCACAAAAAGTTCAGCCAGAATGGCACTGGTCTGGGGTATGGCAGTACAACCACGAGCGATGTGGACTTGAAGAAGTCTCTTTTGCGGGGAGATTACGACAGCAACAGTATGGCTCATTCTATTGGCCTTCAATGCCGGAATGATTGGACAACAATTGGGGACTTTTGCATTCCGCCTCCAATGCACTGGAAGGTAATGCTCTATGACTGGACGCCAGAGATGCTGATTTTTTTTTTGAATGCCTTTCAGCATACACTTCCAGACCCCAGTAACCTCGCTCGTTGGAGCTTTGCCGAGGATAGTTCTTGTCCCCTCTGTAGCAATACCCCTTGCACAGCTAGACACATTCTAGCTGGCTGCAAGGTGGCCTTAGATCAAGGACGGTACACTTACCGCCATGACAAAGTTCTCGCTGTTATTCGCGAGGTAATTAGTCTCTCAGTGGCTCGTGCCAACAAGGGTTTGACAGTATCCTCCAAACCCCCAATACAGTTTGTGCGGGATGGCTCTAAAGGCAAAAAACATTTAACTACAAAACCTTTCTCAATAATTGAGAAAGCTACAGATTGGATTCTGGAGGTTGATTCGGTCTCTAAGCAGTATAAATTCCCTGAAAGTCTCGGATGCACAGCCCTGCGTCCAGATATAACTCTTTACTCTCTATCTCGGAAGATGGCCCTTATTGTAGAATTAACTGTTCCATGGGAATCAAATATCCCAAAATACCACGAGTACAAATTAAATAAATACCATGATCTTGCAAATGCCGTAACCCGGAACGGCTTCACTGTTCACCTTCACGCGGTGGAAGTTGGCGCTCGTGGCCTGCCAGCTAAATCTCTATTTCACCTCTTTAAAGATCTTGGCCTTTCCAGAAAAATAATCAACTCTTTCTTAGAAAAATTATCTAAAACTGCGATTTGCGCATCTCAAATTCTATGGCTTCGAAGGGGGAGTGAATGCGTGGTAAAGTGAACGCTCACATGTGGCAAGACAGCTGTCCTAAACCTACCACAGCCGGTTCGTAAGTCCGGAATCCACTGCTCACCCCCCAGAAGTGTAAAAAAATATTACACTATGTTTTTACACAATCCACTGATTTTTACTTTCCCAAACCACCAACCGACGAGAAGGGAAAGTATGGAGAACTCACTTTTGTGTGTCTGTCTGTATTCCTCCACGATAGTGCCCAAACGCTTAGTTCGAATGATGTAAAAGTTAGCATGTAGGCATCATTTCGTCATGGCAAGAGTTGATATGGTTGTCGTTGAAATCGGACCTTCCGGGGGCGCCCTAGTCATACTTCAATTTTGAAATATTGGATTTCAGACGAATTTGGTACATAGGTTAGATGCCTTGTTGGACCAAAATCACATTGTGTAATTGGTTGGAATATCTCATATACAAGCTACACTAATATTATTTAAAATCCGCCATACATTTTAATCAAATATTAACGCCCCAAGCAGAGCGGTTTGTTGCTCGGCTAAGGGCCAACAGATATAACGGAACCCAAGCGGGTTCGTCCGCTGACCGAGAGGGCGCTCATCGTTTTTTTAAAATAAAACAAGATGAAATCAGTCCTTAGCTACTTGCCGGGAAAGTGTTGGTGACAGCTGATGTTTTAATGTCCTAAAAGCATAGAACAAAATATAACATAACCAACGAAACTTAGCTAGAATGTTTTTCTTACAGCGATTTGAAATGCGCCGCCATTCGGGTCTTTGTTACTCAGAAAACAAGGATTGACTATTTTGAAGTTGAACTAAAAATCCCTTTTTCTCGGTTACTACCGCCTAAGTCAAAAAGAGTTTTAGATGGTTTTTAACTCGAGTTTTCCGCGTAGAATAATCTACTCTAAACTAAAATCGTTTGAATAAAATAAAAAAATATTATTTCTTTACTTCGATGTACAGAATCAACTATTGAAAAATTGACAGACTGATTGACAGAACGCACACATGTGGCAAGACAGCTGTCCTAAACCTACCACAGCCGGTCGTAAGTCCGGAATCCACTGCTCACCCCCCAGAAGTGTAAAAAAATAGTATTATGATGGGCCCGACTCCGGACGGTGAATTCCATGGCAGCTCCGTTTGTATTTATTTATAACCTTACATGCACATTTTAAGCTTACCTTATCGAGCACAAACACTCTCAGGATGTTCCTCATGAGCAAGTTGAATGCGTCCTTGGCGCTGGAGAAGAAGCTCTTTCCGTGAACCGCGCACATTATATAGGCGTTCTTGTTGATGAAGCGCAGAAAGCCCTCCAGGCAGGCGAAGAAACACTTGCAGCAGCAGAGGATACACCGAGTCACTATGTTGTCGAACTTTTTTACCTTATGGTCTATGTACTCGAGTACGACCCGAATCAGGCGGCATATGGTAATTATTAGGGCGCCAAATGCCACCGTACCCATGTGGTAACTGCGAAAGGAAAAAGTACAACATGAGACAAGACCGCGTATATTCTAGGATTGACGCTGATGACGCTGGTATTCGTTCGAGTGACCTGCACTGTACATATATTTGGATGGCTCCGAGACGGACTAATGTACGGGAGCCCGGATATCCACTTGAGAGCCGGATTTGCGCTTGATGAAATCGCCGGGATCGCACGCGATATTCCAAGCGGAAAAGATTGGGTTTATTACGGCGGCAGGTGAGGTGAAAGAATTCAAATTCAAGGTAAGCGAATAGATATCCTTTTACACTTATCTTACACTAATAGATATCCTTTTACACTTTGAAACTTTACCCAAAGCAAAGCCGCGGGCAACAGCTAGTATGCTATATAATCAATGATGCTGTACGGTGGGTTTTTAGACGATATGACAGGCCTGACTTGCAAGATGTAGCATTGCCTTTGAATTCACTTACCGCATAGATCTCCATACACCACTCGTGAGAGTGAAGAACGGAAGGTCAGACTTGTGAAAGCTCCAGTACCAAGTGGCGAAGGTGGCAGCGAGCATCATCTCCGCCAGACCCTGGATGAAGAAGATCATCCAGAAGAAACCCACCAAGTTAATGGCTGAAAGAAACAAACACTGCTTAGAGCGACTGATCGATAGTTACTTGAGTAGCATTCCTTTTAACCTGTGAGAGTGGCCACCCTTCACTAGACTCCAATTGATTGTGAGCGAAGGGTGGTTCTCATCAAGTTATTTTCTCCGTTATTGAAAATCGTTGCAGTTGAAGTTGAAGTGTTTATTCAGAAGGTCTGTAGTAGGTTGCCAGTTCGTAACGCCTTGGTCGGTATTTCGCCGGTGTGTAGGTAGTGTGGGCGCGAGGTGAAGTCGTGGTCGTGTGTCCGAAGTGTGAAGCGCCGCGATAGATTCGAAGATAATGGCGATCGCGTATACTATGCGTACGTTGGTTAACTCGAAGGTAATGAAAAGCGCGAGTACTTGCAGATGAGCGGTTACTGTCCGCCAGGGAATGATATCGATCGATCGAAATGTACTGCGTTTTATATGGTATGCAGTGACGCAATAGTTATAAGTGGGGTGAGAAATGAGTGTGTTAATTCGTATCGATCAGGAGAAATGACATTAGTCATCGTTTGACTGTGCATAAAATGCCGAATTTAGTTGGAAATCAATTGCAGCTGGCTCGTGTATATTCGAGCGAATTTGCGGTTTCGATTCTGTAGAAATTACTTTTTTGTATGGTATGGGTATGTTGGACTGAGGCTCCAACAAACCCGAAGAGTGTGCAGAGAAAGAGGGTAGTTTTTATATTCCCGGTCCACCAACCAACGAGAAGGGTAAGTATTGTGAATGCGCTTCTGTGAGTCTGTCTGTGTGTATTCCTCCACGTATCCCAAACGCTTAATCTGATTGAGCTGAAATTTAGCATGCAAGCATCATTTGGTCACGGAAAGAGTTGAAAAGGAAGTGGTCAAAATCGGTCCACCAGGGGGCGCCCTAGTCATGCTTCAATCTTAAAATATTGAACTTAGAGACTTGAGTTATACTTCAACCTTGAAATATTGGACTTGAAATTCGATACACAGATGCCTTGTTGGGCCAAAATCACAATGTGAAATTTTGGATGGAATATCTCGTATATAAGTTATAATATCTCATATATAAATCAAATATTACCGCCATCTGCTGACACTTGACCCAATTCCGCTCTTAGCCAAGAAACGAACCGCGCCACCCGAGGCGGTTGCAATGAAACCCAATCGGGTTCGTGCGACGGCATTACGATGGCCCAACTCCGGTCGGTGAATTTCACGGCAACTCCATTTGTATTTATTATACTCTCTTGACTTTTTTTGACTAATGTATCAACGAAGCGATTTTAATTTGGGTATATAATATCTGGATAGAAACCAGTAACTATAATTTATGGATTAAATTTAGCTGTCAAGGACATGCAATACCTATCAAGCCGTCACTAGGCGACTCCAATGAAAGAGTCCTTGACTTGAGTTTGACTCTTGAATTGTCAAATTTGATTAGTACGTGCCAGTCATGAAAGACTTTCGTTGATGAGTACGCCTAGGTTTTTAGCTACCTTTGCATACAGGATGACGATATCATCAATTTTCAGAGGGGGCCAAAGGGACATCTGGGGGAGTCACCCCAGGGAGTTTTAACAACATTAGGTAGTTTTATCGAATGTGAAGACTTGCGGACAAAACAGACCACCGTCTAGCTCCACCGACGAGCCCGTGAGAAGAACTGAGCGGGCCGACGTCACGCCCTCATTACCAGATTTAACCGGATTACTCCGTTATCCAGTCTGGTCATGGATTCAAAGTCGCTTGAGCAGCCTCTACCCGACGTAAGCGGTAATTCAGTTGAAATTTATCACGTACCATGGCGATTTTTGCCCGTCAAGGTCACACGGGATCGGGTGGCTAACAGACATGAGTTACACTAACCCCTTCAAACGGTAGATTATTCCACATGTCCACCACCACATCAGATTTAAATTTTGCGCGGTTGAGTTTTTTGCTTTGACCTCGAAGATTTGTGTTGACGTTGAGTTTGTAAATATTCTTTAGTCATTGTAATAATTTGTCAGAATTTTATATGTCTCAGTCAGGTACCCTCTTTATCTTGATTGTTTGTCCAAGTAATTCCAAACGCTCTTCATAATTCCTATTCTTCAGGCCCACTGGTCGACTTCGGTCGGTGAATTCCGTGGCAGCTCCGTTTGTATTTTATTTTTAATTTATAATAAATGGTAGGTCTTTGAAAGAATACTTTACATTTTATGAGGAGTTCTGTTGTAGAAAAATAACTATAGATTATCCCATAAAAGAAATTCTTTGAAATAAAATTATTTCTATTTCTTGTATGCGTATTAAGGCGGTCACTGACTTTATTGAACAACTTCAGACTTGACGGACATACAAAATGCATATGAGAAAAATTATCTAAAACCGCAATTTCCAAAATCTCAAATTCTATGGCTTCGAAGGGGGAGTGAATGGGTGGTAAGGTGACGCTTACATGTGGCAAGACAGCTGTCCTAAACCTACCACAGCCGGTCGTTAGTCCAGAATCCACCGTTCACCTCCCAGAAGTGTAATAATTATATATGATGGGCCCGAATTTTGGTCGGTGAATTCCATGGCAGCTCCGTTTGTATTTTATTATTTATTAATTAATTTATTTTAATTTTATTTATAAACAAGTGAATATGACTGCCATTACAAAAATTTAACTACTGTATTTATAAAGCTGTAAGAGCTATATATAAACTTGGTCCTCGGGTTTCACTTAGAGAAAAATTCAAAGAGAAAAATATTCTTATTGTTGCATCACAATCTATATACGATAATCTGTTGTATGTCCACAAGAATATTGAAAAGTTAAAAAAAAAGCGACACTCATAATGTTAATACTAGACATAAGCCTAATCTTGTTGTACGTTCTACTCGTCTCCACAAAATAAGCAATTCTTTTTTGGGACAATGTATACGCTTCTATAACAAACTTCCTCATACTATTAGAGAACTATCTGTAAATAAGTTTAAAGCTACCATCAAAGCAAAATTGTATAAAAAAGCATACTATACAATATCTGATTATGTAAATGACAAAACGGCTTGGGAGTAAGGCTTGGACGCATCATAAGAACATAAATTAAAAATAATATTTAATTGTCTCTATATGAATAAAGAACATTTTAATTTTGATGTTGATTTTGTAATTATTTTTATTATGGCTTATTATTATTATTATTATTATTAATAATAATAGGCTAGCAGCTTTAGCTGATGCGCCTATATCACAACACTTATTTTTTAGTAACAGTTTTTGTTATTGTTTTTGTTTTATGTTTTATATGATCGTCCAGTTTGTTCTTGAAAGCATTTACGGAGACAGCATTTACAACTTCACTGGGTAGATTGTTCCAAGATTCTACCACTCTATTGGTGAGAAAGTGCCGGCGAGGGTTCTGCTTGAACTTATTGTGGTACAGCTTTTTAGAGTGTCCTCTCAGGTTTGTAGTATTAGCAAGGGAGAACATATCTTGCAGCCTGGGAACGCTGTAGAAGGCGTTCAGAATCTTAAAAGTCTCAATGAGATCTCCCCGTTCCCTTCGCTCTTGTAGAGTGCTCAGGCCAAGCTCATCCAGCCGGGTTTCGTAGCTTTTATTTCTCAGCGCATTTGGCATTTTTGTAGCTCTACGTTGTACTCGTTCCAGCAGGTCAATATCCTTCTTGAAGTAGGGATTCCAGATCTGGTATGCATACTCCAGCATAGGTCGGACATATGTTTTATAAATCTTTAGGAAAAGCTCAGGGGTTATATGTGAGAAAGCTTTATTTATTGTATACAGCAATGAGTTCGCTCTCTTCACCATAGTTATGATGTGTGCCTCCCATTTTAAATCTTCTGCGATTATGACACCCAAATCCCTGTGTGTCTTCACACTGATTAAAGCATTTCCCTGAATAGTGTATGTTTTCCTTGGGTTTTCTTTTCCTATATGAAGGACGGTGCACTTATCCACGTTGAGTGACATTAACCAGTCTTGCGTCCATGCGGTAATGCGGTCAAGATCATCCTGTAGGTCAGGGTGCTGCGTGAGTGGGTTCCCAATAATTTTAGCGTCGTCGGCAAACAGGGAGTACATCATCTGTAGGATTGCTCGAAAGTCCGTTAGGTAGATACCGAAGACAATCGGGCCGATGACCGACCCTTGGGGGACTCCGCTGTGGACAGGTCTATTTTCGGAAAGGTCATCACCTACTCTCACTCTAAGTTTTCTATTGATAAGGAAGTCAGAGAGCCAGGTGTGGAGTTTTCCTCTTATTCCAAAATGTCCCAACTTCAGCAAGAGTCTTCTTATGGGCACCCGGTCGAAGGCTTTTTCGTAGTCTAGGTAGACAACATCGGTAGGCTGTCGTTGATCCCATTCTGTGGTCCAATGATTAACACAGGTGAGTAGATTAGTAACGACGGACCTCCCAGGCACAAAACCGTGTTGTTCATCCAAAATTATTTGCTCGTTTTTGAGGAAGTTCTTTAGAGAGTTAGCAATAATTTTCTCCATAGTCTTGCAAACAATGCTGGTTAGGCTTATCGGTCGGTAGCTAATAGCTGAGAACTTGCTGCCCTTTTTGTACACTGGTGTAACTATGGCTTGTTTCCAGTCGCTTGGCAGCTGTCCGTCTTCGAAAGATTTGTTCATTATTCGTGCTAAGAGACTGCTGATAGACGGGGAGCATTTCTTCAAAAGAACAGCTGGGATTTCATCAAACCCCATTGCAGTTTCATCTTTAAACGAATTTAAAGCTTCCGCTACAGATGCTGGCGTGAATACTATATCTGTCAGGGAGTTCTCAACTCTAGGTACACTTACAGTTGGGAGAGGTCCATCTGGTTCTCGGACATAGGTATTCTCAAATTGGTCGACAAAGACATCAGCCACAGCTTTGCTGCCTGTTACAAGATTGCCATTATGCTTTAGTGCTAGTGGGACTCCAACCTTTGTAGATATTTGTTTGCGTATGTAGCTGTAGAAAGATTTGGGCCCAGAGTCTATAATACCCGACTCGTAGTTACATCTTGCCTGTCTTGTCATATTTACAATTTTATTGTTAACATTTCTATATATTGCGTAGTTATTTTTATTTTTGTTTAATTGATAAATTTTCCACACTTTTTTCTTTTCATTAATTAAAGCCAGAATATCCTTGTTTATCCAGGGTTTATTTTTAAAGCCAGGTCTGTGTTGCTTGAAGGGTATGTGTAGTTTCACAGCATAGTCTATTCTATATTTAAAATCTTGCCACAAATCTTCAACATTATTATGTTGGTTTGCACTCACGTACTGGTTGAGTGCGTGTTCAACGGCGGTGTAGTCTGCTCTGAAGTAGTCTCGTTTGCTTGCCTGCGGCTTCCTCCCATGAGACTCTACGCTGAGCTGGGTTTTGGCCAACAACACAAAGTGGTCACTCTTACCGATATTGGGAAGTATCTCTACCTCTGTGACGAAGCACTCATCATTGCAGAGGACTAGATCAAGTAGTGATTCCTGATTGTTGCGTTTTCTAGTTATTCCAGTTACAAGTTGATTTAGGTTACTGTTCGAGTACATGTCGACGAATTTTTCGTGTAACATGTTGCACCCGCCCAATCGTTGTAATGGCCAAGTGATGCCGGGCAGGTTAAAGTCACCCATTATTAACGTAGTGTGCTTTTCCGAGGCCTGCTGTATTGTATCGAATAGTATCTCATCCGTCTCCTCAAAGGTATATGTGGTCGGGCGGTAAACGCAGGCAAGTAAGAATTTCAAATTGTATATTTGGATATCCAACCATAGAGCTTCAATATTATCAATAGTATAGGTGAAGTTTACTTGTGCTAGTAGTGGTGATCCTTTGTGGGAGTGTGCGACGTACACGGCTATACCTCCTCCGTTTCTGCCGGGTCGGTCTTTTCTGAACAACGAATAATGTGGGATGTTTATAATGCTATCAGCAATTCCAGGTTTTAAATGAGTTTCAGAAATTAATATACATAATGGTTTCAATTTATTAACCTCAATCATAAGCAAATCAAATTTAGCCGTTAAGGAAGCCAGGTTCGTGTACATAAAAGTTAGTTCCGTGATGGCATCGGTCGCTAGTTTTTTTCAGCTTTAACTATGCGGGGAACACTTTTTATATACTTTATAGTGAGGTCCTTTTCGCCGCTGTCTGTTCGTTCGGCGAGCTCTTCTCGCAGCTTCCTCAACTGGTCGCGCTGGTATGGGGTCTTGTCGGAGGAGGCTGAGATGTTCTGGGGCAAAAAATTTTTATTCTTCAGAACATTTAACGCCTGGTGCTTATTTTGCAAGATAACCTTGACCGGGCGCGGTTTAGCACTGTTGTCAACTGGCTTCCCGAGGCGCACAACAATGGATCTCTCCATGTTGACATCTGGAATTTTCTCGAGCGCTTTTTGGACTTGCAATTTATCATGTTTCTTGCGATCCTCAGTGCTGTTCGATGCAGACTCATTAATCCCAAATATTATGACATTCTTACTGCGATGTTGCCTCTCATCCATTTCTTGCAGCACTGCATCCATATTTAGTCCCATGGTGCACTGTGTTTTGATGTTAGCCAGCTCATTTTCGAGTGCACTGATTCTGTTTCTGAGCACTGGCACTGATAGCAGACCCTCCTCACAATCGGCACAGTAGTACTTGATTTTGGACGATTGCAGGCCCAACACTCTCATTTCAGTGGCAGATAACTCACTGCACTTGACACAGATCTCTCGAGAACAGCTGTTGCACTTTATTTTAGATTTTTTTTCGTCTTTTTTTATTGCACTGGAGCATTTCATGCATTTTACTACATCAGACATTTTATCACTCGTTTTCGTTATATTTCACTTTATTTAGTTGTTAATTTGTATTTTAGCACTGGTTTACAGTATTTTTCAAGTTATTTACTGGTTAATTTTAATTAAAACAATAAAACAAGCGAGGAGCAAATGAATGTTGTTGTTTTTCATTTGAGGGTAGATCTGTCCTCTTGTTTATGAAACACTTGTCATTAATTTATTTATCCATATATACACATATATATTTTCGGAACGTACGTAGACCTTTCATTTGACACTGAACACGATAAATTTATGTTAATTTATTGACATTTGAAGATTTGGACATTTTGACGACTATTTACTTGATATTTGGACAGTTAAGGTACCCTATGACACTCGGGGTGATATAACGATTCTAACAATACCACATACTTCTAAATCGGTTTGCGCGTTTAGAAGTTATGGTGAAATAAAGAAATGGAAAACATACATAAATGAACCCTGAACACATTACATTCCTTTTTCATTGGGCAGTGAAGTAAAAAGTACTCTTACCATGGAACCATGGCACGAATTGTGGGTTGGTTACGCCAACAAAGTGGCATGTGGCCTGCTGACAGATGGCATTGCCAGCACCCGCTGCTTGGCTTTGGCAAACTCGATTGAATTCTTCTGGAACACAATATTCAAAGTCCTGAAAAATAAAACAGAAATTAACATCAAACATTGCTTGCTACTCTGACTCAACAGATTCTGATATGGAATCCGACAAAATAGCCTAAAATGGTTCACGGATCGATTCAAGGGTTTTAGGTTTACAAGCTCCTTGAGCCCGGCCTTGAAAGTGGGCTGTTCTAACATCATTCAGTAAAGCCTTCCAGAGTCGTGCAGCTTCCAAGGAGAAGAATTAAGAGAAAAAGTCAATGCTGTGCCCAGGAATGGATAACAAGTTATTGCCCTCTGATCTGAGAGCAGTGAACCTTTCAGTGAGAAAAAGTGACAAGCCATTGACAATGCTATATAATGACAATGCTATATAAGAAGCGGAGAGTTCTAACCTGTCTTGTTTCCCTAGAGGTAAACCACTGCATTCTACTTTGATATTCCATGATATGGTCATATTGACTCAATCGGCAATGTGGCACAGTGACTCACTGGGCAATGACGCGGCGGACGAACTGGCCAAAAGGGGATCAAAGGAAATAGTATATGGACCGGAACCCTTGATGCCCATTCCCCAGGCCCAAATAAAAACATGGCTACGCAGGAACACCGAAGAAACCCACCTTACAGAATGGAAAAAAAACGCAGGATGCAGGCAAACAAAGAACGCGGTTCCGGAAGCGTCCAAAAAACTTGCCCGCAACCTCACCAGATTAAAAAGGGACAAAATCCGTAAAGTCATAGGTACTATGACAGGCCACTGTCCCCTAAACAAACACCTGTTTACCATAGGTGTGACAGACAGCCCTCTATGCAGAGGATGCATGGAGGAAGAAGAAACGCCACAGCATGTGCTCATGGAATGCAGGAGCGTGGCAGAGCAACGGGCAAGAATACTACAATCTCCAGCATCTCTCCCGGAGGCCTGTAGCAACCCAACCAGGCTGCTAACCTTCTGGGACAGCCTGGGTTGGCTGGAGTAACATAAATGGAAACATGAGCCACGCACAACGGCCCAATCAAGAGGCCAAGTGCGGGAAAAAGCCCAGTCAAACTAACTAACTAATATATCATTTTCAGTCATATTTTCAGGCACCATAAATGAAGCGGATACAAACATTCTGTAACCTTTCCACTTTGGTAGCCAGATCTTCTGTCAGATCGAGAAAGGCAGCGTTGCCAAAGTGAAGGAGTTTTAGAAGCAAAGATTGCAAAGAAAAAAGATAGCAAGATTGCAAGACAAATGCAAATATATAATAATAACTTACTGTAATGTTAGTTGAGCATACACAATCAGTGTCATTTCTTAACCCGACGACTCTGAAATTTGAGGATCCGACAGACGCAAGAAACAGAGCGATGGCCACGGCTGCTACCACGATACCGCACTGAAGTATCCACGGGAAAATCGGAAAGGCGTACGTTGAAGTGATACTGCTTACTGCCCTGTATTTAATAGATATTCCATGGTAGTTCATCGATGAGGTTGTGAGTGAAGGCATACACCTTTTATATCGTTGCCTATATGCCTATAAATGTTATATCGTTGCCTTACAATTGAGGAGCATCAAATCAAAACGTATGTTCTCCATCAGATTGATTTCAGAGATAATCGAGAAAAACTCATATCTTCAAAACGGGAAAAGTTACAACTATACAATATATTAGTGATATGTTTATTTAATTGATAAAAGGTCATTGTTATTTTTATTGACATACACTTTAATACATATTTATAAAAATAAACACACTTAAAGTGAGGAGATAATACAGTTTGATGTGTCCTATAACTTAAAATACTTTTTGATGTGACCACGACCCGATTGACGTACCTAGCTTATATTACATTTTGTCACCTTCATCTTCTTCCTCCAAGCATTCACACGTCTCAGTTTCTCCATTCACATTAGGTTGGTATTGGTCGTTACATAAGGCATCCTTGTAAAATTTGATAGCTATATCGCCCTTCCAATTTTCTCCAAATCGTTTCTTTTAGATTGCTTAAATTATTCTGAATATCTTGTTTATTTCACTCTGAAACGCTGTCTATCATACGGCCCTTCTTCATTATAGTGGTAAACAGCAAGTCTGAGTCAGTCATGTAAAATGGTTCCATCCGGGCTCCATCCGGGTTTTTGTATTACTCGTTTGTTTGGTCGGAAAAGTATTTTTTTTAAGTGTATCCGTTTGACGTCTCTGATGCCTTCCATTTTCTTCATCGTGGTAGCGAGTTGTTTTATATCCAATATATTCCAGTCTTGACCCAAGACATGCACTTTACCGTTTTTGTTGTAAATTTCTTCATATTCTTGTGGGGTAATCATTTCTTCGGCAACTTTTAATTTCTTTTCGACCACTCCGAATACTCTATCCGGCGGCATGTATTAATGCCCGCATACCGGATAGATTAGCGTAACTTCTTGTAGAGGCGTTGGTGATTTAAAGATAAAAATATTGTTTGACGTGTTCACGAAGTACAAACAATGTGACTGTATGAACAAAATACAGTTTGATGCGACTGCGACATATAATACGTTTTGAAACGGCCACTATTGCGGATGAAATACGCTTTGATGTGGCCGTCCATTTTGAAGTGCATTTTTCAGGTAGAAGACATTTTTTGAACTGGTTGTCTTGGTCAGGGACGTTAGAGAACACATTTTACTGTACGATGCCGAGCTAATGGGCCATGATGAGGTGGCCACGATGACCCATGTGTTCAGGGTCGGTCACACTCACGGGTCAACACCCATCCAATGGCCTCCACGCATGGGGTGCGAGCCTGGGTAGGACACTGGGTCAACCAGTCTCCCCTGGGAATCAAACCTCTGGCGCTCCTGGGCGGTCTGCGCACCGAGCGGTGCAAGCCAATCGATTGTGCTCTCCGACTAACAATCGGTGGAGTCTGGGAACTGTATTGTTTCCTATAGAGCGGGGGTGGTTGTCTACCTTACGGCGACTGCTCTTGAAATGACCATTGGCCATCCGATCCCGATTCAGAGTCGGGCAAAGGACGCCTTGGTCCGCGACAGATTCGGTTCACACCGCTTCGTAAGGGAGAGGACCGCGCAAGCGACCTCGAACTCGGAACCAATCGAGAGACCGGAGAAATCTGGTCACAATTGGAAGCAAGGGCGCGAGTGTCGGCCCGCCAGGTAACATTACTGGCTATCTCGCGGTAAAGGCGTTGGCTTCTTGCGGGTTGTGACGTAGCTGGACGTTGGATTGTTCTGTCCAAAGTCTTCTACGTTCACTGCAGGGCGACAGAACGAAAAAATCGTTAAAACGTCCTGTGGTGACAGGCTCGCCCGTTGTAGTTGACACCGCAAGTTGTACGATGCCGCATTAAAACAAAAAAAAAATATTTTGGAGATAATACGTTTTGATATGATGCTCCTCAATTATAACTTGATAACTCGAAAAGTGGCATTTTTGAGTTAAGTAATTAACTCAAAAATGCAAAACTCAAAGTGGCAAAACTCAAATTTCAAATTACTCATACAATTATAAAAAAGTTTATAAAAAAGTAATAATTGAAAAAAAACATAGAAATTCAAAAATTCAATAACAAAGACATAAAAACTAGAAAATAAAAAACAACAGAAATAATGAGAAAACATAGAGAATCAGCAATTCAATAACAAAAATATATAAAAACTAGAAAAATAGAAAGCATCTAAAGAGTTCTACATAAACTACATATAAATAAGGATCAAACTATCGATCAACAATCAAGAAATAGAAAAATGTATCGACTCTCTAAAGAACAAAAAATCAGCTGGTCTCGATGACATACCTGTTAGCGTAATTAAAATCCATAAACGTGTACTGGCACCTTGTCTAACATATCTTTACAATTCAAGCTTTTCAGAGGGAACATTTCCAGATTGTTATAAAGTAGCCAAGATTACACCGATATATAAAAAAGGGCGATCCCACGAGCGTAGAAAATTATCGACCCGTAGCCCTACTGAGTAATTTCTCAAAAATTTTGGAGGTCATCGAAAAACGACTAAATGGTTTCCATGAAAAATTTGGGGTCATTTCAGACAGTCAATTTGATATGGATTTCGGACAAAAAAAAGTTTGTAAGAAGATGTAAAAATATCAACTCTATATTCCTTTAACCCTTGGAGTAAATGGGTATTTTCATGGATGCATCTGTCTCTTTTGCAGGATTTTCGGCGACATCGACCTTAAAGTACTATAACTACGAAACTACTACACCAATCATAAAAAGAACAACTGCACAATGATTGCATTGAAATTTCGAATATAGAATATTGAAATATCATTTTGTAAAACAACTAGATAATTATGAATAAATATGAGAACGTCAAAGAAGTGAAAAAAACGCGGAACCAGATCTGGTCGTATCATACTCAACGGATAATTGTTTCACAACCAGATTTGGTCGTATCATACTCAACGGGTTAAACAAGAAAACTGAAATTCCCCCGCCCTTAGGAGTTAACGGTGGTTGATAAGTTAAAAATCAGCTCCAGCTATCATACTAAAAATCGATATGTAGACTTATCTAGCTGAAAGTTCGCAGCACTGTCTGCTATCGTAGCGCAGAAACTCAATATCTCCACTTATCTAGTTTTAGCTTAGTATTTAGGTCAACTTATTTGTTTCCACAAATCAAAAATGGGGACGAGTTGAAACTTTAAAAAACCATTAAAAAGCGTTTATCTCAGAACTACTAAATTTGAGTTATTGAGTTATATTATGGCTACGATATTATGTAGGTAATAATAACTTACTTGCTTCCCTCCCTGATGAGTGCAATGGCAATCACGATCCTCTTCCTCAGGAAGATCACCGTCAGGAGTATGATGACGATGAAGATACACAGCACTATCATCAGCACTAGATAAAATTCCTTGTTGTTGAAAATGCTGTTTACTGCCGAACTGAGGTTTGGTCCGCCCGGTACCAGCTCGACGGGTATGTCGCGGTAATACTCATACTGACGATACGATAAGTACGTACCTGGAAGATATTGAAATGGGTTTTGATTGAGTTCATATTCAACAATGAGGTTTGATGCAATGGGTGGCATGCAGTAAAGTTGCCAGATGTCATCTATTTTAGCGGATGTCCACTTTCCAGTCACAAACATTGATATTGTCTTTTATTTATGACCCGCGAAGAAAGGATACATCGTCTGTGGCGGCCTCCCGACCGGTTTTGATATCGGACCTCACCAAACTGGTTCGTTTGACTATTTTATATAGCCGTCGGCTGCCGACCTTCGTTTTATACATAATACTGTGGGCGGCTGGTTGCTCTACCGAGGGGTGTTTATCAAATAAAAAAATCGGCTATGTTAGCACAAGACTTTCCCGGAATGTAGCCAAGGACTGATTTCATCTGAATATTAATTTCATAAATAAAATCGGCCGGCGGACGAACCAGATTGGGTTCCGTTGCAAAGGCCTCGGGCGCTGCAGTTCGTTTCTCGGTTTAAGGCAGGGTCGGGCCAAGCGCCACCAGATAGTTAATATTTGATTAAAATGTATAGTGTTATTTAAATATCATTAGTGTAGCATATGAGATATTCCAACGAAAATTTCACCATGTAATTTTGACCCAATAAGGCATCTGTGCACCAAATTTAAAGTCTTTAAATATAACATTTCGATATTGAAATATGAATAGTGCTCCCCCTGGTGGACCGATTTCAACCACAATCTTTTAAACTCTTGGCATGACCAAATGATGCCTGCATTGCAAATTTCAGCTCAATCGGATTAAGGGTTTGGGCACTATCGTAGGGGAATACATGTAGGGTTCGATTCCCGGCTGAGTCACCATTTTCCATTGGGATCTAATTAACGGAATTGCATTTTAAATTCTGTCGATCGAATGCAATAACAAGACACACACTTACACACTTGTTACAAGCATACATACACATAAACACACGTCACAGTAGGGTTTGTTGTAAGGACAATAAGTGTCATAGGACAATAAACCCGCCCATTGTGCAATTTTCACAATAAAGAGTAGAAACAAACAAACAGACACACAGGCAGACTTCCTTCTGAAAATGGCCCTAATCGTCTGTGTTCATATCGAAAAAAAAATGTACATTCACAATTTATTTTATTATTTATTTATTCCGTAGCCGGCGATTGAAGGGGGCCGCCCTCGTAGCCAATAGGCTGCTGTCGGTGCCGCTAAATCTCGTACTCCATTCACTATTCGCTTCCATTCTTGACGATTTTTTGCCACGTCTCGAGCATCCCTAGCCGATAATCGTTGATTTTTAAGGTCGTCTTTGATGTTATTTAGCCAGGTTTTCTTCGGTGCCGATCGCTGAATTCTCCATTCTGACGGACGGTCTCGCCAAAGAAGTTTACGTGGCAAGCGATTATCGTTCATTCGGCAAACATGGCCGAAACATCGTAGTCGACTTTTTGTACTTCTTCTTCGATCGTTGTTACTAGATCGCATCTTTCTCTAATGGTCTCGTTTCGAATTGCCTCAAGCATCGCATTTGGAAGACTTCGAACTTTTTGAGGTCCGATTGTACTAACGTCCACTTTTCCGATCCTTAAAGAAGAATGGGAAGAACCAACGTTCGGTATAGTCGTACTTTGGTTTTGATGGTAACATTCGTTCGCTTCCATATGCACCACTTGAGCGAGGCGAATGTTGCTGTTGCCTGACCGATCCGGCTATGGATATCGGCCGTCGATGCCACTTTCTTTTCCGTAACCAACGATCCTAAATACTTGAATTGTGGGACCTGTTTCATTCACAATACTTTCCCTCTTGGTCGGTAGATGGGTCGGAAAAGTAAAACAGCGCTTAGCGGAGCGGTCAAACATGTGAGCTTGTAGCTCATTGCGACGTTTCCAACTGTAAGTTAGCGGCGAATTTGCGACGATAACTGACAATAGTTGAGAATGTCAGAGCGAAACGACTTTGTTCCTCCGATAGGGGATAACCATTACGCCAGGTGGAATTTGTAGTTCGCGGGTCGTAAATACGGAAGATCATCATCTGGAAGTTCAGAGCCCTCCTTATTCATAACATGTTTGCATTACCTAATAGGGTAGGTACTTATAGAAGACTAAACATTCTCATCTCAAGATTGCTTATACAGAGATGGTTAAGATTGATCCGATCGTATCGGCTGATGCTGGAGGAAAATGTTGACATAATCCAATTTTTAATTCAAAACTATCTCATTCTAGTCACGAATCGCTGGACTGATTATATTATCGAGTCACATTTCCTATTATCAAAAGTATATATTGTTATTATCGAAAGTTACAATACCCGATGCCCGCTTTCGGGGACTAAGTCGCCGCTGGCGCCCTCTAGCGGGAGAAAATAGCAGTAAACATCCCCATGGAATGCTAAGTCTCTTTGTGTGACAAATTAAAATGTGTCTTGACACATTTTCTATTATCACAAGTATATATTGTTATTATCAAAAGTTACAATACCGATGCCCGCTTACGGGGACTAAGTCGCCGCTGGCGCCCTCTAGCGGGAGAAAATAGCAGTAAACATCCCCATGGAATGCTAAGTCTCTTTGTGTGACAAATTAAAATGTGTCTTGACACATTTTCTATTATCACAAGTATATATTGTTATTATCAAAAGTTACAATACCGATGCCCGCTTACGGGGACTAAGTCGCCGCTGGCGCCCTCTAGCGGGAGAAAATAGCAGTAAACATCCCCATGGAATGCTAAGTTTCGTTGTGTGACAAATTAAAATGTGTCTTGACACATTTTCTATTATCACAAGTATATATTGTTATTATCAAAAGTTACAATACCGATGCCCGCTTACGGGGACTAAGTCGCCGCTGGCGCCCTCTAGCGGGAGAAAATAGCAGTAAACATCCCCATGGAATGCTAAGTTTCGTTGTGTGACAAATTAAAATGTGTCTTGACACATTTTCTATTATCACAAGTATATATTGTTATTATCAAATGTTACAATACCGATGCCCGCTTACGGGGACTAAGTCGCCGCTGGCGCCCTCTAGCGGGAGAAAATAGCAGTAAACATCCCCATGGAATGCTAAGTTTCGTTGTGTGACAAATTAAAATGTGTCTTGACACATTTTCTATTATCACAAGTATATATTGTTATTATCAAAAGTTACAATACCGATGCCCGCTTACGGGGACTAAGTCGCCGCTGGCGCCCTCTAGCGGGAGAAAATAGCAGTAAACATCCCCATGGAATGCTAAGTCTCTTTGTGTGACAAATTAAAATGTGTCTTGACACATTTTCTATTATCACAAGTATATATTGTTATTATCAAAAGTTACAATACCGATGCCCGCTTACGGGGACTAAGTCGCCGCTGGCGCCCTCTAGCGGGAGAAAATAGCAGTAAACATCCCCATGGAATGCTAAGTTTCGTTGTGTGACAAATTAAAATGTGTCTTGACACATTTTCTATTATCACAAGTATATATTGTTATTATCAAAAGTTACAATACCGATGCCCGCTTACGGGGACTAAGTCGCCGCTGGCGCCCTCTAGCGGGAGAAAATAGCAGTAAACATCCCCATGGAATGCTAAGTTTCGTTGTGTGACAAATTAAAATGTGTCTTGACACATTTTCTATTATCACAAGTATATATTGTTATTATCAAAAGTTACAATACCGATGCCCGCTTACGGGGACTAAGTCGCCGCTGGCGCCCTCTAGCGGGAGAAAATAGCAGTAAACATCCCCATGGAATGCTAAGTTTCGTTGTGTGACAAATTAAAATGTGTCTTGACACATTTTCTATTATCACAAGTATATATTGTTATTATCAAAAGTTACAATACCGATGCCCGCTTACGGGGACTAAGTCGCCGCTGGCGCCCTCTAGCGGGAGAAAATAGCAGTAAACATCCCCATGGAATGCTAAGTTTCGTTGTGTGACAAATTAAAATGTGTCTTGACACATTTTCTATTATCACAAGTATATATTGTTATTATCAAAAGTTACAATACCGATGCCCGCTTACGGGGACTAAGTCGCCGCTGGCGCCCTCTAGCGGGAGAAAATAGCAGTAAACATCCCCATGGAATGCTAAGTTTCGTTGTGTGACAAATTAAAATGTGTCTTGACACATTTTCTATTATCACAAGTATATATTGTTATTATCAAAAGTTACAATACCGATGCCCGCTTACGGGGACTAAGTCGCCGCTGGCGCCCTCTAGCGGGAGAAAATAGCAGTAAACATCCCCATGGAATGCTAAGTTTCGTTGTGTGACAAATTAAAATGTGTCTTGACACATTTTCTATTATCACAAGTATATATTGTTATTATCAAAAGTTACAATACCGATGCCCGCTTACGGGGACTAAGTCGCCGCTGGCGCCCTCTAGCGGGAGAAAATAGCAGTAAACATCCCCATGGAATGCTAAGTTTCGTTGTGTGACAAATTAAAATGTGTCTTGACACATTTTCTATTATCACAAGTATATATTGTTATTATCAAAAGTTACAATACCGATGCCCGCTTACGGGGACTAAGTCGCCGCTGGCGCCCTCTAGCGGGAGAAAATAGCAGTAAACATCCCCATGGAATGCTAAGTTTCGTTGTGTGACAAATTAAAATGTGTCTTGACACATTTTCTATTATCACAAGTATATATTGTTATTATCAAAAGTTACAATACCGATGCCCGCTTACGGGGACTAAGTCGCCGCTGGCGCCCTCTAGCGGGAGAAAATAGCAGTAAACATCCCCATGGAATGCTAAGTTTCGTTGTGTGACAAATTAAAATGTGTCTTGACACATTTTCTATTATCACAAGTATATATTGTTATTATCAAAAGTTACAATACCGATGCCCGCTTACGGGGACTAAGTCGCCGCTGGCGCCCTCTAGCGGGAGAAAATAGCAGTAAACATCCCCATGGAATGCTAAGTTTCGTTGTGTGACAAATTAAAATGTGTCTTGACACATTTTCTATTATCACAAGTATATATTGTTATTATCAAAAGTTGCAATACCCGATGCCCGCTTTCGGGGACTAGGTCGCCGCTGGTGCCCTCTAGCGGGAGAAAATAGCAGTAAACATCCCCATGGAATGCTAAGTCTCTTTGTGTGACAAATTAAAATGTGTCTTGACACATTTTCTATTATCACAAGTATATATTGTTATTATCAAAAGTTACAATACCGATGCCCGCTTACGGGGACTAAGTCGCCGCTGGCGCCCTCTAGCGGGAGAAAATAGCAGTAAACATCCCCATGGAATGCTAAGTTTCGTTGTGTGACAAATTAAAATGTGTCTTGACACATTTTCTATTATCACAAGTATATATTGTTATTATCAAAAGTTGCAATACCCGATGCCCGCTTTCGGGGACTAGGTCGCCGCTGGTGCCCTCTAGCGGGAGAAAATAGCAGTAAACATCCCCATGGAATGCTAAGTCTCTTTGTGTGACAAATTAAAATGTGTCTTGACACATTTTCTATTATCACAAGTATATATTGTTATTATCAAAAGTTACAATACCGATGCCCGCTTACGGGGACTAAGTCGCCGCTGGCGCCCTCTAGCGGGAGAAAATAGCAGTAAACATCCCCATGGAATGCTAAGTTTCGTTGTGTGACAAATTAAAATGTGTCTTGACACATTTTCTATTATCACAAGTATATATTGTTATTATCAAAAGTTACAATACCGATGCCCGCTTACGGGGACTAAGTCGCCGCTGGCGCCCTCTAGCGGGAGAAAATAGCAGTAAACATCCCCATGGAATGCTAAGTTTCGTTGTGTGACAAATTAAAATGTGTCTTGACACATTTTCTATTATCACAAGTATATATTGTTATTATCAAAAGTTGCAATACCCGATGCCCGCTTTCGGGGACTAGGTCGCCGCTGGTGCCCTCTAGCGGGAGAAAATAGCAGTAAACATCCCCATGGAATGCTAAGTCCCCTTGTGTGACAAATTAAAATGTGTCTTGACACATTTTCTATTATCACAAGTATACAGGGTGTTCGGCAGACGGTTGTACATACGATTATGACGGACAAGTGAGGCCCTCACCTATATGCTTGGCCCCAAAAATTTAACCTAGGCCTCACGATTTTTTTAAAATTATTTTTTTGTAATATGGCGAAATTTTTAATTTCCATGGCTTTAAACTCCATTAACTTCATTTAAAACTGATTAAACAGTCAACATATTTTTTATTCGTATCTAAATTACTAGCAGAATAATAAAAAAAAAATTTGGTTCAGACCAAATTGCCCTGTTTTTTTTTTCAGCAATTTACGTCAGTTTTGGTGAAATGATCAATACCTCCTGTTCTTTTGAAATAAAATACGTAAATTGCATACCAATAGAAAGGGCATAACCTAGAGATGTTTTGATTAAATTTGAAGCGCTCTACCTCTTTTTTTTTTTTTTTAATGCAATGAGAAATTGACATTTAAGATTATTTTTAAAGTGTTTTTGTACTTTAAGGCTAATTTTTTTTAATGGTGATTATCTGAGCCAAATTTTTTTTCATTATTAATCTGCTACTAATTTAGATACGAATAAAAAAAAATGTTGACTATTTTATCAGTTTTAAATGAAGTTAATGGAGTTTAAAGCCATGGAAATGAAAAATTTCGCCATATTACAAAAAAAATAATTAAAAAAAAATTGTGAGGCCTAGGTTAAATTTTTGGGGCCAAGCATGTAGGTGAGGGCCTCACTTGTCCGTCATAATCGTATGTACAACCGTCCGCCGAACACCCTGTATATTGTTATTATCAAAAATTACAATACCCGATGCCAGCTTCGTAGACTAAGTCACCGCTAGCGCCCTCTAGCAAGAGAAAATGGCAGTAAATATCCCCATGGAATGTTAAGTCTCCTTGTGTGACAAATTAAAATGTGTCTTGACACATTTTCTATTATCACAAGTACATATTGTTATTATCGAAAGTTACAATACTTACTGTATGATAACAGTGCGACGACTCCTACCAAAGACACCCACACCAGTATGGCGGCAAACCAGCGTAGAAGTGCTATGTACAGCACGCACACCAGCAAACCGATTAGCAGAGAAGCGAGCATGTACCATCTGGATGCGATTAAATCTTCTATTACCATTGTACCCACCTACAACAAATATAGAAAACAATACAAAGGGAGCTGACATGGTATTCAACCTATTCAAACTAGCCACAGACATACTAGAATAGACCACGCAACCAGCCTGAGAAATCCATAGACGAATATAAAGAGAAAGCTGCATATGGGCCCCCTCTATCCTTGTTTAGTCGCGCAGTGACTGCACAATTATTAAACTCAAACTAGATTGCACAATTATTAAACTCAATTAAAGAATGATAAATGCGCAGCTATTTCTTTCTATTACGCTATTGCATTCACTCACAATCCACTTCGTACTCCCGCGTTCTATTCTGCCTTCTGCAATATTTAGGATCCATCTTCCGAAATACATGGAATAGCGGTGTAGTCCCACAGAATTTTGGCCGAGCGACAGTCATCTTAATTCCGAAGGTCCCAGTTTGCACCGGACCAAAGGACGCTCGGCCCATTGCTCTCACAGACACTGTGGCCAAAATCTTTTTTAGCATAGTCCACACGAGGATGAGCGAATTCATGCACCGGAATGAGTACCTTGGAGTATCAGTTCAAAAAGGCTTCATGCGTGGCGTCTCGGGCTGCCTCGAGCACAACTCTCTCCTGGCTGCTGCCATCAAGGATGCGAGACAGCACGAACGCCAAATCAATGTATGCTGGCTCGACCTAGAGAATGCCTTTGGGTCAGTCCGACAGTCTCCTCCACTTTGCACTCCGCTGGTACAACTTCCCACCAGTCGTGCGTGACATTGTAGCCTCCTACTACAACTGTCTGACTTTCCATGTTAAAACGCAAGAATGGACTACCCGCTCTATACCATATTCAATTGGACTATTTCAGGGCTGTTGCCTCTCCCCGACGATTTTTAATATAGTTTTTAATATACTGCTGGAAAGCCTGACCCAGTTTGACAGGAAGTGGGGCTACCGTTTTAAAACAGACGGCCAATACACCTCGTCGTGCCTCGCTTTTGCCGACGACCTAACTTTCATCACCAGAAGCCCCAAGCAGCTTTCCCTGCTATTACAGAAAGTGGAGCTTTTCTGCGACTGGTCAGGCTGTATAAAAGTGAAGCCCTCCAAATGTTTTTGCCTTGGACTCGCCCGCATGGGCACAAAATTTACATCCTATGACCCCAAATTGGTCTATAAGGGCTCTAATATCTCCCTTATAGACCCAAACAATCATTTCAAATTCCTCGGCAGAATAATCACCCATCAGGGAAAAGACGTCTCGGGCGATCATGTTATAGAGCATTTCAAAAGTTGCCTGGCGAAAATAGATGCCTTGCTAATTTCTGGCCCTCGTAAGGCCTGGATCTATGACAATTATCTAACGTCACATTTGTCATGGCCCTTTCTTATTTACGATTTTACCAAAACCCAACTGTCCCGTCTAGATGGGGGCTAACGGGCCCATGATGAGTTGGCCACGATGACCCATGTGTACAGGGTCGGTCACACTCACGGGTCAACACCCATCCGACGGCCTCCTCGCATGGGGTGCGAGGCCTGGGTAGGACACTGGGTCAACCAGTCTCCCCTGGGAATCAAACCTCTGGCGCCCCTGGACGGTCTGCGCACCGTGCGGGGTTTGCTCCAATCGGTCGTGCTTTCCGACTAACAGTCGGGGGAGTCTGGGAACTGTATTGTTTCCTATAGAGCGGGGGTGGTTGCGTACCTTATGGCGACTGCTCTGGAATTGACCATTGGCCATCCGATCCCGGGTAAGAGGCGGGCAAAGGACGCCTTGGTCCGCGAAGATTCGGTGCACTCCGTTTCACCGCTTCATAAGGGAGAGGACCGCGCAAGCGACCTCGAACTCGGAACCAATCGAGAGACCGGAGAAATCTGGTCACAATTGGAAGTGAGGGCGCGAGTTCTCGAGCCCGCCGGGTTTACTCCTGGCTTACTCGCGGTAAGGCGTTGGACTCTCACGGGTTGTGACGTAGCTGGACGTAGAATGTACTGTCCAAAGTCTCTACGTTCACTGCAGGGCGATAGAACGACTAATCGTTAAAACGTCCTGTGGTGACGGGCTCGCCCGTTGTAGTTGACACCGCAAGATGTCCCGTCTAGATGCGCTGGTGACAGCTAGTTTAAAATCCTGGCTGTCCTTAGCCAAACCAGCTGACCCCTCGACTCTCTTCAGGTCCAAACAAAATTTTGGGCTAGCGCTTAAACTGCCCTCTCTGCTCTACGCCAACTCCAGAATAACCAAAAATTCGATTCTGTGCAATTCCAAAGATCCGGCAATATCGAAGCACGTAATAAGTGGCCGTAGTGATTCAAATGATCTACAAGCCCGCGTAGACTTCCACAAAAAGTTCCTTACTGGAATCAGCCAGAATGGCACTGGTCTGGGGTATGGCAGTACAACCACGAGCGACGTGGACTTGAAGAAGTCTCTTTTGCGGGGAGATTACGACAGCAAGAGTATGGCTCATGCTATTAACCTTCAATGCCAGAATGATTGGACAACAATTGGGGACTTTTGCATTCCGCCTCCAATGCACTGGAAGGTAATGCTCTATGACTGGACGCCAGAGATGCTGAAATTTTATTTGAATGCCTTTCAGCATACACTTCCAGACCCCAGTAACCTCGCTCGTTGGAGCTTTGCCGAGGATAGTTCTTGTCCCCTCTGTAGCAATACCCCTTGCACAGCTAGACACATTCTAGCTGGCTGCAAGGTGGCCTTAGATCAAGGACGGTACACTTACCGCCATGACAAAGTTCTCGCTGTTATTCGCGAGGTAATTAGTCTCTCAGTGGCTCGTGCCAACAAGGGTTTGACAGTATCCTCCAAACCCCCAATACAGTTTGTGCGGGATGGCTCTAAAGGCAAAAAACATTCAACTACAAAACTTTTCTCAATAATCGAGAAAGCTACAGATTGGATTCTGGAGGTTGATTCGGTCTCTAAGCAGTATAAATTCCCTGAAAGTCTCGGATGCACAGCCCTCCGTCCAGATATAACTCTTTACTCTCTATCTCGGAAGGTGGCTCTTATTGTAGAATTAACTGTTCCATGGGAATCAAATATCCCAAAAGACCACGAGTACAAATTAAATAAATACCATGATCTTGCAAATGCCGTAACCCGGAACGGCTTCACTGTTCACCTTCACGCGGTGGAAGTTGGCGCTCGTGGCCTGCCAGCTAAATCTCTATTTCACCTCTTTAAAGATCTTGGCCTTTCCAGAAAAATAATCAACTCTTTCTTAGAAAAATTATCTAAAACTGCGATTTGCGCATCTCAAATTCTATGGCTTCGAAGGGGGAGTGAATGGGTGGCAAGGTGAACGCTCACATGTGGCAAGACAGCTGTCCTAAACCTACCACAGCCGGTTCGTAAGTCCGGAATCCACTGCTCACCCCCCAGAAGTGTAAAAATTAGTATTATGATGGGCCCGACTCCGGTCGGTGAATTCCATGGCAGCTCCGTTTGTATTTATTTATTATTATTATTGTCTATGGTTGCGGCCCATCATACCATTTAACATAGTGAAATTGCTATCTATCGTTTTTAAGGGGCTTATAAAGTGGTAAGCTGCAATGATCCTTCACTCTTTAACAAAATCCGAGTACGTGGGCAGACGACCGGAGTGTACGGTCGATCAGCTGACGCCGCACGGTGCGCAAATTGCCTAGTAGTGCCCGAAGGTCATCCCCCAGGGGAAACTGATCAGGCATGCAATAAGAGACAACTAGAGCTGTCAACTACAATGGGCGAACCCGTCACCTCAGGAAGTTTTAACGAAGTTTATCGCTGTGTCTCCTGTGAGGTGAGCGCAGAAGACTTAGGAAAAAACAGTCCACCGTCAAGCTCCGCAACATGCTTGTAAGAGGCCTTATCCGCGAGATATCCAGGTATGTTACTCAGCGGGCTGACACTCACGCCTTTACTTCCAATTGCGACCAGATTACTTCGGTCTCTCGACTGGTTATGAGTTCGAGGTCGCTTGCGCGGTCTTCTCCCTTAAGTAGCAGTAAAACGGTGTAAACCAAATCTATTGCGAACCACGGCATCCTTTGCCTGACTGTTCACCCGGAATCGGGTAGCCAATGGTCGTTTCAAGAGCAGTCGCCGTAAGGTCAACAATCACTCCCGCTCTGTAGGAAACAGTACTGTTTCCAGACTCCCCCGACTGTTAGTCAGAAGGCACAATCGATTGGCTTACGCCTCCCGATGCGCAGACCGTCCAGGAGCGCGAGAAGGTTGACTCCTAGGGGAAACTAGCCCTAAGGCCAGAGTCCTACCCGGGCTCGCACTTCATGCGCGGAGGCCGCCGGATGGGTGTTGACCCGTGAGTGTGACCAAACCTGAACAAAATAGGTCTTCGTGACCAACTCAGCAAGGGCCTATTAGCTCCCTATAATAAGAGGCAGGGGAAACAGAGTCTTTACCGGAGTAGACCCTCTTCGAGGGAACCTTGAGATGAGCCGAGCCTAAGAATGAGGTGGGCCTTAGTGGCCTGATTGCATGAGGAACATTAGCTACCGTGACGGAGACCTGTCCATGACTTTTTCTGTGTACGTTGGGAAGCAACATCTTGACCTACACCAGCGTCTGAGGCAGCTACCTATCAGCAGAGCAGCCAAGGAAGACCAGGAAGAAGCGGTGTTTTTATGTAGTCCTTTCCTAATTCCTGGCTTTATTTACACCTGGTTGTCCAGCTCTCATCGGCCCCTTCTATAAATACAGTCCGCCGCCGACGTTCAAAATATCAACCAGTTACCTCGTTAAAAGTAATGAGAAGCTCCATGTTCTGCGCGATTTGATTGATGCTGTCGCTGTTCCCGAGGAGCCCTGAGAGATCTTCTCTGATAGAGTTGTCCAAGAAGTTGGGCAGGCACCGACCGGAAACTGTCACCGTGCATGCAATGACCCCGATAGCGATGGTTAGCCGGGAATGCGGTGTTAGGAGAAAAGAAAAAATACATATACAATAAGGTGGGTGCTTAGTCACAGAAATTGTTAGTGCGGTGATATTCTAAGTCTCCTTTTATTCTAGGTATAGGTATATAAGTATAGGTACATGTACAGGTACGTAGGTATAGGAACAGGTAAGTAAATAAAGTAAACTATCTATAATTTATGGTTAAACTTTCTAAACTTAGAGATCTCCAGGTCTCTTACGTTAATCAATCTGATATTGTTAATCAATTCTGATGGACTCTTTAAAGAAGCTAATGCCTGAATCTATATATGATTCTTAAGCATCGTTCGTTCGATAACGTGTCTGGGCCAGGTTAGGACAAATCTCTCAAAAAAAATGCGACCTGGATGGCCTTGTCGTTCGCCTCTTGTAGGTCCTGTGTGTGATGGGGTTGACAGCTGCGGTCAGGATCGAAGGCGGTCTTCATACTGCAGCATTCCACAGCTGCATATTGGGTTCTCTGTGTAGCCCCAGCGAACGAGATTGGCTAGGCATGAACGATATTCGCACGGAACGAGATTGACTAGCATTCCATAAAGTAGCTCATATATCTATGTGGTTGTATGTTACTACCTCATGATGCTATTGTTAGCCTAATACAAAATAAGGATACCTAGAGTCAGACCTGTTCACCGAAACGATAGACTAGGAGCATGTGCAAACGCTTGAGTTTGGGCTGACTCGTGCGTTTAATCTATCGATTTGATGAACGGGTATTTTAAAAGTACCATAACCAAGCACAACATAGAAAGCTAGACATACGACGAAAGCATTGCAGTAAGAGAGGTACATATGCAATAGATATATTGGAAACATTTTAGTAATAAATAATTTATTTAGTGAAATGAATTATAATAAGCATTTGGATCGTTTCAGTGCCATAACATTTAAGAAATAACTTTTCTCTTTCTCGAGTCCTATATAAGAGGTAGATGACCATGATTGCAATTCTTCTCCTCTCGGTTGGGTTGAGCCACTTGCAGTGAGATGCCAGGTCTAAGCGGGATCCTTAATCCAAGATTGGACCTGGAACTACTTCTTCAAGTCACACTGCTTCAATTTCAAACAGCCCAGCATTACGACTACACTCTCGCGATCCGATCACTTTCGCATTTTATTTTACTTATATATTAATTTAATTTATTTATTTATGTATCTTTAACTAGTGGAATATTACCCAGTGGTACCCTGGTTCATGACGATCAGTTAAACGGTATAGAAGTTGGTGCGCTGTAGCGCCGTCTAGTAGCGAGTGACAACAAAGCATATAATATAAAAACTTTCTCGTTACACATATCGACTACTTCCTTGCAAAGAGGCGTATACATTTTTGGCAAAATGTTCAGGAGAGCACGAAACGTATTTTTCTTATGTTTAGAAACATTATTTCAGTATGTAATAATTTATATAGTATTCTGATTTTTTTATATAATAAAGTTGAATAAATTTACTTTCTATATAGATAATATATTCTGTAAATTGCTGAAATTTATATGCAAAAAAAAAATTAATTTAATAGTACGCCTGTTTGTAAGACATATTATATGCAGTATTTTAAGTTGCAATTAGGCCTACCTACGTCTATTTAAATTGTATAAAATAAAAAACAGTTAGATATTATTGGACGTTTATTATAATATTAAAAATCTAAAATTATAAAAAACTCAGGAACATTAGAAGAAGACATCATGGACTTACATTAATGATTATTCATGGGATAAGCTGTGATAGAAGTTTACATATTCCTCTACCCTTACCACAGGTGTATCCCCAGAACACAGTGATATTAAGTCTGCATATTTTGCAGCTGATATTTTTGGAGGTTCAGCATTTGATTGTGGGACTGATCTAGACATAACATTGTTATTACCCCTCTGTACTTTTATTGAAATACTTTTATAGTCAGCTTGAGTATGAGCAGTTTTAAAAAATATTGTATTTGGATATTCTTTGGTCACCTTGTACTCCATCATTTTAGTCCAGTCGATGGAACCTCCAGTTTGATCATCTTTTCGGAGTGACAGCAATTTCATGGCTTTAGATACTGATTTAAAATCTAATACATCAGTATAATTTATCTCGTTTACACTGTAAGGATGATTTCTTCGGGCTAACTTTATTACGGGTGTCAACTGAGCCGGTAAAAATAAATCTCCAGCTTGCTTTAAGGCGTAACCTATACAGCTATGAGCAGAGTCTCTCTCGCTTTGTCCATGGTTTGGCTCAAAAAATCGCAATGTTATCTCGTCAATGTTGTGACTGTTATTGATGAAATAAAGTAGCATCGCGGCCATTGTGCTGTTTTTATTCTGTCCTGAACATCCGTCAGCGAACAAGTCCGCAGATTTTACACACTGTTCATCATGCTTGCATAAAAGCTTGTACACGAATGTTGCAATTTCAGAAGAACCACGTCGACTAATCGTTTCATTCCACAGGAAACATTCACAATCTTTCTTCCCCAAAATATATATTATGGTAAAGTTATAGTTTGCCAAGCGCCTTTTATAAAATATTGAACTCTCCTTTGATTGGGGCAGGTAAATAACCTAAAAAAAACTGCAACAGGATTACTTTGGTTCATAGCTTTAGTTTTGCTCTCATTTTTCAAAGCACGTACTGTCTGTTTACTTAATATATGTTTATCATATTTACTTTGAAGTGCAGCTTTATTATGTTCATCTCCTTGCTTGTAGGTGAAGCACAAACTGCATTGGTCTTTTTTTAGTGAGAGGAATGACAAGTTAAGACTTTTGAAGACCCTTCTATATGTTGTCATACTACCAACCTGAGAATGAGGTAAATTTTTCATTTCATCGCGATACATGTGATACATCAGAGGGATAGTTAGGTCATGGCACAGATACTCGCGTGTTGTGTTACTCCTGCAATAATGTGAATCAGCTCGAGGAAACTTATTTATGTGTTCTTCAATATTAGCACGTACGAGGTTTTCATTTGTAATTCTTTCCTGTCCTCTTCTTCCACCCCGGTTCTCTGACTCCATAACCCCACTGGGTTTCACTTTACGTAGTGCTGTTCGCATTGTTTTCTCTGAGATTCCTAAAGTATTAAGAAAGAATAATTTGCACACATTTAGTTTCTCACTCTGTAGTTGGAGCGAGTAAACATTTGTATGTTGTCTTCTCGATTGTGTGCTTTTAACATACGTTCTCTTTGCAGTTTTCGCTTCAGCGTGGCGAATTATAAATTCTCGCTGTCTTTCTAGACTGTCTGTGTTCCAATAATCATTGAAAATTTGGGCCCGATCATTTTCCAAAAATTGAGAACATTTTTTTCCCATTTTCTTACACGCTTCTCCTGAACAGGATGGTTTCATTAGTCTTTTAGCTACAGGTTTTCCTAATATTGTGTGGTATTCCAATCCTGCATCTCTCAGTCGTTTACGTTCTTTTGATTTATTAATTTGTTTTTCTTTAATCAGTGGTTGCTCCCGAGGTGCTCCATCTACAGTAAAATTTTGAGGCGTACTAGAATTTTCCATATGCAATGGTTGCTCACGAGGAGTTTCATCGACAGGGCAATCTTGAGGTGTATTTGTAGTAGAATTTACCATGATTTGAGTACTTTGAACTGCGGTGCAGCATGGCTGCTGATGTAAATGATCAAAACAAACAAGCGTCGAACACCTTACACATGCTGCGAATACATCTAAGGCACAGTCATGTATCTGACATATTATGCCTGAATGTTCATGTTGATTTTCGTGTTGATTACGACGTGTTTGATTAATAGGGCGTGGTTCAGAAATTTTAGGTTTACATATAACACAAAAGTAAGAGCCTTCTGTATTCGTCAGGTGGTATGAACAAATTAGCAACTTGCAATTCTTGCACTTTTCATCGCAAACATTTTTACAATTGTCACCAGAATGAGTACAGTGAATGAGTCACCAGACACAGAAAAATCTCCATTGGAACTCTGATCACATACATCCATATTTAGATTCTCTAAGTGTTGTTCTTCGTGGGGATGTGCTAAGGTAATGTCCCGAACGACACCCACCTCTTCCGCAAGTAGATCTCCAGGCTGCTGAAACGGCGAATTATGATAAGGAGTAATGCTCTTCTCAGTAACTGCTTCGGTGTCCATAGTTTTGTGATAAGATGACGTTGGAAGATTCAGACCAAGACTTTGCTCTTCGATGACCCCTTTTCTCTGGTGATAAGAGAGTGGCATCTCGTCAGAAGAATCGCTGTGGTTTTCCTCATCGAAGACAGATATTATTTTACCATAAAACCACTTATTGTTGTACATTTTCACACGTGTACCCTCTACAAACTTTTCTCCCTTTTTTCACGGACCGCAACTCACTTCGTTGTACTATTTCGTACTGCCCATTATTCCATGCCACAAAGTAATTCATTTTGACAGGATAACGCAATAAAAACGCTTACAAGACGAAATTTCTATAACCCAATAACAACTTGACCAACGACAGTTCGCACGCAAACTAATTGACAGCTGTCTAATTTTGACAATCCATCTTCAGTGTTGCCACCGAGTTTGCAACCACGGCCGGGTGTATACGTATATTCATACATACAAACAGGCGTATGTAGTTTACGTCTGTTTGTAAGACCGCTTATATTAAAATCGTCAACTTATTATTATCTCACAAACAGACGTATATTTACTTAAGCCCGTTTGTGAGATCCAGTGAATCAAAATATACGCATACGCCCCTAAACTCATAATTAGTTACGTATACTTACAGTCCTCCTAAAAATACGCCAGTTTGTGAGGTTGTAAAGCGAAAAATTCTGCATACGCCCGTTCGAAAAACATAAAATTCATTTTTTGTTGTTTACGCCTCTTTGCAAGGAAGTAGTCGATATGTGCCAACTTTCATGGTGATTGGTCAAACAGTATCTAAGTCTATTAAGCTGATACAGACAGACAGACAGATATACCAACATCCATTCTTATATATACAGTGGAACCTCTCATCATAACGAGCATAATTTGTTCCAGACTCTTACTTATTAAGCGAAACAATTTTTCCCATACTCGTTATGAGAGGTTCCACTGTATACTCACATAATACTCATTATGAGGAATTACTGCGAATTACTCGTTATGAGAGGTTCCACTGTATACTCACATAATACTCATTATGAGAAATTACTGCGAATTACTAGTTATAAGAGGTTCCACTGTATACTCACATAATACTCATTATGAGAAATTACTGCGAATTACTAGTTATAAAAGGTTCCACTGTATACTCACATAATACTCATTATGAGAAATTACTGCGAATTACTAGTTATAAGAGGTTCCACTGTATACTCACATAATACTCATTATGAGGAATTACTGTGAATTACTCGTTATGAGAGGTTCCAATGTATACTCACATAATACTCATTATGAGGAATTACTGTGAATTACTCGTTATGAGAGGTTCCACTGTATACTCACATAATACTCATTATGAGGAATTACTGCAAATTACTCGTTAGAGAGGTTCCACTGTATACTCACATAATACTCATTATGAGGAATTACTGTGAATTACTCGTTATGAGAGGTTCCAATGTATACTCACAAAATACTCATTATGAGGAATTACTGCGAATTACCCGTTATGAGAGGTTCCATTGTATACTCACATAATACTCATTATGAGGAATTACTGCGAATTACTCGTTATGAGAGGTTCTCGTTATGAGAGGTTCCGCTGTATATATATGTATATTAATCAACGCATTTACAAAGTATTGTGTCTTACTAATATTCATATCCATTTAAAATAATGGCATTCATATTTTAAAAAATTAAAGCGGCCAATATGAGCATTAGCATATCGACACCTCCTACGTATAGTATTGTAACTATTAAAAATGGTATTTCTGTTTCCTTTCATAAATCGCATTTATTTATAGTATACTTAAAACTAATTTAACGAAATTCCGGTTTTCAAATTAAATGGTACTTCCGGTTTTCAAAAATTCCGGTTTTAAAAGTAAATTAAATGGTATACCATAAATAAATGCGATTTATGAAAGGAAACAGAAATATCATTTTTAATAGTTACAATATTATACGTAGGAGGTGTCGATATGTGTGCTGCTGCCGCCCAACTAAGTGACAGGACGTGTTCCAAGGCGGCAAGCTCTTTAGTTTTCTATGTACAAATATTCAGCAAGTTAAAAAATAAATTAGATTTATAATACCATAATCATTGCAAATAGCTATAATCATTAATAATAGGTAACTAATAATAACAATAGGAAATTATTAAAATAGAATACAGAAAATAAATTAATTAAAATAAAACATGAAAAATAGATAAATTAAAATAGAATACGGAAAATGGATAAATTAAAGTAGAATACAGAAAATAGACAGTCGTGATAAATTGAATAAAATGTTACATAATTTTAACCAAAATTGGTAATAATAAATAGTCATAAGAATAGCTTAATAACTTCATTACAATAGTCATGACAATAGTCACAGAATTAATTTTATTAAAATATTATACAATATACTTTCTAAATTAGGCCACTCTTACTAAGAATATATACACTTTCACAAAGGTGGTCTAATATTTCGTTACATTTCGATAGCGAGAGTGTTCATATTGCAGTTTAAAACGAGCTTGTGCCGGTCAGGTAAGTGAGAAATGCAGTCATGGTCGCCTGGATATAGTGAAAACAACATGCAAGTGCATGCAAGCATTCCGTTAGTAAATTGCATTATATTCAGAATCAACCCAAACGTACGGCCAAAACTTCCTCGTTCTTGGAAAAGTAGCCGATGAGGTTGGCTATCATGAAACCGACGTACGAGTCCAGGGCGTTGGCTTTCGCCCGGAGCCTCGCCATCAGCTCGTCGGTGTTCCTCAGGCAAGAGCCGCCGCTGCTCGACTTAGAGTTGGGCCGGCAAGCCAACGGCGTCAGGTCGCCGAGGCAGCGGAACAACACTACGGTATTAAGAAATACAAACTAAGCTCCCGCTGAAATCACTAACTAAGTTCGACTCCATCATATCAATACTTTGTTTGAATAACTACCTAGTGGCAATATTTCACAACCTAACTGTCAGCGTTAATGTGAATAATGTCTTTTAACCCTTAGAGCCCCGATTGGCCGATATCGGCCAAAACACGATTCAGTGTGACGACCCCGTTTTAATTTTATTTTAATTTAATTTGTTTTATTTTATTATGTTTTATTATGTTAATATGTTTTATTTTAATTATGGATACAGTGGTTTGGCAGTAATTAATGTTTTGGTGAGACAGTGTCATAATTCAATTTTTTAAATAATTTTTACTAACATTTTTTGGGACATCAACTTGTCAATCGGCTGAGGGGCCGAGGCCTGAAGGGTTAATTATATTATAAATAATTTCTTGTAATTATTACATGGGTTAATAATATATGTATAACCCCGTATAGCTAAATATAATAAGAGCCAGCATGTATTGTTTTGTGTCAGTAAGATGAAATAGAGATTTGACTAGCAATCCACGAGAGCCACCTTCCGCAGCATGAAGGTGACCTGTGAAGATGTTCCGTTTAACAGCATTTGCAAGATCATGGTATTCATTTAATTTGTATTTGTGATCTTTGGGGATATTTGGAACCTATAGAACTGTTAATTCTACAATAAGGGTTATCTTCTGAGAAAAAGAGTTATATCTGGATGGAGGGCTGTGCATTGGAGACTTTCAGAAAAATAATACTGCTTAGGGACCAAATCGACCTCCAGAATTCAGCCTGATGTTTTTTCGATTATTGAGAAAGAAAGGTTTTGGAGTGGAATTTGGGGATATTTGGAATCTATGGAACTGTTAATTCTACAATAAGGGTCATCTTTTGAGATAAAGACGGATCTGGACGGAGGGCTGTGCATCGGAGACTTTCAGAAAAATGATACTGCTTAGGGACCAAATCGACCTCCAGAATCCAGTCTGAAGCTTTCTCGATTATTGAGAAAGAAAGGTTTTATGAGCCATCCCAAACAAACGGTATTGGGGGTGTGGAGGATACTGTCAAACCTTTGTTGGAACGAGACACTGAGAATAACGGCAATAACTTTTTCATGGCTGTAGGTATACCTGCCTAGATCTAAGACTCGCGGTCAGCTTAAATATGTCTATTTGTGCAAGGGTAATTGCTACAGACGGTACTCGAACTACCCTCTGAATGGCTCTAGCGAGAGAGATTACTGGGGTCTGGAAGTTTGTTCTGAAGGACATTTAAATACAATAAGCCGGGTTGTTCTTCATCATCCTAGACCTCAAAAGCTTGCCAAAATCACCTCACGTAATAAATGGACGCCTCTTTATACGGAGTATCCTATGATAGATCTAAAAACCCAAATCTAAAAATCTCAAAATAAGAACTTTTAAAAGATCCCATGTCTAAATAGTACACAGTAGAAACATCAAAATGCCTATGAGAAAAATGTTTATATAATTTAATCAAAGCACAGATGCGTTAATCAGCTTCCCAAAACAAAACAACAACAAAGTCACACAACATTTTAAAGCTTTCTTAGATTATCATTAATAAAACTGCAAATAGTTTATGAGAAACGGATCTTACTGCCTGAATTATTGAGGTTTCCATTCCATTTTTATGTTTCCATACCAAAGACACTCCATATTTATCTATTTCTGTAAGTACCATCGATTATCTCAGTCAGTTTTAAAGCTATCGATATAAATTTGGCATAGTCATAGAACTTGCTTGCTCGGAAAAAAAATATTTTCATCAGACAGAAATACAGTCCCTTGCCAATTACCCCATACATTTCAGTACAATTTTACACTTTCAATAGCCTATAACTTTCGAACAGTGCTTATTTTCAGTTGTCTGTGTTGTTTATTTTAATGAATATGTCGAAAAACATACATATATTAATTTACCATTCAACGTCAGTTCTGGAATTAGCGTGGTTGGTGTAAGTGGCGGGTATTCCGTTTCTCGCAGGTGTTTAACATGGAGTCTAAAAACGCACTAAAACGATGCTTAATTTTGAACTTGAATTTTGAACATTTTGGTATTCCCTTTCATGTCTCCTAACTGAAGCGTGCTTATATATAGGCCATCAAGCTCTTAAATTGATGATAAGCACTGTCTAGGCAGTACCTTCTTCGTATTTCGTTTCTACAAGTATCATGGCAGATGGGTCTTGTTTGGGGTCTTAACTAAGAACGGAACGAAAACGGGCAGTCTTCGTCTGACCGCCGTAAAGTTCTTGTTTCTCTCGTGATTTTGAAGATTTTCTGTCGCGATTTCAAAGATGTTTGCTCAGCATTGGCTTCTAAACCGAAGAACAGACAATGAGCGCCAATTATCATAAGTAGGTAATCGAATTAATATGTATTAATTATTATCTATTTTGTCCTGAAAATCCTGTGTCAATATGTTTTTTAGATTGTGATCAAAAGCATTGTATATTTTGTATCCTTTTACCTGTATATTGTATGATACCTGTATATTGTAAATTGTATGCCTTGTATATTTTAAAACCAACGAAAACGTGGCGACAATCAGCGTGCGTTGACGAGAGCGAGTGACTGAGCTGTCAAAATTAGGACCCTGTCGGCCATAGACAAAATGGGAAATTTTAAGATTTAAGACCGGTTCTTAATTTTGATGACACGGAATACCAATAAAATAACGAAGGTGCTTAAGTTCCTAATTTTTAGCAACAGTATAAATAAATACAAACGGAGCTGCCATGGAATTCACCGACCGGAGTCGGGCCCATCATAATACTATTTTTTTACACTTCTGGGGGGTGAGCAGTGGATTCCGGACTTACGAACCGGCTGTGGTAGGTTTAGGACAGCTGTTTTGCCACATGTGAGCGTTCACCTTGCCACCCATTCACTCCCCCTTCGAAGCCATAGAATTTGAGATGCGCAAATCGCAGTTTTAGATAATTTTTCTAAGAAAGAGTTGATTATTTTTCTGGAAAGGCCAAGATCTTTAAAGAGGTGAAATAGAGATTTAGCTGGCAGGCCACGAGCGCCAACTTCCACCGCGTGAAGGTGAACAGTGAAGCCGTTCCGGGTTACGGCATTTGCGAGATCATGGTATTTATTTAATTTGTACTCGTGGTCTTTTGGGATATTTGATTCCCATGGAACAGTTAATTCTACGATAAGAGCCACCTTCCGAGATAGAGAGTAAAGAGTTATATCTGGACGGAGGGCTGTGCATCCGAGACTTTCAGGGAATTTATACTGCTTAGAGACCGAATCAACCTCCAGAATCCAATCTGTAGCTTTCTCGATTATTGAGAAAGGTTTTGTAGTTAAATGTTTTTTGCCTTTAGAGCCAAAAGTTAGTTTAAGCCTGCGAGAAACGAAATACGGGCCAGGTATTGAAATAATTCAAAAATAATCAACTCCTTTCTAGAAAAATTATCTAAAACCGCAATTTCTGCATCTCAAATTCTATGGCTTCGAAGGGGGAGTGAATGGGTGGTAAGGTGAACGCTCACATGTGGCAAGACGCTGTCCTAAACCTACCACCGCCGGTCATTAGTCCGGAATCCACCCTTCACCTCCCAGAAGTGTAATAATTATATATGATGGGCCCGATTTTTGGTCGGTGAATTCCATGGCAGCTCCGTTTGTATTTTATTTTATTTTTTTATTTTTATTTTATTTATTACTACTCCAAAAAACGGTATTTTATTTACTACTCCAAAAAACATTGTTTTTTTTTTTTAAATGGAAGCAGCGATTTTGCTACCGCAAACCTGGGTGAATGCTTGTTAATAATGTTACGCGCCAAATTTGACGCTCCGTTGAATCTGGTAAACATGCCATTGTAACAAGTGACGTGTATGTTTCTTTGAGCCACAGTCTAATTGTGTGAGATCAACTGCGAGCGCAACTTTCCCAGAGTCAAATGTTTGCGTAGCATTGATTGTGCCTGACACATGCATATGCCTAAAGCCGGGTCTCCTGCGAGTGTTTTCTCGAAAACTACACAAAAACATAGAAACAAAGGCGCGTGGCCATACACATTTGTGTATTCAAAGACAATGTTTTTGTTTCCCTTGGCACACTGGATGGAGGGGAAGGTTTTGTTTCATTTTCAACCACTGTGCGCATGTGCAGAACTGTCACTCGACACGGTTTTTAAGGTTATATTGTATTGTGATCACTTTGTGATAAAAAATCGACCAATGTCAATCCATTGATTCGAGTTGTTTCTTCTCCCCGATATTACGAAACTTCCTCGTCGAAACTCATCTTGATATCTATACAAAATGTTTGTTTAAACAGAAACATTTCTATACGCAGGAGACAGCTTGTGTATGAAAACAATTGTTTTTGTGCAATGTTTTTTGTGTATTGTTTCAAAAAACACGAACAGGAGACCGGGCTTAAGGATGACCGAATCTCACAGTAGGTCATAGTTAGTTAGTTTGTTAGTTTGTCTGGGCTATTTCCCGCACTTGGCCTCTTGATTGGGCCGTTGTGCGTGGCTCAAGTTTCTATTTATGTTACTCCAGCGAACCCAGGCTGTCCCAGAAGGTTAGCAGCCTGTTTGGGTTGCTACAGGCCTCCGGGACAGATGCTGGAGATTGTAGTATTCTTGCCCGTTGCTCTGCCACGCTCCTGCATTCCATGAGCACATGCTGTGGCGTTTCTTCTTCCTCCATGCATCCTCTGCATAGAGGGCTGTCTGTCATACCTATGGTAAACAGGTGTTTGTTTAAGGGACAGTGGCCTGTCATAGTACCTATGACTTTACGGATTTTGTCCCTTTTTAATCTGGTGAGGTTGCGGGCAAGTTTTTTAGATGCTTCCGGAACCGCGTTCTTTGTTTGCCTGCATCCTGCGCTTTTTTCCATTCTTTAAGGTGGGTTTCGTGTTCCTGCGTAGCCATGTTTTTATTTGGGCCTGGGGTATGGGCATCAAGGGTTCCGGTCCATATACTATTTCCTTTGATCCCATTTTGGCCAGTTCGTCTGCCGCGTCGTTGCCCAGTGAGTCGCTGTGCCCTTAAATCCCTTTTTTGGTAGCGCTTGTAGCACCGAGGCACTGTCGGAGACAAGTTTCAAGCTTAGGTCTCCGACATCTTTTGTTAGTAGGTCATATGCCTGTCTGTTTCGGTCATACAGTGCACAGAGTCTATGTTTTGATTGTTGACAGCGGTGGACTTTCACGAAGTTCATTGTGAGTTGTGACCACGTTTAAATTCTGCAAGGCATCTATGTATATATTGTCGTCTTGCTTGGTGAAGCTCTTGCTTGGTGAGTTAAATCCATCATAAAGCCCGCCACAGACTGCGGCGGCGCACGACTATGTTTCACAAGTAGCTTTAGCTTCGTTCATTACCAGCTGCCATACAAATCAACACATTGCGGGCCACGCACACACTATGCGCTGAAGAAAAATACTCTTGTTCCAATTAATTTGCACAGTACTGTATGTAGGTATCGGCTTGTGGTATAATATACACGTAAAAGGATACAAAATATACAATGTTTTGATCATAATCTAAAATTAATATTGACACAGGATTTTCAGGACAAAATAGATAATAATAAATACATATTAATTAACGATTACCTACTTATGATAATCGGCGCTCATTGTCTGTTCTTCAGTTTAGAAGCTAATCGATTGTGCACTCTGACTAACAGTCGGGGGAGTCTGGAAGCTGTATTGTTTCCTATAGAGCGGGAGTGGTTGCGTACCTTACGGCGACTGCTCTTGAAATGACCATTGGCCATCCGATCCTGGGTAAGAGGCGGGCAAAGGACGCCATGGTCCGCGATAGATTCGGTATACACCGTTTCACCGCTTCGTAAGGGAGAGGATTGCGCAAGCGACCTCGAACTCGGAACCAATCGAGAGACCGGAGAAATCTGGTCACAATTGGAAGTAAGGGCGCGAGTATCGGGCCCGCCGGGTAATCATTACTGGCTATCTCGCAGTAAGGCGTTGGTCTCTTACGGGTTGTGGCGTAGCTAGACGGCGGATTGTTTTTTGTCCAAAGTCTTGTACGCTCACTCCAGGGAGATAGAATGACTAATCGTTAAAACTCCCTGTGGTGATGGGCTCGCCCGTTGTAGTCGACAACTCAAGTTGTATGTAGGTATAGATGCCTGTATAGGTATAGATCTAGGCCCTATGTAGGTATAGATCTATACATACCACCTACCTATGTAGGTATGTATAGATCTAGCTTTCCAAAATGCGATAAGTTCTGTTTCTCATAATAGTGGATACTGTTTCGGAATTATCCAAAATATTCTGTTAGGATATGAATGTTGAGTAGTAGAATTTACCGGATTCGCTCATTAGCGTGAATGGGGCGCACTGCCCCTGCTGACGTATGAGGATGTCCAGTTGTTGTGGAGTGGTTATTGAGGCCTTGTCCACACTGCGATGGCATGGGATTTTCTCTCGTAGTTCTAGGAAAAAGGTGTTATTGGCACTGGCCTGCGCTATGAGTTCGTTTGTCACTATAAACGTCTCTGTCGGGCATCTCTCCACGCAAACCTGAAATTATTACAAAAGTAGTTACAAAAATCTCTCAATTTAGCCAGATGGTGGCATAGTGGTTAAGTCGCCTGGTTTTACATTGCAAGGTTCCGGGTGCGATTCCCGGCTGGGTCACCTTTTTCAGTTGGGAGAAAATTTACGGAATGCAATGACAAGACACAGTTACACACATACATATAAACTTTTCATAGTAAGGTTGGTTGTAAGAGATTGTCGTATGACAATAATTCCGCTCGTGAAATTTCACAAAAAAGAGTAGAAACAAACGAAGGTTTGCCTCTTTGTTCCGGACAATTATAATCGTGCTCGCACTCATAATCTATTTGCGGAGCCGTCCTCGCGCACCAACCTAAGTCGATGGAGTCTGCTTACCCATGCTTTGCGTCACATAAATGCGCTATGTTCGACAGCGTCAGACTTTGATATTTTTACAGCGAGCCCGCATCTCTTCAAGGTGTGGGCATTGCGCTACTTGTTTATATCAGAATAAAATAAATTGTTTTCACTCTTTATGTACCGTAAGTTTGTAAGTTTAAAAAAAAATTATTAATGCCTGTATTTGTATTTAATGCTTATTTAAACATGTTGTGTATGTACTTCTAAGAATTCTATTATTTTTTATATTTATGTGTATATTGCATATCAATGGATTGGTATATACCATGTATGGGCAACAACCGGCCCGCGGGCCGGATCCGGCCCGCTGTAAGATATGATCCGGCCCGCGAGACATTTTGAAAACCCAATAAAAAAAAAATTACATTAGGTACTTATACTCACGAGAGTGACAGTGAGGCGGCAAACATCAAATCCTTTGATGTTTGCCGCCTCACTCTTTGATAATCGCCCTAATAATCGGACATAACAAACTGCATAACAACAACCTGCGCCTCGCAGGTTTCAACGTGTGAACGCCGGTTTGAACGTGTGAACGGCGAGAGTGTGAACGCCCTTCATTTTGCCTATATAAGCGGGTGGATGGCTCGAACGTTAGTTCAGTTCTATTTGAGCTACCGAGGTGATAACTTGGACAAGCGACATCCTAGCGAACTGCTCGAGCCGTCAACTTGCTTTGTGACTTTGTGTGCATCTTGAGTGGTTACTAACTTAGTTTGTTATAAGGTTTATTGAACGAAAAGTAAACAAAAATTATGTCTGGTGGAAAGAAACGAAAAGTAGATACAGAGGGTCGCCAGTTTCAAGAAAAATGGACTGAATTCTTTTTTATCTTGCACAATGGAAAGCCTATTTGTTTGCTGTGTAATGAATCCATTTCAGTAATGAAAGAATTCAATATAAAGAGGCAAGAGGAAGTGGAAAATCGCATGTAGAATGCAAGTGCAGAAAATGGTCTTTAACGTCTCAGGGGAGCTCAAAATGGATATTTCCAACTTCATCTTGAGGAAAAAAAAATAGGCGCGTTCACAATACTTTCCTCCTCGTTTGTTGGTGGTCCGGAAAGGTATAAAAAAATATTCATTTTAAATTCGCTGATTTGCAAAAATTTCCAAACTCCATGAGTGCATTACAGACCTGCGGTGTCGGACATCCTGTGACTGGTACGGTGGGTGCCAAGCATTTGGTGATGTCGAAGAATACCAAGTAGGGTCTGTCCTGCACCGTCGAATCCAGACCACATTTCCTACCCTCGGAGTCAGTAGGAGCGAGCAATCGTTGTACGTCACCATTGATGAATGCTGGAAAGATTAGTTTTTCAGTGTCACTATTTGTAGTCACCGACTGAGGTTGGTTAAAAACTATTTGGAAAAAAGAGTTGTCGCCGGCATAAAAGGGTTACCAAATCGTGCTATGGCATTGAGCAATCCAATCTGTCTCAAGTCACCGCTCCCTTTTTACCTGCTAGACGGAAAGAGGTAGCGCGTATCGACAAAGCCTGGTACTTTGTGGACTCTCCGAATGAAGTAGAGCAACTTAGAAAAATGCTTCATCTCTTTTAATATGAACCCATTTAAAAAAATATTTATTATTATTATTATTATTTATTCTGGACAGGCAGCTATGCTGATACGTCCAGATCAGAACTTGTAAACCTAAACAATATTAACAATATAATATAAATAATATTAACAAGTGTTTAGGTACAAATCGAGTTTGTTTTTAAATTGATTGTCAGAGCTTGCACTAATCACTTAAAATGGTAGTTTATTCCACATGTCCACCACTCTATTTGGCAGAACGTTCTTAACCCCTCGAGCCTCAGAGGGACCGATCGGACTCAAACTTAAAAGCACAGTTTTTTTTTGTATAAAGTGCTTGATGACTATTAATATTCTTATAATAATTATCTATTTTATATGTATACTCATGTACATGGATTCAGCTCTATTTTTTTATTTTATTTTATTTGTCTGCCGTGTAAAGCCGACTTTAGTCAACACTATTGTCGAATTAATATTTATGCTTTAATCGTTTTATATCTACATTTAAACTGACGAATATCGAAAACTGCGATAATTAGCTTTAATTCCTAATTCATTCTTTTATTGTATATTCTTGTCGCGGAGCAACAATACACACAGAACCCACCTACTCAAAATGTCATAAAAGGAAAGGACCGGAAGAAGACTCCACCCGAAAGCGGCAGGAAGGTGGTGTCACCGAGGTGCAATGGCGACACCGGAATTAAGGAGATGGCGATGTGCAATGCCATCACTAGGATTACCTACCCCGAACGCCCAATAATCAACACACGTCTTAAGTGCCTCCAACGAGGCGTTTATTTTAATCATCACAATCAAGCCGTCAACGAGAAGCTAAAAGCAAACATCGAGATAAATGAGAGAGAAAGTACAAACCGTCGCGAATCTAACCGCAGTGTTTCGCACGCAAAACGTCACCACAAACAACGAAAACCACATCGCAGCGACTTCTCAGCAGAGAGCTTTTCATCTTGTGCCACGGCAGTCCGAAGACTGGTGGTGAAGGGGAAGGTTTCAACTGAGGGCGCCGCGACGCAGTATAAACTCAAAACACGAAAAACTAGCGCGCTCACACGACCGCTTCCAGCGACTTTCCGGACGGGAGCCTTACTTCCGGTGGCTACTTAATGCAAAGTAGGTCGGGGGAGGGATCGCCGGTGGCGTCCAAAAGCGGTAAACGTGCGAAATCTAATGTGCGAAACACGACACAATTGCAGCTCAAGCGCCGCCCACGGGACGTCAGCTCGCGGGGGCCAACGGCGGACGACTGAAGTACGGCGTCCCGCGCAGGTGTGTATATCGGCCGGCCGGCCGGAATGAAGGAGACAGCGCGAGACAAGAGGGAGACGGGGCGATCGCCGCCCGGCGACTAGTATATATAGACGATAATGTTTGAGCAAATTAATTCACTTTGTACACGACTTTTGGAATAAACTACTGCAATTTGAATATCGATCGCGAGTTTCTTTCTACGACGAAAACCCTCGCGACATTCTGAATAAATAAATTGAATACTGAATATTGAGTTGCGCCTCGTTGGGACCGATCGGACTCTAAAGTTAGTATTCTAAAGTTCTACTATGCAACAATTCTAAAGTGCAACAACGGTTTGGGAGAATTTTTGTTTGGTCCATTATTATTTGGAGAAATTAGTATTTCCATTTCAAAGACATGCGCTGGCGAAACTTGCGGCTCGAGTGGTTAAGAGAATTAGATTTAAATTTTGTACGGTTGAGTTTTTTATTGTGACCTCGAAGATTTGTGTTGACGTCGAATTTGTAAATATTTTTCAGTCCAGGTACATCGTAATAATGTGTTATCAAGAAAACTTTAGTAACTTTAGAATTTAGCAAACAAAATTTGTCCGACATCTCGTTCGACCTTTTAAAAAGCTCATCTGTAAAATTATCATTTCAAGATTACCTTTCGGCTTATCACTGATGATATTATATATTATGTCATTCATTTCCACTCGCCTGTTCGTAATTCCTAGTCATCTCAGAGTGAGGCTTATTTAGACGGAGTCAGTTACAAAAGTCCATCCTGGCGCAGACAACTGACTCACACTGTTTACATACAGTGAGTCAGTTGTGGTTAGTTTTCCACGGTGTACGCACATTATTATAGTCAGTGGGGAAAAATGAGTTCTTGAAAACGGCAGAATTGATACGAGTGAATTATTTGTTGAGAAAATGTTCCTATATGCTATTAGAGGAGTTGATTCAAATGCTAGAAGATGAGGTATCGAAAACAAACATAATTCGATTCAAATTTTCGATACGATGCGACCTCATCCTTCAATGCAGTGGCCCAAGGACGTATCCAGAAAAAAGGAGGGAAACAGGGGATGCGAACCGCCGATTTTTTTTTGAGTAAAAATAAAGTCGAGAAAAAGTGAGAATCAGGGAGAATCAAGTATATATAGGGGGGGGGGGGGGGAGGAGAATTTAACCCCCGAAATTCGGCATATTTTTTTGGTGGGTACTGCGCGTGTTATTTTAATGAATGCCCCCCCTCCGAAATTTGAAGGACCTGGGAGGAGCCGACTGGCTTCAGCATGGAACCACCAACTTGGGTTGTCGACTGCAACGGGCGAGCCCGTCGCCTCAGGAAGTTTTAACGATTAGTCGTTCTATCTCCCTGGAGTAAACGTAGAAGACTTGGGACAAAAACAGTCCACCATCTAGCTACGTCACAAGCCCGTAAGAGGCCAACGCCTTAACCGCGAGATAGCCAGGGATGTTACCTGGCGGGCTGACACTCACTCCCTTATTTCCAATTGTGACCAGATTACTCCGGTCTCTCGATTGGCTACGAGTTCGAGGTCGCTTGCGCGGTCCCTTACGAAGCGGTGAAACAGTGTATACCGAATCTATTGCGGACCACAGGGTCCTTTGCCCGGCTGTTCACCCAGGATCGGATGGCCGATGGTCGTTTCAAGAGTAGTCGCCGTAAGGTCCGCAACCACCCCCGCTCTATAGGAAACAGTACTGCTTCCAGACTCCCCCGACTGTTAGTCAGAGTGCACAGTCGATTGGCTTACGCCGCACGGTGCGCAGACCGTCCAGGAGCGCCAGAAGTTTGATTTACAGGGGAAACTGACCATAAGGCCAGAGTCCTACCCAGGTGCGAGTGGGCAAAGGGGTACGTCCCGACGTACGCCTTTGTTTAGCATTACGCGCAGGTAAAGGCTGGCGCCTTTTTCGAACGTTGTATATCGGCGTGGGCCGAGTAGCGGTACATCTGGCGGCGATATCCGAGCCCTTACGACTCGTGACGTATTTGCTTTGATTTCAATTTTGTTCAAAGAGAAGCTACTGTCTGGTATACTGTGACTGAGGCGACAGTGTTGTAGTGACTTAAAATCAATTTACACGATGGCAGTACCGGGTCAGCACCGAATTGTTTCGATGTTGAAGTCAGTAGCTGACTCAATGCAAGTTAGCCTTAAAACTAGTGTAGATACTCACCATAGCCTCCTACTACGCACCATACGACGATGAACGCTAGAAAAACTAGTAGACAGATGCAGTCTGTGCACGAACGGTTTTTTGTCGGTCCATTGAATTCTGGATCATGCGCAATTGGCTCCCCTGAAAAAGACAGATTTAAAAAATAAAATAAATGAAATAAAAAAACCGTTCGGCACGACTAAAAGTGAAGCCATTGATTATAAAGTATACGGTATAAGATTGCTCAATGTTTCGATACAGTTTGCCAGCTAGGATTTTACTACGAAAAGCAACTGTAGATGGCACTTATAGTTCCAAAAAATGATTATTCTTCTTATAATGCTCAATATGGCCACAGTATACAAGACAGTAGCTTCTCTCAAAACAAAATTAAAATCGAATCGAATACGTCACGAGTCGTAAGGGCTTGTATATGGCCGCCAGATATCGGTTACTCGGTCCCAAATGTTCGAAACGTCGCCAGCCTTTACCTGCACGTAACGCTAACCAAAGGCTTTCGTCGAGACGTACCCCTCTGCCCACATTCCTCGCAAAGCCCTGTAGCTCGAGAGTAAACCTACTGTTTGGTATACTGTGATATGGCAGAGTTCATGGTTTAGCAGTATGGCAGTGCACTATAGTCTAAACCTGTCTAGACGGTATCCTATCCCAAAATAAAATAATAATTTAATAACAAACGAATTTTAAAATCATAGCTCTTATTATTACATGACCGACAAAAGAGGTGTGTAATGTAATGTAATGCCTTCAGGATTAATCTGTATATGTTTTCCGTTTCTTTATTCCACTATACCTTCTAAACGCTGGAACCGATTTAGAAGTATGTGGTATTGTTAGAACCGCTATGTCATCCCGAGTGCCATAGCATCATTAACCCTTGGAGTAAATGGGTATTTTCATGGATGCATCTGTCTCTTTTGCAGGATTTTCGGCGACATCGACCTTAAAGTACTATAACTACGAAACTACTACACCAATCATAAAAAGAACAACTGCACAATGATTGCATTGAAATTTCGAATATAGAATAATGAAATATCATTTTGTAAAACAATTAGATAATTATGAATAAATATGAGAACGTCAAAGAAGTGAAAAAAGCGCGACCAGATTTGGTCGACTCGTACTCAACGGATAATTGTTTCGCGACCAGATTTGGTTGACTCATACTCAACGGGTTAAAAGTCAAAATATCAAGTAAATAGTTGTCTGAATGTCCAAATCTCCAAATATCAATAAATTAACATGAATATATCGTGTTTAGGTCAAATAAAAGGTCTGATTGAGTGCATTCTGTAAAATATATGTATCTATATGGATAAATACATACATACACCACAAATATTTCATAAAAAAATCGTTAAAAAATTATTATTATATAAATACAATACCCAGTTCACTTTTTGTAATGGTAGTTGTGTTTTTTAATCATTTTAATATATTTATTTGTTTTAATATTATTAATATCCAGATGTGATTTTTTAATTTGATATACCTACTGGTTTGAATACTTAATATTTACGCACTTTGAAATTCACTTCGATGGGAATCAAATATCCCAAAAGACCACGAGTACAAATTAAATAAATACCATGATCTCGCAAATGCCGTAACCCGGAACGGCTTCACTGTTCACCTTCACGCGGTGGAAGTTGGCGCTCGTGGCCTGCCAGCTAAATCTCTATTTCACCTCTTTAAAGATCTTGGCCTTTCCAGAAAAATAATCAACTCTTTCTTAGAAAAATTATCTAAAACTGCGATTTGCGCATCTCAAATTCTATGGCTTCGAAGGGGGAGTGAATGGGTGGTAAGGTGAACGCTCACATGTGGCAAGACAGCTGTCCTAAACCTACCACAGCCGGTTCGTAAGTCCGGAATCCACTGCTCACCCCCCAGAAGTGTAAAAAAATTAGTATTATGATGGGCCCGACTCCGGTCGGTGAATTCCATGGCAGCTCCGTTTGTATTTATTACTAAGCACTTCGCACTTCGATTCTAAGCAATTCCAAGAATCCGATTCTAAGCAATTCCAAGAATTTTGTATATGCATTCAATTATGATAGCCCATTCTAAGTTCTACTATGACATGGCTGCTGCACCCAGGTTGGCTCGGGACAGAGCATTTTAATAAAAGCTTGTTTTTAAAAACGTGTTTTTATATTAACTGTCTCGTCTGGATGCACTGGTGACAGCTAGTCTAAAATCCTGGTTGTCCTTAGCCAAACCAGCTGACCCCTCGACTCTTCAGGTCCAAACACAATTTTGGGCTAGCTCTAAAACTGCCCTCTCTGCTCTACGCCAACTCCAGAATAACCAAAAATTCGATTCTAAGCAATTCCAAGGATCCGGCAATATCGAAGCACGTAGTAAGTGGCCGTAGTAAGTCAAATGATCTACAAGCCCGCGTTGACTTCCACAAAAAGTTCCTTACTGGAATCAGCCAGAATGGCACTGGTCTGGGGTATGACAGTACAACCATGAGCGATGTGGACTTGAAGAAGTCTCTCTTGCGGGGAGATTACGACAGCAATAGTATGACTCACGCTATTGGCCTTCAATGCCAGAATGATTGGACAACAATTGGAGACTTTTGCATTCCTCCTCCAATGCACTGGAAAGTAATGTTGTATGACTTTCAGCATACACTTCCAGACCCCAGTAACCTCGCTCGTTGGAGCTATGCCGAGGATAGTTCATGTCCCCTTTGTAGCAACACCCCTTGCACAGCTAGACATATTCTAGCTGACTGCAAGGTGGCCTTGGATCAAGGACGGTACACTTACCGCCACGACAAAGTCCTTGCTGTTATTCGCGAGGTACTTAGCCTCTCAGTGGCTCGTGCCAACAAGGGTTCCACAGTATCCTCCAAACCCCCAATACAGTTTGTGCGGGTTGGTTTTTAAGGCAAAAAACATCTCACTGCAAAACCTTTCTCAATAATCGAGAAAGCTTCAGATTGGATTATGGAGGTCGATTCGGTCTCTAAGCAGTATAAATTCCCTGAAAGTCTCGGATGCACAGCCCTGCGCCCAGATATAACTCTTTACTCTCTATCTCGGAAGATTGTCCTTATCGTAGAATTAACTGTTCCATGGGAATCAATTATCCCAAAAGACCACGAGTACAAATTAAATAAATACCATGACCTCGCAAATGCAGTCACCCGGAACGGCTTCACTGTTCACCTTCACGCGGTGGAAGTAAGCGCTCGTGGCCTGCCAGCTAAATCTTTGTTTCACCTTTTTAAAGATCTTGGTCTCTCCAGGAAAGTAATCAACTCCTTTCTAGAAAAATTATCTAAAACTGCGATTTCTGCATCTCAAATTCTATGGCTTCGAAGGGGGAGTGAATGGGTGGTTAGGTGAACGCTCACATGTGGCAAGACAGCTGTTCTAAACCTACCACCGCCGGTCGTTAGTCCGGAATCCACCCTTCACCTCCCAGAAGTGTAATAATTATATATGATGGGACCGATTTTTGGTTGGTGAATTCCATGGCAGCTCAGTTTGTATTTTATTTATAGAGAGCATTCTATATCTCTGTATTATTTTTGTGATGTAATCAGCCTATAAATAAATGGGATAGATAACAATAATACTGGTTAAATTATTGGGTTTTTATAATCAATCATTCCTTTATAAGAAACCATTCATTATCAATGTTATTTATTTATTGGTTACATAGACATTCGATTGCAAGAGCACAAAAGAAAAAAAATACATTTTAAGAATTACCGTTATATGTTACATTTAGCCGTAATTTATACTGTCTAAATTTAGGTATACATCTGTCTGTGCCCAGATTAAATAGCTCATAAGTTATTTAGATGTAAATTTTTCTAATGTGCTAAGTAAAGTGCAACTGAGTCCTCCTTGCTAGGCACTCCTGTATTAAGGCGAGCTCACTTCCTGAGTCATATTGAGATGGCACGGTTATGTCAGATAGAAAGAAAAGTAAATTATATTATATATTAAAACTAAATATTTTTACCGCAGATTACATACAAATGTGAATACCGCCCATTTGCCGCATCAGTGGCTGCCGCATCGCATTCATACGAACTTTATTCTTATTGTTGTAATATTGCCCGGATAATAGGGTAGGCAAATAAATTTATATGGTCAAAGAAATTGTTATACGTACGTTACAGCAGTGTTATTACAGCACGGGCTTTTTTTCTGTGGGTGAATCAGTACAGTGTAGTAAGCAACTTTTGATAAAAATTTTTGGAAAAAACTGAAAAATAAACTTTTTTTTTTTGAAAATTTGTTCTTTTAATTTTATTTTTAAATGTTATGAAAAGCTATGATCACGATGCGCTATCTAGCGGTTGGTAAAATGTCGCTGATATTGTTTATTTACGACTTATTACCTACCGCTAGATGGCGCAGCACGCTCAAACGCTTCTCTAACCTTTATCTAACAGTCAACTTCTTCAAATTTTCAAGTTAAAAAATAAACAAAAAAATTTTTTTTCCAAAAAAAAAAATTTTTTTTTTGGTTTTTTCCAATTTTTTTTTATCAAAAGTTGCTTACTACGTTATACTGATTCACCCACAGAAAAAAAAACCCGTGCTGTAATAACACCCCGTATATTGGTATTATAGATGGTCAAATAAGTTGCTATTTGTTCCCCGTTAATGCTATCAGCCCCACCTGCATATCGCCGGCGCAGAAGGGTTGCCAACATGTACTATGGAGTTGAGCAATCTTATTTTTTATTTTAAGAATTAATTACTATAAAACATTGTTTTTGCTTATAAAAATAACAGGAACCGAATGACAAAACCTTAACCTTTTGCTTATTTGATTCTGTCACCCAACTGGGACTAGCCCGTTCTAAAATGGACAGGAAAATACCATATAATCAATGGTGGAGCTGAATGGGTGTCTATAAGATGCAGCTTGCGTCTGATGGCCAATCTGCGTTGTTGGCCGGTTCAACTTCTGGCTCAACTCCCATCCGATAGTCTCTTTTAAGTATTATTTTGTTACGATCATAGTTTTATTTAGAAAATGTTCCAGTCAAAGATAAAATCGAAATTTTGACATTTTAGAAAAAAACTTCAAGCGCAGCTTAGCCACCTTTAAAACTCGAGTTCGCGATAGACTGCATTATCACTTCTAACCAGTGTTGGGTCAATCTAATAAATTTTTCATTAGACTAATCAATCAAAATTCATTTAATTACGATTTATTTAGTCGTGACTAAAGTTAATCGCGATTGAATTAATCATGACTAAATCAATTAGTCATTAATCTTCAATCATGACTAACTTGCTCCTAAGATACCACCCGACAATTCTTTCTATTATATCTATTGGTTGACTGTACTTATGGTCTCACCGGTTTCGCCAGCCGACCGGCCGGCCGACCGACCGACCGACCGACCGACAGATTGACCGGCTGACGCACCGGCCGACCGGCCGACTGACCGGCCGAACGAGCGAGCGACCGGCCGACCGAGCGACTGAACGACCGACCGACCGACCGACTGACCGACCAACCGACGAACGGACTGATCGTCCGACCGACCGACCGACAAAAAACTTGCAAAACTTGAAGTTGATCGCTGTCGAGAATATCTATCGCGATTTTTAGTCATGATTACGATTGGCGATTAATCAATCGTTAGTCACAATTGACGATTAAACGAATAAATCATTAGTCGTTATTTACAATTAACGTATTCAATCGTTAGTCAACTAAATTTTGTCCAACACTGCTTCTAACCTATCTTTTGTAAAAGCACACGGCCATTAGAATCGAGTGGCGAATGTTGGACGTCTCATGACCTAAAAGTGCCCAAAAGTCGACCAAGAACCATTCAATACCGAAACTTCAAGACAGTATCAATCAAATCAAATCACTTCAAGACAGTATCAATCATATCAAATCAAATCACGTTTTACATAGTTGTTTAGACAAAATACTTTGGACCGCTACCGCTTAGTGTTTAAATAACTTTAAAAATCTATACTAAATGTTTCAGTCTATACTAATTGTAAAAATCTATACTAATTGTAACAGTCTCACCACATTACTAGTCGTATTAGATACGTAAAACTACAATTTGTCATGAAATTGAGCTGTCATGAAATATAAAATATCAGAGGCAATTTAAAATAATCATAAATAGTCAATAAAATTGTAAAAATGACACATGGAATAAAATCGACATGGAAATTGTCGGTGGTCTAATTTTAATTCGTTGATACCATACAATTTTCTCTCAATAGGTAGCCTTTTAATTTCGATTTAAAGTGGGCTATTTTCCCGTTTCTTAATATATTTTTTTAATGTTTCAGGCAGTTTATTGTAATATACCATTACAACGTAATTTGAATCTCTTTTGAATAATTCCAAAGATGGACAGGGTAGTAATAAATTGTGCCTACCTCTGGTAAAATAAGAGTGAATTTCCTTTTGGGTCTTCAATTTTCCTATATTGTTTTAATATTAACTTTATGCTTTTAAAGATACAAAGTGATTGTAGATGAGTATATGAGATTTATAAAATGACTGCTACATGATTCAGTACGGTCAAGATTAATTATATTATTCTTGTGGCTCGTTTTTGGTAAGAGAAAATATGTTGCCCTATTAAATCAATCCAATTAAACCAATGACCATTTAGTTCAATTCAATTCAATTCTTTATTGAGAAATCACACAGTATTACAGTAATAATATTTTTTTTAATGTATGCAGATTTACAACAAATAAAACCGGTTACGGATTTCAATAAAATTACATAAATTACGGTTTTTTTTAACTACTTAATAAAACTAACGTACCTTCAATTTAATTTTTTTCAATTTTAGAAGTACATAAGAGTCGAGTATGCAGGGTGTGTGTATGTGTTTGTGGGAGTGTGTTGAGCGTGTAAGTGTGGAGTATGAGCGGGTATGATATTAGTAATGGCGTATATAAAATATAATAATAATAATAATAATAATAAAAATCAATAAAAATAGCTAAAAACCAAGTCAGCTTATTGTATCGGTTAGGGTTTGATTTACGAAGTATTTGTAAGTGATTATGGAATTATTAAACATATCAATACCATTTAAATGGGTATTATAAAGCTCACAACAGCGTGTGAGTACTCCATTCCTTGATGCATTAACAGGTCAAATTGGCGTGTGGTCCTCATTGGGGCGTTAATATTGATCGCTCCCACCAGGTCAGAGCAATCGAATATACCGTTCATTATTTTATAGAGGCACAGAGCATCATTCAAGTTGCGCCGATAACATAGCGAATTTATTTTAAATAGTAAGGCCTCATTAGTGGTATTACAATAACTTTTCGTCTTGAAATTTAAGTATCGAACGAACTTATTTTGGATATTTTGCAGTCTGTTAATGTGGACCTGATAATAGGGAGACCATATTGGAGAAGCAAACTCAAGGTGAGACCGAACAAACGCATTGTATAATACCTTCAATATTAATGGATCGGTGAATGGTTTCGATGCGCGAATTATGAAGCCAAGCATTCTACTAGATTTTTCGGCAATAGCTGCAATATGAGCCCGAAAGCTTAATCTGTCATCTAAAACTACACCCAGGTCCTTAATAGAAGTGCACGTCGCGATAGGAATGTCATCGATCTGATATGAGTAGTTAATCTTGTTTCTATTTCGCGTAAAACTTATGTGGAAACATTTTGCTACATTCATTTTTATCCTGTTTTTGTTACAATATATTTCCAAAGAGTCGAGATCCTTCTGGGTCGTTTTCAGATTTAATAATTTTATATATCTTTAAGTCATCTGCATACATCAGGAATTTTGAATGTTTGAAGCATTCACCGATGTCGCTAACGTACAGAATAAAAAGTATAGGTCCTAAATGTGATCCCTGTTGGATACCAGAAGGTATCAATTCACATTGTGACATAACAGAACCGATGGAGATGCAATGCGACCTATTTTTAATATACGATATTAGCCAGGGGGAAAAAAAAGTACAGAGGGCGCTAGTAATAATACGCATACGAAAAAATAATACGCATACGATACGACAGCTAATAAAAATCCGCTTGCCGTCCGCTTAGAATAGCAACATGTCGGCCTGCAGTAAATGTAATGAAAAAATCATCGCTAGTTGTTTTAGTTTTATTAGCACACCAGTTGCAATAGGGTAGGCTTTCAACGAGGGGACTCAACGGTCAACAACACAAACACGAAATTCTGTATAGCATTCAATTATGTGATAGCCCGTTCTAAGATTTAATATGACATGGCAAAAGCTTATTCTTAAAAATGTGTTTTTACTATTAACTTATTAAACGTTTGCGTCCTTATAGGTGTTTTGTTATAGTATTCTGTGCCCACAGAGTTAAAAGTATACCTTTTTTCTTCCTATTTTTGTTGTTGTATTTGTCATACTCTTTATATAGGTTAAGTTAGCATCTACTCGCAAACAATGTTCATACAATACTATAGGCTAGCTCTAAAATATTCCCTCAGGCAATAAGTTCGCATTTTTAACGGGCCACGTTTTCGCTGCAATATGTGGCTGCAATACAGTTGCCGGCAATATTGCTAGCAATACCAGAAATACTTTGCATTATACGGAAATATATTTAGTATATCTCGGCCATACAGCCACATATTTCTCGAATGGCCGAAGCATTTTTATTTGTGGCCGGCGTGTTGCTGGACGATCGCTTCGCAATCGAAAATACGGCAATATTGCTCGGCCAGCTGTATTGCTGTTTCGTATTGCGCCATAAATTTTCACGACATCTTCAATTTGTATTCATATCATCGGATGATTATTATTTTTTGATCTATAAAATATAATATTATTTTCTAAGTATACAATTGCGTGAATTATTTATATTATTTATTAGTGTATTTAAATGTTTATATACATCATTAATATGTAATTCTATTGTGAATTTATTATTATTAGTGAATTCATATGGAGAAGATCTTTCAACTGGTATTCATATCTTCAAAACCTCCAAAAATCTAGTTGTTAATTCTTGACTACCTATATTTATTTATTTATTTATTTATTTGCAGCTGTTATAAAAAACATATACAAAAAAACAATAACACACAGAGTAAAAATTAAAAATATAAATAGACAAAGACTATGAAATAAAGCTACAAACGCTGCAAATTAGGGGTATCCTCAGGATATCTCTTATCCTGGTTTTCAGGACACACCTATTAATTATTAGTACATATATGATTTTAAAATAAAATAACCAAATCAAATAAATCTTAAAATAAAAAATCCAAATAATCATAATCAAATAAATACACAAATCGAAATAATCAAAATCAAAATATTTAACATCAGATGATATTAAAAGAAAATAACGTAATTACATAAATTTCAAATCTACATATAATAAATCAAAATCAAAATATTTAACATCAAATAATCACGTTACAAATTAATAAATAAACGAAGACAATAGTAATAATCCAATTAGCAAATAGTTATTTTAAAATAAAATCAAATTATGACATCTAAATATCTTCCTTTTATAATAAACTTTTAAAGTGGTCCTTAAATACTGCAATTGATTTCGATCGCAAAGCCATTCCCAACCGATTCCATACAACCGCAGAATAATACGAAAAGCTGCACTGGTATGTATGTACAGTAAAGAGTAGTAACGAGACTTACTACCTAACCAAATTATTTTGACACATTCAAGAGCGGTTTTTGGCCGTCAATTGGACACGACGAAAATGTAATGTATATAATGTAATGTAATATTGTCGTCTTTTTTATGTCGTTTTAAGTTTTTATTTAAAACATATAAGCCGCTTCGAAACGTATGATTTCGTCGGCCATTGTTGCCAGATTGTGTAGCCCGTTTACGAGTCAAACTTATGGGCCATACTTTTGCAGCAATATTGCCGAGAATGGCCGGGTTATATATTTTCCAGCCATATGCTGCAGTAAACTGTTGCAGTGGTGGCCGGGCTGTTGACAATATTGCGGCCACATATTGCCGTAAAAGTATAGCCCGTTTAGGAGCACCATTAACAATAAAGCGTTTTATTATTGTTATTATTATTATAGTTTTATTAACACACTATTTGCATACACTATGGATGCAAACACTACACATTTAAACATCCCAAATATGCTGCTTTCAAACATTCCTAGAAGCATGCCTATGTTGTACACAATGCATTGTGCAGCATTCCCAGAAATCACAAATAAATTAGTTACACGATGAGTCATCATGTTCTATTTATAGTTAGAGCATAAATTAAAACACAGCGTTTGTTATATTAAGCCAACTCTGCCCGTATTACGACGGGATGCAATTATCTAATTATGTTCGCAATAGCAAGAAATTGCAAACGAGGACCAATACTATGTAGGTAGCTAACTTAGAAGCCACGGAAATGAATGAAGTTTTTTAGCCAAGATCGAGCTTAATGACTACAGCAACAGTGGACTAATATAGATAAACTTTAAATAATCGGTTGTGTCACCCCAAGACTTTCCCGGCAAGTAGACCGCCCCTCCTTTCGCGCCAACCCGCGGTATTTTCCGTAGTAATAATATGGTATACACTCGTTCCATAACACTCGGAACAAACAAGACTTGCGTCCTTACAAAGTACGACTGAGTAAGGTTAGAAATAGTTTCCTGTACCAGTCCAACCTTTTTTATAATACGATTCCATTGTGCGTCAGGGGTCTTGGAGACGTTCATTTTAAGAAAAAGGTTTAAGACATTCTTATCAAGATCCCAATTTATTCTATTAGGGCCTTTGACAATATTGAATTTCCTAATCTTTCATGATTACTTTATTATAATACAATGTAGGTATGTACTTTTTTTTCTTGACTATATATCCAATCATTTTGATAATCGGAGATGGATTATATTAATAAAATTTGTATTGACTATTTCTATTGAGACATTTTTATTTGTAATCTTATAATTGTGGTATTTCTGATTGACTATTTTATAACTGACTATTCGTTTTTATATTTTGACTATTTGTATTTTCATCTATACCTACTTAGGTATTTTAGCACCTCAATTAATTTTTAAAGGACCATATATTTTTATTGTAAATTTATTTAATAATTGTTTTTTTCCGTTTAAAAAATAGTCAATCTGTATAAAAAATAATTATACCACTTAAGGTATAACATAGAATAGAATAGAATAGAATAGAGAACATATTATCTTGTATAAAGAATTTGACTATGCCAAGAGTAGGGATACCTACCAACTGGTTTATTTTATAAAATAAAATAAAACAAAAAAAAATATCCAAAAATATAGTAGTATTTTTACACGACTGCTTAACAAATAATAGTAAATTTTTTTACAACAAAAAACCAACTCCATTGTTTTTTATTAGTGCAACAGCCATGTCATTGTGAAACTTAGAATGGGCTATCATAAATGAATGCGTGTGTACAAAATTTAGTGTCTGTACTGTTGACCGTTGAGTAGTTCCGTCGTTGGAAGCCAACCCTGGGTGCCGCAGTCCTGTCTTGGTGAAACTTAAAACGGTATGTCGTAACTGAATCCGTATACAAAATTTCGTGTCTGTGCTGTGGACCGTTGAGGAGTCCCCTCGTCGGGAGCCAACCCTGGGTGCAGCAGCCATGACGTGAAACTTAGAACGGGCTATCATAACTGAATCCGTGTACAAAATTTCGTGTCTGTGCTGTTAGCCGTTGAGGAGTCCCCTCGTCGGGAGCCTACCCTGGGTGTAGAATCAGGTCAAGCTTAATAAAATGCATTGTCATCGGAATTAAACCAACATGTAAATTTTCCACTTCTTATGATAATATTTGAGGAGTTCCCTCAATTCCTCATGGATCTTATCATCACAACAGGATTTTGAGAAAAATGGGACTAATCTGGAAGTAAATCATTTAAAATTAAAAAAGAGTTCTGAGGTAACAAATATTAAAAAAAATACAATCGAATTGATAACCTCCTCCTTTTTTTGAAATGACCACAACATGATTCAGTACGGTAAAGATTAATTATAATTCTTGTGGCTCGTTTTTGGAGAGAGAAAACATGTTGCTAAATCGATCCAAATTAACCAATGACCATTTTTAACCGACTTCAAAAAAGGAGGAGGTTATTAATTCGGTTGTATCTTTTTTTAAATGTTCGTTGCCTCAGAACTCTTTTTTAATTTTAAAGGATATACTTCCAGATTGGTCCCATTTTTATCAAAATCCTATTCTGACCCAAATTTTTGACCCTATTATGTAGATTTATTTAATTTATTATTACTGTATATATTTTTTTTTATCGCTGTTGGTGGGTCTTTATAATTATTTATATTCATTTTTAATTCGATTACATTCAAAATTGTATTATACCTAACTAGTAATATGCACATTTTATGTAGGTATAATTGACTATTTCAATTTGATAATCCTCTGACCATTTCAATTTGATTTTTTGATTATTTATTATAATTCCTTTTTCCATCTATCATATATAATACATATGCAGTAAAAATATAACCCTTCTTTTGGCAGTCAGGAAATAAATCATAGCACTCAGTACTAACCAAACCACACTCATAATTTCATCACAAGTAAAAAGTTTCACCGCCCAACGAAGTGGGCACGGGTCAGCTAGTTTTAAATATTTAATTCACTGAACCTTGTAAAGATGCTCGAGAAATAAAAGACAGATCTTTGCGAGAACTACTTGTTCATAAAGTTGGATTTAAGGTACGGAACCCTCGACTGCAATCTAAACTCGCACTTGGCCGGTTTTATTTAATGAGAGGTGAATAATCTCTGAGTCACTTTCGTTCGAAGGGCCGGTAGCTGCTGCGAGTTGCTTTGTCTGCTAATTGAATGCTGTAACTACGCACAGTTACCGTTCAATCGCACAGCGGACGCCATCTGCGTTCACTCACTGGCAGTGCACGTTTTAATGGCAAAGGATATAGAATGACAGTCGGAGTAATATTATTATTATAACCGAGATTGTTAGGGCACCACTGAGAAAAAAAATCGGTTGTCACCCTAAGACTCTCCCGGCAAGCAGACAATACCCCACCGCCGGCTCGAGGAAAGTTGGCGCCCTAGGCAAAAGACTAGTATAGCGCCCATTAAAAAAAACACAAAACATTAATTGTGTAATTTTTAATCAAATAATTAGAGCACAGCTATGACTTACCTACTTATATATAATTATAATACAAACTTTTAAAAAAAATACAAACGACTTCAAATAATTTTTTTACCCATTTTCCAGTTATTTTGATTTTAAAACCAAACTACTCAACTAATTTTGATTAAATTTCTATGGGACAAATCTGAAAGTATATTCTTTCAAATACAAAAAGAATGTTTCAAATCGCTTCATAAATGACGGAGATCTGAGGTAACAAACATTTAAAAAAAAAAATAAAAAAAACATTCAACCGAATTGAGAACCTCCCCCTTTTATTGAAGTCGGTTAAAAAGAGAATAAATTCCCCTTTTTTAGCTGTATGGAGTGAAATATAAGATTTTTTTAAAAGACTAATTAGAGATTAAATCAAGCAAGTTTTATTTTCCTTGCCTTTATTTCAGCAAAAGTGGAAACGATCTCCTTTAAATCTATTGTTTGAGCTATTTCTTGTTCTATAGATAAAGTCGACAACCCCACAAGTCTTTCTCGGGTCATTGTGGAGCGCAGATACGTTTTAATTAGTTTTAATTTAGAAAAACTGCGCTCACCACTGGCCACAGACACGGGAAGTGTCAGCAACACCCTTATTCGAACGCGCGTTCGAACCGTTCATCGATTCGCTCGGTCGTGTCGCAGATACTTATGCTCTGATACATACGCTACCAGATCGCCTCGCCGCGCCGCCCCCCAAAATACGAGCGCCCTAGGCAATTGCCTAGTTTGCCTATATGGACGGGCCGGCCCTGCAATATCCTCCCCCGAGCTGAACCCACCAACACTTCCCCATCAACTTACCATCCCTTCGACCATCCCCCCCATCAACTCACCCCCCCATCAAGTCTCTAACTGCAATATTTCGAGATTGAAATATGACTGGCACGCCCTCCGGTGGATAGATTTCGACTTCAATCTTTTCAACTCTTGCCTTGACCTAATGATGACTGCATGTTATTTTACATTCATGGGGGTCGAAGATAAGTTGCGTAGTCAGCGATTTCGAGAGCATCCCTTCAAGAAGCTGTCCGAGCGTTTTGAACAATACGACCATTTTAATAACCCTCCTGGATATGACCAGATGTAAAAACCAAGTAGTAAACCCAAAGCTTAGGATAAGGTAAAATAGAAGAAAATTCTTGGCCCAAGACTCACAATAAACTGTAGCACTAGTGATGATGATGATGATGCTTGACTAACTTCAGCTGTGTAACTAGTTTAAAAATATGTTTCGCTATCTTATCAGTTAAATATCGGATGAATGTTATTATCAGGAGTCGAGCGCCGTTGGAGAGTCAACACTGGACTCCCCCACAGTTGCGGGTTTGAGTCACCAACCATTCAGTCTTGTTTGAACAACAGTATCTATTATGACACTTTTTTATACGTTGAATAATGGAGGAAAAGTATGTCGCGTGCCATCTCACAAAATCTCGCGCCATGCAAAAGCAGTGGCGATGAGCTATTGACCAGGCTCGGTTATATAATCACGAGCTTCTCCATCATTGTTTCAAGTTCTTAACTGTAACTGTATAGCCAGACAGCAAGAAGCTGTAATCAGGCCCGGACTGGCCAGGTCGGCGATCGCCGAGGGGGCCAAAGGGGCCTCAAATAGAGGATAAAACTTGGATAAAAATGTAATTATAGATGAAGTAGCTAGGACTAGTAAAAAAACTGGCCAAAAAGCTGTTAGGTTAGGATACTTCTTGATTTAAATTGTAAATAATTAATTTTGACCATTTTTCTTTTGATTATAAAAAAGTTATCGTTTAGGAAAATACAACTTTTTTCTTTACATATGCTTTGCTTACTCATTAGCGTTTTCTCTAATTATTTTTTTTAAATTGGGTATTGCAGTAGGATTTAGATAACGGCTTTAGCACAGCTAAGTGGCCTAAATATTAAAATATTTCTCACCCTCATGTTCATACAAAATATTCTCGCCACTTTTATGTTTCGCCAATTGTTAAAGGCAAAAAAATATAATATTGTTTTTATTTCAAAAGTTACACTTAGCTTTAATTAATCTAACTAAGCTAAATGGGAGTCAAGACGTCTCGACTTCCGTATGATTCTAAATACAATGGCTGCCTCCTCAAAGGTGGGGGCCCTTTTTATAAACAATTCCTTGCTCGTTAACACGTTCTTACAAAATGTCTTCGCCTAAAAAATCTACCACGCATCTCCCAGTAATTCGGAGCTTCGATAAACGTGACGCATCCGCTATTGCTCCTGCGTTATGAATAATTAAACAAAATGTTTTCTCATGTATTCTAAATGATGAAGATGACGTCCGTCGTCCTAAATGTTATACTAGTCTCATTGCTTATATCGAATATATCTATATAATATTTAATGCGACTGTGCATGAAATGCATTTACTTGATTGTTACTTATTCTATCTCTATGTGCAATCAGTTGCGCAATTGAGTTATTTACTAATTACTTCATTACTTAATTATTTCATATCTTATCTAATTTGTCGCTCTGGTGTGTTCTGCGAGGCTGTATCGGCTGCTAGCGTAACACCTCATCGCCCAGACTGGAGAACATCGTTCGAAAGCAGTTCACATGATGGTCCTCCTGGGTTTTGGTTGTGGTTCTGCAGCGGTTTGTGGCTGCATCTCCCTCATTGAAGTAAGTGAAAGACGCTCGGTTTCGTTTATCTGCTCTGATCCTCGGTATCTATTGCGTTCTTGATGGTCCTTATTGAAGGAGCACTGGTTAAAGATCTGCGGGCAGTATGAATGTCTGTCGTCGTCTCCTCGTCTTCGTATCGCGTTCCATATTTTCTTGGGACATTTGCAGCAATGACAACATAGTATCATTAATAGGGACGCAATTGCCATTATTGTTGAATACGTGTAATACTTGTATGGGTATGCTTTATGGTGAATATTGTTCAGTTTTTCTTGGAAATCGTTTATGTTTCCTTCGACTTCTCGTAAATCGTCCAGCCTAATGTTCCGTAATGGTATCGGTTGCAGTTTTATTTCGTCGATCTTATCCGGAATATCGTTACAGCAGTCGAATGGAATGATAGGTATAACGTCGTCGTTCTTTGTGGTCGAGTTGTATTCTGTCGCAGTTACTTCTATAGTGCCGATATACGATTGGCAACCTCTAGGTAGAGATAGAATCGAATTGTCGTATATCATAGTTGTTTTAACTTGGTTGTCGCATGATGTCTTCACGGGAACCGGTTTTGTAATAATGATGATCCATTTATTGTTCTTCAGCTTCTGAACGTTGAATTCTTCGAGTGCCATTATAGTTGGTTTGCAGTTTTCGGTTTGCAGCTTCGATATAATATTAATTTCGCATGGTGCTTTCTCTCCTGGATAAGGTAGGATGTTGAAGCATAGCATGTTGTCTTGTACCGGTTTGCATGAGTCTATGTCATTCAATCGAATATATTCTTTGTCGTCGTGTGACAGCCCTATGTACTTTGATTTCGGGATTATCGTATGGTAAAGGTTTGACGAGGGGTGTCTTATAGGAGTTGAAAATAAATGATATGTTGTATATACTTCATTATTTGTTAATGGTACGTTTAAAATAAACACAACTCGGCTAGGGGTAGAAAAACTTCTTAGAGTAATTAAATTTGATATTTGACTTAGCGTGCGCGCATTAGGTATCAGAGGCAAAGCTTCAGTAGGTGGTAAAACGCTCGAGATATTTTTTAATTGTTCCAGCAGGTGTGCGGAAGTTATTATAGATGGGTGCAATATTTTTAATTTGGCGAATGTTAGGATACTTTCGATGTCGTTAACTTCATTGTTTAATAACATGTATGTTTCTAGCAAATTCTCACAGTCGCCCATAATCGCAACTTGATGTGTTAAATACTGCGATCTTTCTTCATTTTTATTAATGAATGTTTGAATCGCCTTTAAATTATTTTCAATAACCTGTTCGTCTAGCATTAATTTTCTGATGGTGTTGTTAAAATTTTTCATGACCTTAGTAGAGATTGACATTTGCGTTTTCATCAACGTTTGCGTCTCTGTATCGTCCTTTTCTAACCTGTCTATAGCATCATTGAAATATTTTCCGTCAGTGTCGTCTAGATTGCCTGTAATCCATTTTATTAACGACCCTGCTGCGTTTATTAGGAATCTTTTCCGTCTATAAGTTGTCGTTCCGATATTGTTAATCTTTTCGTTAAGAGAATTTGAGATGGATTTTAATAAGGAATAATGAGGCTTAATAGGTATCATGAAGTGCTGTAAGTCGTCATGATATTGCGCGTCTGGTTTAAAAGCATGCCTTTCTATCATCCTTAGCGTTTTCTCTGCGTTTTCGAAAGCTGTTTTTATCATTCTGAGGTCTCTATATACTATTAGGTTCCAATGATTATTGGATAATTTTATATCGCTTTCTTTCTCATAATAGAGTCCGATCGTGTTGTGTATGGGTGTCAGTTCCTGGGCTAACACCGCTCCTATTAGCAGGAGTCTGTGAACAAAGGGAAGACAGTGGTTCATCGTCTGAATCATCTGTGTTACTTCGGGAATCGGCATTTGTTTCCGGTGTGTATATTTTTATTCGGTCGAAATGGACCGGAGTGGGCTTAAAATTTTGCTTAATGATTGCGGTTGTTTCGTTGGCTAATCCTAATATTTGGAAGGGGCCTAGAAATCGCGGTTGTTGTTTGTTCGTTTCAGGGTTTCTAATCATAATTAGGTCACCTATTTTATAGTCTGTTTTATTAATGGTGTATTTATTATCGTGATAGATCTTGGCTTTTTCTTTGTTTTCCTGAATGTTTTCGCGGACTATTTTGTGTAAATCTTTTTGCCAATTTTGTAGATCGTTACGATATTGTTCTCCTTTATTTTTTATTTGGTTATCCTCGTTTATCATTACTTAGTTGTGGAGGTTTAAATCTCCGTAGATTATTTCGAAGGGTGTGAACTGTGTGCTTGATGAGCGACAGTTATTGTATGATCTAATTATCATTGGTACGATGTCTTTTTCTTTTATAGTGGGGTATTCTTCAGAGTAACACCTCAGGCTATCTGCAATGGTTGCGTGTAATCGCTCTATTGCATTACTTTGTGCATGATGCGCTGAGATAAATCTTAAGTCGATGTCATATCGTCTGCAAAATTCACTGAACTTCTTGCTCGCGAAACAAGTTCCGTTGTCCGTTGCTATTTGCGCTGGAACCGGATGGTGCGATATGAAGTTCGTTAATTGTTTAAGGACTTCTTCCGTCGTTTCTCTTTTAACTCTATAACATTGTGCGTATTTTGAGAACGGATCTAAGATAGTGAGATATTTCGTTTTATTATATTCAAAAATATCAATGTATATTTTATCGAATGGTTTTACGGGTGTATCGGTTATTGTCAGAGGTCTTTTCAAGCTCTGTCTACAGATTTTGGACTTCGCACATATTTCGCAACTGCGCACGAATTTTGTAACATCACGCGTTAAGTGCTTCCAATAGTATCTAGTTTTAATTTTTCTTATGGTCTCGTTCACTCCTTTGTGATAATTATCGTCTGAGGTATGAAACTGTTTTATTAGTTCGGGTACGTCTTTTATTTTTGGCACTTGTATATTGCCTTTACAAATCGTAAATATTCTTTTGTTTTCATCTTTAAAAATTAGACTCAGAATACGATCTATGTATATTTTATCGATAAAATTTATGTATATATCTCCTATGGGGAGTTTATTTTTATTTTCCATGATGTCATGATATACTTGTTCTTGATCTTTTAAATTACAATTTAGCATAAAGTATTTTCTACCTGGCTGACTTACGCTTTCTAACTCTGTCAGTTCTGATTTAATTAATACTGGGAAGGATGGGACATCCTTCTCTATTAAACGTGTACTCGCGTCGTACGCCCCACTGCTAGATTGAATATGCGTATCTGATGCTATGTAAAATATATTTTTATGCTTATGGTGTAAGACATGTCTTTCTGAATAATTAATTATTTCGTTTTTTATCGGGGTGTTGATTATCCCTCTGGTAAGCGGGGTTATAATGTTTATCGGAGCACGCGACAGTGCGTCTGCATTTGTGTTATTTTTACCTGCTTTATATTTTATTTCGTAGTCATACTCAGCTAGTTTGAGTCTCCACCTGACCAACCGGCTACCTGGATCTTTAATATTGAAGAGCCATTCGAGAGGCTTATGATCGGTATACAATGTAAACTTTCTACCGTATAGGTAAGGTCGAAAGTGCTTACAAGCCCAAACAATTGCGAGAAGTTCTCTCTCTATTGTCGAGTACCTACTCTCGGCTGGATTGAGTGTCCTTGAAGCATAATAAATGGGTAAATCTTCGCCGATTTTACCTTGGCTGAGCACGGCTCCTATCGCTCCTTGGCTGGCATCCGTGGAAACGATAAAATCCTCTTCGAAGTTGGGATATTGTAATATGGGGGCTGTAGTGAGCAATACTTTACATCTTTCGAATGCATTTATGCATTTTTCATCAAAATTGAATATTACATTTTTCTTTAACAGTTTGGCGAGGGGTTTTACTATCTTTGCATAGTCGGGGATAAATCTTCGGTAGTATCCACTTAACCCTAAAAAATGCTTAATTTCTCGCGGCGATTTCGGCTGTGGAAATTTGGTGACCGCTTCTACTTTTGCCGGATTCGGACTAATCCCTTCCGGTGTCACTATGTGACCTAAATACGCGACTTCTTTTCTTAAAAATTCGCACTTGTCAGGCTGTATTTTTAAATTACAGCTTGCCAGTCTGTTAAATACATTCTCTAATCTATCTAAATGTTCTTTGATTGTGGACGAATAAACAATAATGTCGTCCATATAGACGAGACATTGCTCTCCTTGCAATCCAGTCATTATGCTATCCATTAGTCTAGCAAATGTGGAAGGGCTATTGGAAAGGCCCATAGAAAGCCTGGAGTACTCATAGTGCCCGTTTTCTACCGTAAAGGCAGTTCTATTCCGATCCTTCTCTTCTACTTGTATCTGGTGAAAACCTGAGCACAAGTCTATAGTAGAGAAATATTTGCACTTGCCTAATTGGTCAAGCAAGTCCGTTATATTTGGTAATGGGTACCTGTCCTTAATTGTTTTTTCATTTAGCTTCCTGTAATCAATTACTATCCGCCATTTTTGGGTTCCGGAGGCATCGAGTTTTGTCGGTATTATCCATACAGGTGAACTCCATGGTGAGTTCGAGTGTTGTATAATACCCTGTTGTAGCATCTTACCTATTTGTTCTTTTACCTCGACTTTCTGAGCATGTGGATATCTATAACTCTTAGTAAATATCGGCTTATCATCCGTCGTTCTGATTTCGTGTTTTATTTGGTTGGTAAACGTTAATTTATCCCCTTCTAGATAGAATATATCCGGATAGGTTAAACATAATCTTGTTATGCATTCCGCCTCTTCTCCATTCAAATGCGTTAACCGTAGGTTTTTTTTATTTCCTTTATTCGGTTATTGCCCGACACGCCGTTACTTTCGTTTTCTTTTACACTATGAATGAATTGGGTGTCGTCGTCCCTAGAAAGGTGTAACAATGGAATTTCTACCTGTTGGCCTACTTCATTTGTATTCAGTGCCGTCGTAAGAAATGCACCGTCCTTCACTTCCACTATCGCTTCTGGGATGACTACACCCCTATTCGCAGATATGCTGCCCGGGCGAATTGCATAACTCGCCGTTTCGTCTTCTAATCTCATTTTCCGTCTAGGGGATTCGGCGACGCTGCATACAGCGGTCGAAATCAAGTTCGATCTTATCGCGTCTTCCTCGGACGTATTTAATGGTGGTTTCATTTCAATATTTTTTAAATAAGTTTGTGGACATAGATATGTACCATTTGGGTAATTCGCATTTACTTTTAGGGTTTGGATGCAACGTGGTTTTATTTCCATCGCCGCTATCCTATCTTTCTTCTCGTTTTTCTTATCTTCTAAATCCTCCTTATCATTTATTAAATTAATTGTTTTGAAATTTGTGTGTAACAATTTTCTCGGAATATCGATAAGACAATCGTAGGTTTCCAGGAAATCCGTCGTAATTGATTTTTAAATCGCATATATATATTTTGAAATTTTGCCCGTTTTTTCCTACGTCGGACGTGAAACTACCGGAGATAACTATATCTTGCCCGGTGACTCCGCTGACTAGTAGGTTTTCGGGATTTATAATTTTTCCTTTAGGTACTATTTGAGGTTTAACTATAGAAATGGCAGCGCCAGAATCTATAAGCAATTTGTTATTTCTTGTATCTTTAACATAATATAATTTTCTGCTTTGCGTTGAGGAAATTATAATTCGAGTTCTTTCTCGATCTGATCCATTGGATCTACAGGGCTGGAAGGAACATCGATCGCATGTCCTTCGCCCGAATAGTTTAAATCATTCGAACAGTCTAGTGCGTGTGCTTTTTGAATAACTGACGGACGATTTGGTTGCATGGTTGGCCCGTTTGCGCGTGGCGTGAATGGAGGCCTATGTAACCTGATCCCGTGGGTTGGTAGTTTTTTATAACGGAACCGCTGGTTGATGCAGATTGCGAGTTTTGCCTTCTATAACATTCAGTTGCTAGATGTCCTGATTTGTGACAATAGCTACACTGTTTGGGAATCGTTTTGGTTTCTGTTCGAAAAGTTTTTGGGATTATTTGTGCTGGTTTTTGATTACCCTCTCTAATACTTAATTGCCTGAAGCTCTTGAGATATTGGAGATTTTCCTCCTCAGCTAATATAGAAGTTGCATCCTCTATCGTTAGCGGCCTTTGCGATCTTAATATCTGACCAATCGGATCATGCAAGCCTGAAAGAATCGTTTTTAGCCCGATTCGTTCGTGCTTCAAATCCATAGCTGCTTTCGTATTTTTGTCAAGTGTTTCATCTAATTCTGTGCAATTACGTAGCTTCGTTAGAAGCAATTGTACTTTTTGTACATAGGATCGTGGACTTTCTGATGATTTTTGGAAACTGGTAGTTAGTTCCCTGAGAATGGATTCTGCATCCCTAGTATCGCCAAAATGTGATAATAGGAGATTTCGTATGTCGCTCCAATCGGTGAGTGCGCGTGATGAGATAAATTGTTTGGCTGCGCCTGTCAATTTACTCTTAATCAAAAAGGGAATATGTGCGGCGTTTTCGTCGCTTATATAATTAATCGCGTGGTCACAAGCTGTAATAAAATCGTGCAATGTCGCTTGTGTCCCGTCGTAATCTGGGATGAAGTTAGCTATATCCCTAGCGGTAAATGCCATGTTGAGTTTATTTTTTATTTTTTTTTCTGAGGTTTCGTACCTATTCAATTAATGATATATAAGGGTTGTTGGAAAGGGTGAGACACTGTGATCATACGGAAGGGACGTCAAAGTACTGCCTGACTGTCACTTACTTGCTGATAATCTGTCCGATTATCGACATCTTTTTCGTAAGTCTCTCCGCGACTCGGGTAGTTCTCTACCGGTACTTCTGCGATGTTCCAGGAAAGGTGCCGCTGGAGCTGCTTCAACACCTCGCGAAGATATCCTACTGACTGCGCCAATTTTATGTTTCGCCAATTGTTAAAGGCAAAAAAATATAATATTGTTTTTATTTCAAAAGTTACACTTAGCTTTAATTAATCTAACTAAGCTAAATGGGAGTCAAGACGTCTCGACTTCCGTATGATTCTAAATACAATGGCTGCCTCCTCAAAGGTGGGGGCCCTTTTTATAAACAATTCCTTGCTCGTTAACACGTTCTTACAAAATGTCTTCGCCTAAAAAATCTACCACGCATCTCCCAGTAATTCGGAGCTTCGATAAACGTGACGCATCCGCTATTGCTCCTGCGTTATGAATAATTAAACAAAATGTTTTCTCATGTATTCTAAATGATGAAGATGGCGTCCGTCGTCCTAAATGTTATACTATTCTCATTGCTTATATCGAATATATCTATATAATATTTAATGCGACTGTGCATGAAATGCATTCACTTGATTGTTACTTATTCTATCTCTATGTGCAATCAGTCGCGCAATTGAGTTATTTACTAATTACTTCAATACTTAATTATTTCATATCTTATCTAATTTGTCGCTCTGGTGTGTTCTGCGAGGCTGTATCGGCTGCTAGCGTAACACCACAAGTAATAAACCACTTGTCATTAGTTACTATTTTATCTTTTATTGATATTATCTGTCCTAAATATATATATTCATCTACATATTCGATAATACTCGAGACCAATACTCAAAAGAAATCGATAGAAGAATAAGCAACACTTGGAAACGGTACTGGTCACTAAAAGAGATACGTATATATAAAAATGAAACGATACCAATGTCAGTAAAAAGTAAACTTTATAATACATGCATTCTCCTATGTCTTACTTACGGGTGTCAAACCTGGCCTGCCACGAACAAAAACAACCAAAAACTTATAGTATGCTAACGAATCATCGTGGACGACGAACAACGAACAGGTGCACGACCTCAAAAATAAGGAAAATAACAAAGGTGAACGATGTTTTGAACAAAATTAGAAAACTAAAATGGAACTGGACTGGTCACATCATGAGAACCAACAAAGAAAAATGGACGAAGGACTTAATGGAATGGTATCCTAGAAATGTGAAAAGACAAAAAGGACGTCAAATTAAAAGATGGGAAGATGACTTACCGAAAGGATGGAGAAGGCTGGCTTGGGACAGAGATGAATGGAAGAAAATGGGGGAGGCCTATGTCGAAGGACAACCTGATCATAAAACTGGCTGCTGAAGAATATGATACCTTATTTAAAAATTAGATTAAAAATTAATAAAATATATTGTTTTATAAATAGGATAGAAAACGAATTTACCGCGTGAAATTTGTAGCACCCGACGTTTCGGTGACGTTGCAGCCGCCGTTGTCTAGGGTAGACTGAAGAGCTGTTAATCCGTTGTTTTGCGGGTAGGCCGCATACTGCTGCCGCCGCTGCGTAGGTTATAACGGTGGTGGGGGGCCAGGCTCGGAGCGCGGGAATTTTGAAAATCCGTCTTGCACACAACACTCACTGTATCCTGTTTTACGTCTTTGCGTTCGGCGTTCGGCGGCGGGAACATTTTAAGAAGAGGGTTCCAAGTAGAAGAGAGTTTGTAGCCGTCGTCTCTATTGAAGTTCGGGGTTCTTCTTATTTCAATGGCTTCCCGGATCATGCGAGGAAAGTAGAATTGTTCCTTGGATAGAACAATAGGATAGAACAATAGCCTGGCCCCCCACCACCGTTATAACCTACGCAGCGGCGGCAGCGGTATGCGGCCTACCCGCAAAACAACGGATTGACAGCTCTTCAGTCTACCCTAGACAACGGCGGCTGCAACGTCACCGAAACGTCGGGTGCTACAAATTTCACGCGGTAAATTCGTTTTCTATCCTATTTATAATGTCAAACAACCGCGATAGTCTTTGATTTTATATATATTGTTTTAACACAAAAGGCAAAATTGTACAATACGGTCAGCGAATAAAGACTTTTACTATTATTATTATTATTATACTATTTTATCGAGTGGGTACCAAATTGAGAAAGGATATAAAAAATAATAAAATGTATTGTAAGCATAAGTAAACTACAAAAGAAAAGCTTATTTTTTGATAAAGATCTTGCCTATATGTAACTTTTCAAGTGCCAAAAACGCGGAAAATGTGGTTTTCAGGCTTATCATTTTAAAAAAAATCCGAAGTAGGACCCCAGGACCCCTCTTCATAAAGGGGCCCCTCTTTAGTCTTTAGCCAAGGGCCACCAAAGGAGCCCGGGCCTGGCTGTAATAGAAAACTCCAGCACAGGATCTTTATTTGAAAATAATGCAAATTTTCAACTTTGCCATGGTTGCTCAAACGAAAATATTTGAACAGAAACAAACGACGGAAATAAAAATAAACAGTACACGAAATTTTGCGCATTTCGTTAATTTACGTAATTTTGCAGACGTGAATTTAAGGTTAAAATACTGTATTTCTATAAGTTTTATTGCACAACATAAAAGATCATTTATATTATTGTCTCATGAGTGAGCTACTTTTTTGAAAATTATTATAGAATTTTGATTAATTGACCTTTAACCGGCGACTGTTTGTGAATTTTTGCTGTAAGAGGTTTAGAATATAACATATTTACGAATCGTTTTGACATCTAAACGGTATAAAAAAATACAATGTATTGTTCTGAAAGTCCTCTATATAATAAGTGAATCACTTTTTACTACTTTCATATAAAATTGTTGATAAAAAAATATTTAACTTTGTCAATTTTTTTTAAGAAAATGGGCGAAGAAATGCTTTTGATTTTGGTCTTTTAGAACTCTCGTTCATAAAAAAAAACAACAGAAATAAACTTTAGTTCAATATCAATCCATTTCCTCAAAAAAAAATGCAAAACATTAATTAAAATTGGCAATAAAGTCTTTTAAAACAATCTAATTCTCGCGTTGTGATACTCGCCTATGATACGATTCAAGCGTCAAGTCAGCTAGTCCCCGCCGAGCGCTTCCAAAGGGTGGACGTATCTCTTTGGCGCCGAAAATCCTACCTACCTATAGTTATAATTTACCATTGATTATAGAGGTATCACGGCCCACATCGATTTCGTACACGGCCTCTTAAAAAAGAATAGCATGACCTTGAATTAAAATTTATTTTAATCTGAAATTTCAACTCTAACCCAAGTTATTCAAGTTCAAAGAAGCTAGTGTGAAAAAACAGCAGTTGTATTATCTGTAGGCAATAAAGCTCGCCTTTTCTTATGAATTAGCGTTTATTCTTATTATAATTAGTTACGCCACACTGATATAATACGCGGAAATATGCATGTTTCAACAAGGATTACGTATATAACGTAGAATGTGGCCCACACGTATGAATTAACATGACGCTAACGGTGTCGGCGTGACGGTAGTTACCGTGCCGTAATGTTTTAAAACATAATGTTATTTCATTACGTTGCGACCTTTTGATCTCGCTTCTAACATGACAGTATGCAGTAGTAAACGTACGATTATAGTCGGACACATGAATCATGTTGAAACTACAGTATACTGTTATTTCCGTATTAACGGCACGGAAAATGTCGATACATATAATCGAGTAATGGAGTTTCAAAGTTTTAATGTAATGCGTATACTGATTATTTCATTTGTTGATTGTTTTACCTTGAATTAATTATTTTATTGATTGTTTTAGTTATATGGTATCTTATATTTAAATGTTATTACAATGTATTTAGATTCTTCTTGGATAAAACATTATAAAAATTTGTTTGATTGATTATCTGATTATTGATGATTATTGCTTTTGTTTGATCATTTCTGATATTGATTATTTTAATTGTTGATGGTTTTAGTTTTACTGCTTGTTGATTGCGCCTTATATAGCTTCTACTTTATGAAGTTTCTTCTAAAACGAAATGTTGTATGCTCTATGGGCAGTTTGTTACTTAAACATTGTATGTTCTTTTTAATAATTCACACAAGAACAAGAACATCAACAAAGTTCCTTGTAATTCAACAAAATTACGATTGAAACATTGTTATTCTGTATAAAGACGTAATGACTGAATCAATCAAATAATTTTCTAACTGTATTTAGTTGCAAAAGCCATTATCTATCAGATATACCGGAACTACATCAAAAGAAAATACATTAAAAAAGTTAAAGCCATTTAAGTATAGGTTTTTGTTGCGTTCTCTGCTAAAGGGATCCAAATCCATGGAAAAAGAGGCATTTTAGAGTACTTCGGAATGGAAAAGAAACAGTAAAGACTCTAAATATTATTAGGTGGTTTAATATTTGAATTATGGTAAGAAAATTGTTATTTAGATAGAAACGAATGTAAAAAATACATATAGTGATAACAATAAAATCAAACATAAAGATTTACAATTTAAAATTGTATAAATTAAATATTTATTGAGAAAAGGAGGAAACTCAAGCATTTTCGCATAATTTATTATCAGGTTTTTTTGTGTGATTCGATGGTTCGTTTGAACAGGTTTTGATTAGTCTCAGATAACGTTATATACGCACTATCAAACAACTGGAGGACAAACAATTTAAAAAAACATTAAGGAGATGCTGATAGGCCACCCTTTCTATAATCTGACCGAATTCGAGGGCCATGACTTTGCAAATATTGTACCAATTTGAATGATAATTATATATGTACTTCTAGTATTTAAATTTAAGATTTAGCTTTAGTTTGATTATTTAACAAATTACTTACTACTTTGGATGTTACTATGTACAGTTTTTAGTACGTATATATTTGATTTATTGACTATTTCAATTGTTAGGCTTCTGCTTTGATTATTCAACTTTTTAACTGACTATTTTAATTATTGTGTGTTTAGTAGATAGCCATTGACTATTCTTTAATTTGTTTTGAAATACGATTCTACGACGAATAACTTTTAGTAGGTTCCAAAGTTTCTTAGATACTGTATATTTTAAAAAATTAATATATGTATGTAACGTAAAGATTAAAGTAGTAATGACACTTACTACTTAAAACAGAAATATTTTGACACGTCCAAGAGCGGTTTTTAGCCACCAATTGGACACGACGTAAATGTAATGTAATGTAATGTATAATAGTCGGGACATTTTGATATCTGTTATCTGACTGGTTATAACTCAAATGCCAGAAATCATAAGCTCCGCCGACTAGCAAACATCTGAGCATATCCAGGAGGGTTGTTAAAATGGCCAAGTTGTTCAAAACTCTCGGACGGCTTCTTGGAAGCTTCTCGAAATCGCTTACCGCGCAGCTTATCTTTGATTCCCTGGAGAGTGAAATAAATCATTGGGACTTAATTCAGGACTGCATGGAGTATCAATTAAGTCAAAGTAAGGCTTTCGACACAGTATCGCACAAAATTTTATTAAGTAAATTAGGAAAAAATGGCATTCGCGGGAAAGCATTGCAATGGTTCACCGACTACTTGTTTAATAGAACACAAGTTACGAAACTAAATGGAGCACAGAGCGTCGAAGGTAGTATACGTTACGGAGTACCACAAGGAAGTGTCCTAGGCCCGATTTTATTTTTAGTGTACATAAATGACCTATCCAACATTCCATTAAAAGGAGGTAAAACAGTTCTATTTGCTGATGATACTGCCTTAATTTTCCGAGGAAAGACCTGGTCGACGGCTTACAAAAACGCAGAACTTGGTGTAAACAATATTTATATTTGGCTCCAGAATAATCTATTAACATTAAATAGCGAAAAAACAAATTATGTTACCTTTTCTATTACTGGCAAGCAGGACTTTATGCACACAGGTATAAAAATTCATACATGTACCCCAAAACCCCAAAATCATTTATTGTTTAATATGCAATGTAACTGCACAACTATACAACATAAAACTCGAGCTAAATATCTCGGTCTCGTATTTGATAACAGCCTTAAATGGGATTCTCATATAAACGATGTGGCGACTAAAGTAAGGAGACTTATATACGTGTTTAAGTTATTTCGGAACGTGTTAGACTTAAAATCTCTCAAAAATGTCTACCATGCCCTTGCAAATAGTCTAATTTCATACGGTAGGTTGGGGAGGGTTTACACGTGTATTGTTCTAAATCCGCTTATGACAGCGCAGAAGGCGCTTCTTCGGGTTATTGCCAAAAAGCCCCGAAGGTACCCCTCAAACGACTTGTTTGCAGAGCTGAAGATATTAGACATCAGGCAGGTATATGCAAAAACAGTCTTTCTTAACTACTTAAAAAGTAAAGATAGTTACTGAGAAAGCTGAGCATAAAATTTCAACGAGGAGCGCCACAACCTGTAAACACATTGTACAGAAAACCCGAACATCCTTCGCCCAAAGACACTTTAGCTTTATAGGGCCAAAAATTTATAACCATCTAAAAGAATCTATAAAACCATGCCAACACATCCAATTAAAATCTAAAATTAAAATTGACTAAGTCAATCCAATTAAAATCTAAAATTACACAACATTTACTTCAACTTGGTAGAAATGAGGTGGAAAAGGCAATAAGTCATATTTTAAAGTAAAGGTCTGCATTATTATTATTATTGTCATACATTGCACTACACTTTATATTTTAATACTATTTATTTATTTGTTCTACAAACTTCATATTACGACATTTTATATTAATATTTATTTCCATGACCATGCTATATCAATATTTTAAATATAATTATAAGTTTAATTTGAATTCGCTTACCTATCTATTTTATATTTCATCATATTTTGTATATTTCATTTTAATATTATGTGCACATAAATAAATCTTTGCCATACATAGAGTTTTCCTTGGTACGGGCTATGGCCTAGTTAGGCAGATTCTGCAACTAATACGATTGTAAATTTATGTTTTTGAATGAATAACATTATTATTATTATTATTATTAATTCGACGATTTCCTGCATCAAAAACTTCTCTATTTTTCAAGCGAGGTGAGAACTCCGTTTTCGCGGTTGAGGTTATGCGACCTAGCGGATTCCCCCTACGGAAATCAGATATCATTTCTGGGAAATAAGACAGTTGAGAATAGAGGAGGCTACCGAATGTGAGTCGAAGCGTGAGTTACGCAGGCCAGATTACATAAAAATTGGCCAACACCACCCAAGCTGCGCGGAATCATTAGGAAGCACCCGTACAGACTTACTTAGAGATGGTGTCAACTATAACGGGCGAACCTGTCACCTCAGAAAGCTTTAACGATAATGATCGTTCTATCTCCCGTGAGGTGAGCTTAGAAGACTTAGAATCGAATACAAACCTACCGTTTAGCTAAGCCATCGTGCCCATCAGAGGCCAACGCCTTACGGCGAGACACCGGGAAAGGTACCCAGAGGGCAGCCTCGCCTTCTGACTACCAGTTTTGGAAGGATATCTCGGTCTGGATACCTCCAGCCTCCCGACTAGTAACGGGATCGAAGTCGCTTGCTCGACCTCTACCTGCCGTATATTCAGGCATCTATTACCCTGCTCTGAATTAAGGATCAGGTAGCCAATTGGTCATTTCAAGAGTGGTTGATGACAGATCAACGTCCACCCCCGCTGCTTAGGAGACAGTATATTTATATAATCGCGGATTCGGGGAAATACCTCGGGCGGAACTAGGCAGTTGGTACACCATACTGTTTGCTAGGTGTTGAATGCTCAGAGGGGTCTGGAGACGTACGTTTCCTATGACAACGGAGGGTAGTTGTCAACCTGACGTCTTCAACCCTTGAATCGATCCGTCGGCCATTTGATCCCGAGTGACCATGGCGGGCAAAGGGCGTCGCGGTCCGCAAAATATTCAAACTGAATAACGGCTTACGTCGGGTAGAGGCCACGCTTGCGACCTCGAACCCGTGACCAGACCGGAGGACGGAGACATCTGGCCAAATCTGGTAGTAAGGGAGTGAAGTTGGCCCGCTGTGTTCACATTCCAGCAGCGCGTCGCGGTAAGGCGTCGGCTTCTTACGGGCATGTTGGCGGAGCTAGACTATGGTCTGTGATGTCCCTGAGTCACGGTGTAATCACCTCACGATGATGTGTCGGGTTCGCCCGTTGCAGACGACAGCTCCAAAGTGCCCAGTTTGAAAAGATTTTCTTGATAGACATAAAAAACAGCGGACTGTCCGGTCGAAAGCCGGACGTCTGGCAACCCTAGGCATTTTAGACCAAGTTAAGACTGTATAATGCAATAAACTTACCATAATCCTTTGACATCTTGGCAGTGAATCCCGCTCCGTGCTGGCAGCAACAATTTGCACAGATTTAAATGAGCACAGTAGTTTTAAAGTCGCAAATCACATGCTTTATAATAACACTTCACTTGATGCTCTTTAATTCACATTCTATCCTTATATTATCATCCAGGCTTGCTGCTGCTAAACTAAGTTGATAGTCATATCGATTAGATATCGCAAATGAAATTATTATCTTGCCATATAATACCATGATAAAGAAATATCACAATAAAAAATAGAAAAACACAGAGGCTATTCATTTACATTTACATTTTCGTCGTGTCCAATTGACGGCTAAAACCCGCTCTTGGACGTGTCAAAATAATTGGGTTAGGTAGTAAGTCTCGTTACTACTCTTTACTGAACATACATAGGTAGTCAAGAATTTAACTACTAGATTGTCAAATTATAAATATAAATAATCAAAATAGAAGCCTAATCTTCGAAGTAGTTTGTAATTCGAAAATATTCGTAGTGAAATTATTCATCGTAATATTCAAATTGTCAGTAAAACGTTAAATAATCAAATTAAAGATACGCCGTGCATTTTAAACTAAAAGTACAAATGTAAGACCATATACAATAATCAGACAATAAGTATAGAAAGTCTCATTGATAAAGTCATATCGAGGCAGGAAGAAAGATAGGAAAATCTAATCAGACTATCGGATCCGACTATTGTATAGAAATATCGGACGTGTATTACCAGCCTAAAGATCAACGATTAGAAAAACTAAATTTATGGTAGGTAATCTCTAAAACGGCCCACTTTTGAGCATCGTCAGATTTGAGAGGGGGGGGGGGCTCCCCGGCCGTCAATTTAAGGGGGTGCCAAATTTATGTGTTTGAAAAAAAACTTTTTCACTAAATCCCTACAGGTCGCGACGTACTATCGATCGTCCATTCGATTTTGGAACGTATCCTAAGTTGATATTTGAATACGTGCGCAGTGTGTGTGATGTCTCTGCCAGAGTAATTCTCGTCGCGTTTAGAACAATTCCTTCCCGCAGACAGAAGGACACATGCCTACTTGAGCGGAGCCGAATAGACCCGAACGACCGAACGTCGAGCGACGGTCACAAGGACGTATCCAGGGGGAGGGGGGGGGGGGCACAGAGGACGCTTCCTTACCAGAAATTTTTTGAGTAAAAAATAAAGTCGAGAAAATCGCTAACTGCTTAATAAGGAAATATTCACGTGTCATTTGTAAAGCGTTTGTAGCGTTGGCTGACCAATCAGAGCCCTCACTGCGCACGTGTGGCAAAATCGCGTAACCGAGTCGAGGCAGCTATTATTATAGTATCATGCAAAACCGCGCAGTATCTTTTTACCCGATCAGTGAGCACCGCTATATAGTCGGGGAGGTAGTGAATATTTTTAGGACCTATTTTCCCAGTTTGTGAAAGTAATTAAGGCGACGATGTAGGTAAATTTCGAAAATTACATTTTTTGGCAATTTTTGAACAGTCATACTGAAATAACTGATGATGTTAGCCAACAAAAAAAAATTATCGTAACTCACAGTACCTTTCTTAAGTAGATAGCTATTTCAGATTTTTTTTTAAGTATTGGAAAATTGAGGAAAATAATTAAATCTGGGAGCTATACAGGAAATTTTCATTTTAGAGCATTTTTTGAAACGTGCCTCACACTAAACTGCACGATCAAGAAACTCCAAAAAAATACTACGGCATTTTAACAATAGTTGTAAAGAGGAATGCTTTCGCATAAATTTAAAAAAATAAGTTTTTCTTGTTAAAAAAAATTATATAAAAAGTGTAACTTTCATCCATATTCACTGTTAAATATTACTTATTACTGTGTGTTTTTTTCAAGTTTGTTTTTTTTTACATAAACTATGTACAATAAACTTGTAGTACTGACGATTATTTTTTTCAAATAAAATATCAGTATATTTTAAAAATAATATTTTGCAGAGCCCGTTTATATTATTTTTGTCATACAATGAGATGAGCGCGCTCTTCTCGCGACGACGCGCTGGCATTCAAAATGCCGCAAGCGACATTGGGTCAATATGGTTCTTATGTGGGGATCAATTACTGATTCAAATGGCATAACAGCCAACCTTTTATAATGAAATGTTATTGGCTCTTAGAAACGTGGTTCATTTCGGCTTCGAAGGCCGACATATGCGGTTGCGTTCGTGACGCTCTGTTTCATGACTTATTATTACCAAATTGACATTTCGATGGATCGGAGATGTGAAGTAAAAAAATATCGGTTTTAGATGGCTATTTCACCGTGTAAATGAAAGAGGTTTAAAAACATGATAAATCATATGTTGAAAAATAGAAACAATAATAAGTAAAATAATATTTAATATTTATTTTTTTTTTTTTTTAATTTACAATATTACTTTTTTTAATAAAAAGTGTTCATTTATTTGATAACAATGTTTCTTTATGTATAAAAACAAAAAAAAAATATACAAATCGGTAGGTTTCGAACCTACGACCGGTGTGATCTTATGCGAGTTTAAAACAAGTGCGCCACTTCAGCTTGCTTCCCGCGAGTCAAAATGTGTCATATATAAGGGGACAGTAAATAATGCCAATACATTTGCGTTAGAGCCATATGACAGAGCTATACACCATGTATAAATATAATATACTATTAGGCTACGATTCTGACCGTTCTAATATAGAAAACCGTCAGATAGGCAGAATTGTAATTTAAAAAACAAAACGTAGGTATCTACTTTTTAAAAGCTTTTATTCAACTTGTAATGTCTGTGAAAAAAAAAACTAAAAATGCGAAGAAATATTACATCAGCAGTAGCTTATAATAAATGTCAAAACTTTTCAATTGATGAGAAAATTGATTGCCTGTATAATGACATTTTGAACGCCCCGATAGATGCATTTGGAAACCATGATAAATGTAGAAGTTTTTAAAATTGTTTGTCGGAAAATGAAACACTGGATGCAATGAGTTGTTTGATGGGTGACATTATTTGGGAAAGAATACGTTACATAACTTAAAACGTAGGTAGCAATACATGCAAGAAGCCTAATTCATGATGTAGATAGTAATGTTCTCGAAAGGTTTAACGGCATCATTGCAAAATTTATTGGTGGTAAGAGGACAAATTACATCCAAAAGCAGTCTTACCAAGCGCGATGTAATGCGGCAGTTATATCATTTAATACAAAACAGCCACTCTCAAGATTACATAAAAAATATATAGGCAAAAGTCCCTCTGGCAGGATATCAAAAGTGGAATAAAGAAGACAGAGGCATTTAAGTAAATCCATTCTTTATAAAAGAAATAAAAGCAGAAAGTTTTTTTGAAAAAAAAAACAATAATTCGCATTATGGAGAACATTGCAACCAACCCGATGTTCCATCAGAAATATTCGAAAAAAGCAAAGCTCTGTTATTTCAAGAATTGGAAAATAGAAAAATGATCGATTGCGAATTGAAAAACTTACGGTTATTCAAGGTGAAAGCAGCGAGTGGTTGGAATTACGAAGAAAAATGGTAACTGCGTCTAACTTTGGCAAAATTGTCAATAGTTAACAACACACAAAATGCGCCAATTTAGTTAAATCCATGACTGAAAATGGGATTTGAGCAACGTAGCATCAATTTGCCATGGAAAAGAAAATGAAACAACTGCACTAGAATGAAAAATATGTCTAGAAAAAGTGGAAATTCAGCAATGTGGATTATTCATTGACCCTAAATTTCCATTTTTGGGAGCTTCTCCAGATGGAATATCTGATGATTATATTTTTGAAGTCAAATTTCCCATTACAGCGCATAGAATCTGGTTAACGGAAGCGACAAGAAAAAGAAAAGTGACATTTTGGAAACAGAAAGATGGAAAACTTGAAATCAGCATCAAACATCACTGGTACGTTCAAGTTCAAGGACAGGTCCATATATAATTTCTTTTTATTTATTTATTTTTTATTTTATTTCTGGAAAAATACAGCGCATACAATATACATACGTGTGCATAAATGTAGAAAAAAAAGAAAAACATTACGCCTATAATCGTTTATTACACATTTGGATTTCAGCATATTACACTTAAAAATTAATTATAAAATAAACAAAGTTCATATTAAATATAAAAAATATATAGAAAACCGATGGGAGAGGTAGGGAATTGGAAGTGATTAGGAAGAAGGAGTTAGACGATGGTATGTGTATATGTATATAGATATAAATAAAGATATAGATAGGTCGTATAGTGGATATATAAATACAGATATTTATTGATGTTTATAGGTATTTATAGATATATAATAAATATTTATAGATATTTATAAATATTTGTGGTAGCTACTGATATGTTGTATATATATCCTTCTAGCCGTGTTCGGCCACAGCGACTGCATTGTAGATTCTAGTGACTTCTTTAGTCTTCTCAGAGTCCACTGTTCGGAAGCAGTCAAGTGCGCAGGCTATATTATAGTGCACAGGTGGGCGCGCGACCACGGGTGCACTCTCTCTTCCTCCCTCTTCTGAACCCGATGGAACGGAGACCGTTACGACCAGAGAAAAGTTTGGATGCAGATAAAATAAAATAAATCAATTAATCGCTAACGCAGCAATGACTGTCATTGTTAAATTTTTACTCAATATTGCAGAGCTATTTTTTCGGATTTAGTTCGTTTTTCACACTGTCATTTATGAAATTGGTAGTTATGGCTTGTGGTGATGTTTGAGTTTTTTCTGGAGCTATTGTAGAGATGACCGGTGACTTATTGGTAGTTGTTGTAGTAGGCGGTGATATAGAAGATGCATTATTGGATTTATCCTGGTTTTCTGATGATCTCGTGTTGTTGCTCATGGGGCTGTGTTGAATACAGCATACAGTCTCTTGTTCCGACATTATACAAAATTGTGATAGTTTCCCTTTTGGCAAATCCCCCTCAGTTTTTGGACAATTTTTCGCCGGTAGACATACTCCTAAAACGCCATTTATTTCACATGACTCTTCACGGCAGTGTATATGCCAGGTCCCTTGGCACTTCCGCAAGGGCTCTTTCCAATACTGGTAACGGTGATTATGTTGAAAAGGCATTGGTTGTCAGCTATCGCCACTTGCAGAGGTCCACCACTATCGCCTCCACAAGAGTCTCGTAATCCTTCTAAGCTGCCAGCGCACAATTGATCGTCCTTATACCTTGCGGTAACCTCCTTCTGAGAGTCTTTGCATATAGTCTTCGAAAGGTGGCTGGTCAATCAAATCCACCACCACCTTCAGTAAGTCCTCCGATGTATCTTCAGCAAAGTCGATCTGCCTTCAGCCAGTAACTACAGCTCCCTTGTTTTCGATGGTCGACTTTTCCATAGACACGCTGGTCGAATATTTAAAGTGAACAGCTCAGACCGATCAGATCCTTCGGGACGCGTCCCGTGTTAACCGCGAGTTAATCCAGACTATAGAATTGCACTATAATCACTAAAATTTATTATTTAATTATTATTTAGAGGGGAGAAAATTTTAAAATATGTTGACACTTAGAATTTAAATTTCGAATTTTATTTTGTTGTATAGAAAGTATATAACTAATTACTATAGGTATTAACAAGCTCGTTAGGTGCAATTGATTTGAATAATTCTTTAACGAACGTCGGTTGGTTGAGGTTGAAAATGTCGATGGTGGAGAAACAAGAGTCGTACGTGCATATCAGCCCATAAGCGATGGAATGTTTCCCGTAGTTGGTATTGGCACGAGATACCTCAAACGTGCGTGAATTGCGAATTAATCGCTGAGGAACGAAAAAACGTAAGTTTTCAACAAGGTATGAACTATCTGTGGTATTGTGGATAACTTTAAAGAAAGTGTGCTGGAAAGAAACTGTAACTGGAACGATACATATAACTGGAAAGGAAGTGTGCCTATTTACATTTTGGTCTGGTAAAAACGATCTCCTCAAAACCGAATATATACAGACGAATGATTTGATTTGGACAAATGTCATGGAAAAAACTTGTTTGTTTTTATATGGACTGTGTATTACCTGAAATTATCGATCCAGGAGTATGAAGGAATATGGATTTAAGGGAGCCTGAATACACTTTGAAAGAAGCAAATAAAAGAAACGACACGATAAAACGAAAGAAATCGGTTCCTCTCCCTTGTCCAACGCTTAAGCGGTAGTTAGTTTTCAGTGATTCCATCACAAAGTGAGCAAAGAACTCACAGAGAATGTACTTGCCAATAACACTCCAAAGCAAAGCACAAGCAATATAGAGCCACCGAAAAGTACACGATATTCCAAATCTGTGCTGAGTACAGATCTAATTAATAATGATGAACAGGCTTTTGAAAATGTATTATCATTTGATGAATTTTAATTACAAAAGTCGGCGCACCACTACAAAGCGACACTGTCAAGGCTACAAAAAGGAAGTCTCAAATGTACTGCGCAATTTTAAATGTATTTATTCGTCTCTTTACATTTAATATGTATGTATCTACTCAGAAATAACAGACTACTTTGCCAACCAGAAATGTCTTCATGATTTTTTGTCTTAATGATTTTATATTTTAATTAATAATTATTTATTTTTAATGATGTGTATTTCTTTAAAGTTTACAATGATGTGCTTACTACAGTATCTAAAAATAAATTATATTACTTTTTAATTAAATATTTTTTTAATGATAATGTACAAGGCGATGGGTGTCGTTATGTCCTCCTCAAAGAACTATTATACCGCGAATAAATAGTTCGATACACAATGTTGTTTTTTAATTCGATTCTAAATGTTTTTTCTGCCAAAAAATACTATCAAAAACTGTCACTACAACTATCAAAAAAATACTAAAGCTGTATCTCACGGAACATGAATTGCGATTTATGTCATTTAAAAGCCCTTGGAAAACTGTATCCAAAACAGTTAACGGCATTTCTCCAATTGTCATCTATCACCATTTAAAATAATTTTAAAATGTCGAAAATTAATTAGTGACAGGTGACTCTTCTTAATACAGTTTTTCAGGGGATTTCAAATGACATATCGCAAATGAAATTCTGTAAGATATGGCTTCTGTCAATTTTTGACAGTGATAGTTTGGTTTAACAGTTGACAGCCAAAATCTAATGGGCGCATTCCAGGGTGATACTATCCCTATGTTCCAAATTTCAACTCAATCGGTTCAACGGCTCGGCAGTTATCGTGAGAGATTACATACAGGCAAACAGACATACATTTCTCTGAAAATGGTCTTAATCATCTTGGTGGACCTCAAAATGGACATCTCTATCGTTATCTAAACATTTTTTTCCGCACGATCACAACACCTTCCCTACCAGTGGCAGCCGGGAAAGTAATATAATGTTCAAGTTTAGATGATGATAAAGCGTAGCCTTCTTCACCAGCGTAGGTACATGACACTTGCATAATCCCAAAATATAAATCCCATTGCAATAGTGTATACCTAGTGTGTTTAGTCCAGACATCGATAGCGAGTGAATATCGCTGCGAGATGAGTCAACATAATAAACACCTGCCCCGTCGCGAGGGGAGGGGGTAAGTAGGCGGGGCTTAAAAACTCAGATACGGTTTATTTTTTAAGTAGTACGTCGCCTTAAGTCTGGTCTATTATTGATGCTAATCAAGAAATTTCGAGTCTGGCGAGGATTATCCGATGGGAGGGTGGGCGGTAGGTGCAATCGAATTGTACTCATTTTTCCATTCATAATCTTTTTCATTCACTAAAGTCGAACATTAAATGCACGAAAAAGCAATCTGGCTTATTTACAGTTACACCGTATCTATATCCACTCGGATAGCAAGGCAGCTCTTATGGCAATAGCCTCGAATACTATTAATACAAAGCTAGTGCAAAACTGCGTATCACTACTGAATTCCCTGGGCGAAAAGAACAGGGTAATTCTAAGATGGGTTCCCGGCCATGCAGGAACCGACGGAAGCAAAGGGAACGTTATACGGCCCTGAACCTTGCTGTGGCGTGTCAAAAAGCCTTGCAAACCTAAAGCTCAAACAAATATGTTTAGAACAATTCGTCAACCACTGGAACAACACGCCAGGGTTGAATCAATCCAAAGCGCTAATTAAGGCCTACGACCCTAAGACGGTCCGTGAGGCCTTATCGCTAAATAGGAACAATCTACGCATACTGGTGAGGGCGCTCACGGGGCACTGTGGCCTTAACAAACACATGTACAACCTCAAGCTCCGAGATCCCCTGCACCTCATGTGCGAGTGTGGCCCATTGATGCGTGAAAGATACACCCACTTGGGTGGTCATTACCTCCAACCTGAGGAGGTAAAACAATCTGGCGCCAAAAGCCTGTTGCGGTTCTTAAATGACACGAGGCTTAGCGCAGAACTATAGTAGGTGGCGAACACAATAGATAAGCAATGGTCGCAGTGTTACAAGGCTCATAAAGACCTTAGAAAAGCCCCACACAACAAATAAAAAAAATAAAAAAATATTAACAGTTAAACGAAGCTAGTCAGGCGGGAATATTTTAACAGTGTCATTTTTTTAAATCGATGTATTTTACGGATACATCGCTCTTATTTTTACACGTTAAAAAATCATAATACAAATCGATAACCAGAACCAAAATCAGAAATTAGTTCATGTGAACGAGACAGGGCAATACGTTAAAGCGGAATGTCAAATGAACGGTTGTCACTTTTTCACTTTAAAACTATCCACTAAAGATAAAGCAGCTGAATCTAATAGCGCACGAAATATGTTATTGTGTTAAACTTATTTGGACGGCTGTAAGTTCGACAGGTAGTTTTGAAGCGGGAAAAATCGACGATTGTTCATTTCATATTCCGTTCCAACGTATTGCTCTGTCTTGTTCGCATGAACTAATTTCAGTTTTAGTTCACGCAGAAACCAGGGTTGGCAAAAACCCGGGTTTTATCAAAAAATATCTGCCCATTGGGTTATTTCGGGTTTTTTCGGGGATTTTCGGGCTTTTTTGGGGGATTTCGGGTTTTTCGGAGTTAATGAGAATTTTAAATTAATATATTTTAATTTTACATTTAATTTAATTTTATTATCATTTTATTGCATTTTTTTCTCCCAATCCAAATCTATTTACTACTGAATAAAGTTGTAACACTACCATGAACGGAATTCCCCCGAAAATCGTTATTGTGAGTTGTCGGGGAGATTCCCTTTATTTTCACAACAGTGTAAGAGTTAACACTAATAACCGCTAGTGGCGCTGTTTCGGCGCGAAAGTATTGAGTAGTAGTGCAAACGATTTTAGAGCTAAATAGTGTATATTTAAGTATGTATAAGGGTCTTTGTCGCTTGAAGAGTATTGTAATAGTTTTATAATAAATCAAGTTGAGTGTTCTACCGTGTTTTTGCATCTTCTGCTGCCTATCCACGTAACAATATTATCCATAAGTCATCTTATAAATCATGCCAAAAGTAGTCGGCATTACACTTGTCCGGCCAGTTCTGCATCAATTGAAAGACTTCTCACCATTTGGAATGGTCTGGAGTAAATTACGGAACAGACTGGGTGTGTCACAAATACATCCTTTTTTTTCTTTTTGATAAAATATAATATAAATGCTATATCCGTTCATTGATTTAATTATTATAAACGAGTATTTTTTCAAAAACCCACATTCGTCAAAAACCCTCGGGTTTTTTCAGGTGGGTGTTACCCAATTTAACCCAGTGGGTTTTTTCGGGTTGGGGAAAATCAAGCCAACCCTAGCAGAAACGCACCAGGGGACCTCTGTCTTGTCCCTACTGTTGAAGTCGCGGAATGCGTCTGACGGGATCTAGAAATTGGACAAAAATACAAACTCATTGTTCTCATTTTCGCTGTCCTAAATTTTTGTACATGATAATTGATACTATAATACAACGGAAAGAAAACAGCTGGCTGATGTCCATATTAACTAAAGCCTCGCCAGACTCTCCTGAAGGTTGTGGCAGTGCGACAGATTCTTTTTTCAAATCACAATGTTGCAATCGACTTGACAGTAAAATGATATTCATTGTACCTAAAACAACGTGCAGCACATATCGCTCATTTGTTGCAACAATGACGTAATTACACTTTTGGTAATTTTACAGGGGAGCCAATCAAAGATTCGTATGAAAGGTATGGTATTATAAAGGGACTTATTACAATCGTCGTGATTTTAAATATAAGTTCAATATGTGTAGTTTCTATTATAGTCCCAATCTACTCGGTACGTTTTACATAACCTAAAAAAAGAAGGCACCAGTAAATACGTCACTGTTGCTTCAGAATTCAATATAAAAAATAACGCGTTCGCTAGGAAATTTTGGGTTTCTGACAAAATAAAATTAAATAATTGAATTACTCAACAGAAAACATTTATTTACGAATGTTTAGTAAAGTAACTTAGTAACAACCATGTAGGTATATCTTATGTTCAATAGGTACTTACTTAAGATAAAATAAGAAACATCTTACATAATACTAAACTATGATCACTATAAAATCAATGATAATACTAAACTATGATCACAATTTGTCTTATTGGCACAAAATCACTGATTATTTACTTATTACCTACTTTTAATTAAGTGCCAGTATACGCATAAGTGTGAAAAACACTTGAGCAATAGGGAAAAAGTCCTTTAGAAAATACTTTCATAAAAAGCAGAGTAATACCGAGGAATAATGTTATTTAGTAACAGTTCTATTAAATCATTTTTCTAGTTTGCGGGAATTTCTCTTTTTGAAGTATATGCTGGAACCACATTAATATCTCGTATAGCCTTAGTTATTCGTTGACTAGTAGATCTTTGCTTTTTTTATTTTCTTTTAGCGCCATTTTACTCAATTCAACAATGACACTCGCGCCATTTCGCGGCAAATCACCACAAATTCAATTCTGTCGATGTTTCTCCCGATGTAAATAGCCTTTCCACACATTTTGACATATTTAACTTGTATTTGAAAAAAAGGGTATTTACGTCATTGTTGCACCAAATGAGCGATATGTATTTTCAAAAGCATTTTCCAGCTTAACTCACCGGAAAATCCCCTACTAAATACATGTCCGCTACTTAGAATTAGTCACTGAATAATCCTATCGAGGTTTGGCGACGGAAAAAAATAGGCCCGATAAAATCACCATCTCCCTGACTATGTGATATTGAGTAGCTCAATCGTAGCTATATCACTTATTAGCTGACCCGTGCCCACTTCGTTGGGCGGTAAAACTTTTTACTTGTGATGAAATTATGAGTCTGGTTTGGTTAGTACTGAGTGCTATGATTTATTTCCTGACTGCCAAAAGAAGGGTTATATTTTTACTGCATATGTATGTATGTATGTATTTGTATGCCAATTTGACTATAATATTACCGTTATTTGTGAGTGTCTTCTTATGAGTGTCTTATTTGTGAGTGTCTTATCTCTTTAACCATTTATGCAGTAAAAGTGAAATTATATGCAGTAAAAGGGAAAAGTCTTTTGTTTTTAAACACTCGAGACGATAAATTTACTTATTTTGATATGAATTCATAATTGTTGATAATATGACCAATAAACATGATTTCAATATTTTTTTTAATATAAAATACTACTGTTTGTTACTGAAATATAAAAGTTAGACATATGCTGTCGCTGACTTTTTTGTAGGCATTATCAAGCTCTACAACTTTTCTCTAGAAAGTAATCATATATCTCTCATCGTTAAGGCAGCGTACGTTAGAAACGTTTTCGTTCGACCGTTTTTTCCGACTTACTTTGGAAATCCAGCTACCACGAAAAAGTCTTTTTATTTTTCGGATCAATATATAGCCTATGAGACTCACAAATAACGTGGCTTTCTATTGGTAAAAGAATGTTCAAAATCGGTTTAGTAGATCCAGAGATTACTTCCTACAACCTCACAAACTTTACCTCTTTATAATATTAGTATAGATACCTAGACGAAGAGGCAGCGATAAAAAAAGTGCAAGAGTTTTGTAAAAGCTGATACATTCAGATCAGACAGTATCTTGGCAATAGAATGCTGGAGTACAGTCAGCAGGCTAGACTCCAGGAAACCTGGCGCTGGCGTACCAGGAATCGTGTAAATTTAATTAGTAGCCCCAAAATGTTTTGGAAAAGCTGACAATTCATCAGTAGACAGTGGACGGAATACAGAACTCGAAACAAGAATGCGTGGCGTTAGCATTGCTCCATACATAGCATAGCATAGAATATAAATGTCGTATACGTGATCCAGACTACTATTCTCGTTTTATCCGCCATCATTTGCTGCCATTGGCTTTGCGAAGAAACATAGCTGACATCTCACTTTTACTACGAATTTTAAATGGCTCGATTGATTGTCCTGAACTACTATCTAAAATATCTCTCCGCACTCCTAGCCGGGCACTTAGAAATAGGGCACTCCTTCTTGTACCTGGCTTTAAAACCAAATACAGGCGTAATTCTTATTTTATAAGGGTATGCGAAACTTTCAACACCCTGAATGCTGACATTGATATTGACCCCTTTTTCACGAATATAGATACTATAAGGAAGCAGGTTGTAGGGCGATTTGGTGATGACCAGGCTTAGCATTTTCTTCTTTTATTACAGTTGTCAACATGTTTTCTACTGTACAATTTAGTATCATCTTGTTTAATATCTTCTTTATGCTTAATATCAGTTCTAAATTCACGTTATTATTATTGTCATTATCAGTGTTAACTTGTAAATGGCTCTAAGCTTCCTATTTTTGTTCACTACAAAATTATTGGCTGTAAGTTATCCTTAAAAAAATAAAATAAAATAAAATACATGTCACAAAAATGAAATCCATTATATTGCGCGGCACATTAGACCGATGCGTAATAGTTACCGACAAATACATACCGGCACATTTGCGCAGGGCCTTCAATTGCGTGACATGTATGGAGCAATGCTGACGCCACGCGTTCTATTGTTAAGCAGTCTGACCATTTGTTTCAGTCCGCCAGCGCCAGGTGTCCCGGAATCTGGCCTAGGTACTGACTCTACCCCGGAATTCTATGGTCAAAATACTGTATGATCTGAAAGTATCAGATTTTACAAAACTCTTGCAATTTTTTGTCGCTGGCTCCCCAACTAAAAGAAAAGACAGGTTTATTGCCTGCAGGCAATATTTTAGAGCTAACCTATGTTAGTGAATATACTACTAAATTACTACGAAAATTCTACTGGGGGTGGGGGGGTGACGCGCGGGGGGAAGGGGTTGAGGCTTGGTGAAGGGTGGGGGGGGGGTGCAATGCTGATTCTGGGGGGAGGAGGGCTGTCTACTCGCCGGAGAAGTCTTGGGGTGATTCAACCAATTTTTTTTCTTCTGTAATCTTAGTTGATATGTAAGGTATATGAATTATGAACTAAATAAATAAATAAATAAATAAATGGTCTGTCAAGTGGCATGGTGGCATTTCGACCACGGACCACTATAAGAAATAAGTAATAAGAAAAAAATATTTTCAAAATCCCGATCTGGGTATAGAAATTACATATTAAAAAAATGGTATTTTTACAAATAAAATTACATTTTAAACTATAAAAAAGTCTATAAAAAACTTATATTGAAAAAAAAACATAGAAATTAAAAAATGACAAAGACATAAAAACTAGAAAAATAAAAATAAACAGAAATAATGAAAAACATAGAGAATCAGCAATTCAATAACGAAAATATATGAAAACTAGAAAAATAAAAAGCATCCAAAGAGTTCTACATAAACTACATTTAATAAGAATCAAACTATCAATCAACAATCAAGAAATAGAAAAATGCATCGACTCTTCAAAGAACAAAAAATCAACTGGTCTCGATGTATAATACTATCTAATTAGTTGACGACTAATAGAATTATCATGATTACCTATGCATGAATAATATGCTATTTCCTAGAAAAACGTTTCTTATCAAATTAACTATAATCGCTGTTACGCTGGGAAAAATACCTCTTTGCGATAAGGGGTTATCCATATATTACATCGTGCTTTTTTATACATTCTGGATCCCCTTCTTTCTTAGGTAACATAGAGTAACGTTCCACCATTGATTTTATATAAAATCAATGGTTCCACCATTAATTATATAAATCAAACGCCTTGGGAGAGGACCAATTTAAAAAGATAATAAGAGACCCAATTTATGGTATAAGGAGGTTGAAAATTCTTAGTTTATTTTCCATGATGATGATTTGTAAAATTTTAAACATAATGGCTGACATTCTAATTATCATATAATTTATTTTACATTTATTCGTTTTAAAAATTACAAAGGAATATTGCTGGATTGACAATAAAATACTTTTATTTTGATTATTCTACATGGAATTTGCGTTTCTATTTTAAGGCGACGTACTACTTAAAAAATAAACCGTATCTGAGTTTTTAAGCCCCGCCTACTTACCCCCTCCCCTCGCGACGGGGCAGGTGTTTATTATGTTGACTCATCTCGCAGCGATATTCACTCGCTATCGATGTCTGGACTAAACACACTAGGTATACACTATTGCAATGGGATTTATATTTTGGGATTATGCAAGTGTCATGTACCTACGCTGGTGAAGAAGGCTACGCTTTATCATCATCTAAACTTGAACATTATATTACTTTCCCGGCTGCCACTGGTAGGGAAGGTGTTGTGATCGTGCGGAAAAAAATGTTTAGATAACGATAGAGATGTCCATTTTGAGGTCCACCAAGATGATTAAGACCATTTTCAGAGAAATGTATGTCTGTTTGCCTGTATGTAATCTCTCACGATAACTGCCGAGCCGTTGAACCGATTGAGTTGAAATTTGGAACATAGGGATAGTATCACCCTGGAATGCGCCCATTAGATTTTGGCTGTCAACTGTTAAACCAAACTATCACTGTCAAAAATTGACAGAAGCCATATCTTACAGAATTTCATTTGCGATATGTCATTTGAAATCCCCTGAAAAACTGTATTAAGAAGAGTCACCTGTCACTAATTAATTTTCGACATTTTAAAATTATTTTAAATGGTGATAGATGACAATTGGAGAAATGCCGTTAACTGTTTTGGATACAGTTTTCCAAGGGCTTTTAAATGACATAAATCGCAATTCATGTTCCGTGAGATACAGCTTTAGTATTTTTTTGATAGTTGTAGTGACAGTTTTTGATAGTATTTTTTGGCAGAAAAAACATTTAGAATCGAATTAAAAAACAACATTGTGTATCGAACTATTTATTCGCGGTATAATAGTTCTTTGAGGAGGACATAACGACACCCATCGCCTTGTACATTATCATTAAAAAAATATTTAATTAAAAAGTAATATAATTTATTTTTAGATACTGTAGTAAGCACATCATTGTAAACTTTAAAGAAATACACATCATTAAAAATAAATAATTATTAATTAAAATATAAAATCATTAAGACAAAAAATCATGAAGACATTTCTGGTTGGCAAAGTAGTCTGTTATTTCTGAGTAGATACATACATATTAAATGTAAAGAGACGAATAAATACATTTAAAATTGCGCAGTACATTTGAGACTTCCTTTTTGTAGCCTTGACAGTGTCGCTTTGTAGTGGTGCGCCGACTTTTGTAATTAAAATTCATCAAATGATAATACATTTTCAAAAGCCTGTTCATCATTATTAATTAGATCTGTACTCAGCACAGATTTGGAATATCGTGTACTTTTCGGTGGCTCTATATTGCTTGTGCTTTGCTTTGGAGTGTTATTGGCAAGTACATTCTCTGTGAGTTCTTTGCTCACTTTGTGATGGAATCACTGAAAACTAACTACCGCTTAAGCGTTGGACAAGGGAGAGGAACCGATTTCTTTCGTTTTATCGTGTCGTTTCTTTTATTTGCTTCTTTCAAAGTGTATTCAGGCTCCCTTAAATCCATATTCCTTCATACTCCTGGATCGATAATTTCAGGTAATACACAGTCCATATAAAAACAAACAAGTTTTTTCCATGACATTTGTCCAAATCAAATCATTCGTCTGTATATATTCGGTTTTGAGGAGATCGTTTTTACCAGACCAAAATGTAAATAGGCACACTTCCTTTCCAGTTATATGTATCGTTCCAGTTACAGTTTCTTTCCAGCACACTTTCTTTAAAGTTATCCACAATACCACAGATAGTTCATACCTTGTTGAAAACTTACGTTTTTTCGTTCCTCAGCGATTAATTCGCAATTCACGCACGTTTGAGGTATCTCGTGCCAATACCAACTACGGGAAACATTCCATCGCTTATGGGCTGATATGCACGTACGACTCTTGTTTCTCCACCATCGACATTTTCAACCTCAACCAACCGACGTTCGTTAAAGAATTATTCAAATCAATTGCACCTAACGAGCTTGTTAATACCTATAGTAATTAGTTATATACTTTCTATACAACAAAATAAAATTCGAAATTTAAATTCTAAGTGTCAACATATTTTAAAATTTTCTCCCCTCTAAATAATAATTAAATAATAAATTTTAGTGATTATAGTGCAATTCTATAGTCTGGATTAACTCGCGGTTAACACGGGACGCGTCCCGAAGGATCTGATCGGTCTGAGCTGTTCACTTTAAATATTCGACCAGCGTGTCTATGGAAAAGTCGACCATCGAAAACAAGGGAGCTGTAGTTACTGGCTGAAGGCAGATCGACTTTGCTGAAGATACATCGGAGGACTTACTGAAGGTGGTGGTGGATTTGATTGACCAGCCACCTTTCGAAGACTATATGCAAAGACTCTCAGAAGGAGGTTACCGCAAGGTATAAGGACGATCAATTGTGCGCTGGCAGCTTAGAAGGATTACGAGACTCTTGTGGAGGCGATAGTGGTGGACCTCTGCAAGTGGCGATAGCTGACAACCAATGCCTTTTCAACATAATCACCGTTACCAGTATTGGAAAGAGCCCTTGCGGAAGTGCCAAGGGACCTGGCATATACACTGCCGTGAAGAGTCATGTGAAATAAATGGCGTTTTAGGAGTATGTCTACCGGCGAAAAATTGTCCAAAAACTGAGGGGGATTTGCCAAAAGGGAAACTATCACAATTTTGTATAATGTCGGAACAAGAGACTGTATGCTGTATTCAACACAGCCCCATGAGCAACAACACGAGATCATCAGAAAACCAGGATAAATCCAATAATGCATCTTCTATATCACCGCCTACTACAACAACTACCAATAAGTCACCGGTCATCTCTACAATAGCTCCAGAAAAAACTCAAACATCACCACAAGCCATAACTACCAATTTCATAAATGACAGTGTGAAAAACGAACTAAATCCGAAAAAATAGCTCTGCAATATTGAGTAAAAATTTAACAATGACAGTCATTGCTGCGTTAGCGATTAATTGATTTATTTTATTTTATCTGCATCCAAACTTTTCTCTGGTCGTAACGGTCTCCGTTCCATCGGGTTCAGAAGAGGGAGGAAGAGAGAGTGCACCCGTGGTCGCGCGCCCACCTGTGCACTATAATATAGCCTGCGCACTTGACTGCTTCCGAACAGTGGACTCTGAGAAGACTAAAGAAGTCACTAGAATCTACAATGCAGTCGCTGTGGCCGAACACGGCTAGAAGGATATATATACAACATATCAGTAGCTACCACAAATATTTATAAATATCTATAAATATTTATTATATATCTATAAATACCTATAAACATCAATAAATATCTGTATTTATATATCCACTATACGACCTATCTATATCTTTATTTATATCTATATACATATACACATACCATCGTCTAACTCCTTCTTCCTAATCACTTCCAATTCCCTACCTCTCCCATCGGTTTTCTATATATTTTTTATATTTAATATGAACTTTGTTTATTTTATAATTAATTTTTAAGTGTAATATGCTGAAATCCAAATGTGTAATAAACGATTATAGGCGTAATGTTTTTCTTTTTTTTCTACATTTATGCACACGTATGTATATTGTATGCGCTGTATTTTTCCAGAAATAAAATAAAAAATAAATAAATAAAAAGAAATTATATATGGACCTGTCCTTGAACTTGAACGTACCAGTGATGTTTGATGCTGATTTCAAGTTTTCCATCTTTCTGTTTCCAAAATGTCACTTTTCTTTTTCTTGTCGCTTCCGTTAACCAGATTCTATGCGCTGTAATGGGAAATTTGACTTCAAAAATATAATCATCAGATATTCCATCTGGAGAAGCTCCCAAAAATGGAAATTTAGGGTCAATGAATAATCCACATTGCTGAATTTCCACTTTTTCTAGACATATTTTTCATTCTAGTGCAGTTGTTTCATTTTCTTTTCCATGGCAAATTGATGCTACGTTGCTCAAATCCCATTTTCAGTCATGGATTTAACTAAATTGGCGCATTTTGTGTGTTGTTAACTATTGACAATTTTGCCAAAGTTAGACGCAGTTACCATTTTTCTTCGTAATTCCAACCACTCGCTGCTTTCACCTTGAATAACCGTAAGTTTTTCAATTCGCAATCGATCATTTTTCTATTTTCCAATTCTTGAAATAACAGAGCTTTGCTTTTTTCGAATATTTCTGATGGAACATCGGGTTGGTTGCAATGTTCTCCATAATGCGAATTATTGTTTTTTTTTTCAAAAAAACTTTCTGCTTTTATTTCTTTTATAAAGAATGGATTTACTTAAATGCCTCTGTCTTCTTTATTCCACTTTTGATATCCTGCCAGAGGGACTTTTGCCTATATATTTTTTATGTAATCTTGAGAGTGGCTGTTTTGTATTAAATGATATAACTGCCGCATTACATCGCGCTTGGTAAGACTGCTTTTGGATGTAATTTGTCCTCTTACCACCAATAAATTTTGCAATGATGCCGTTAAACCTTTCGAGAACATTACTATCTACATCATGAATTAGGCTTCTTGCATGTATTGCTACCTACGTTTTAAGTTATGTAACGTATTCTTTCCCAAATAATGTCACCCATCAAACAACTCATTGCATCCAGTGTTTCATTTTCCGACAAACAATTTTAAAAACTTCTACATTTATCATGGTTTCCAAATGCATCTATCGGGGCGTTCAAAATGTCATTATACAGGCAATCAATTTTCTCATCAATTGAAAAGTTTTGACATTTATTATAAGCTACTGCTGATGTAATATTTCTTCGCATTTTTAGTTTTTTTTTTCACAGACATTACAAGTTGAATAAAAGCTTTTAAAAAGTAGATACCTACGTTTTGTTTTTTAAATTACAATTCTGCCTATCTGACGGTTTTCTATATTAGAACGGTCAGAATCGTAGCCTAATAGTATATTATATTTATACATGGTGTATAGCTCTGTCATATGGCTCTAACGCAAATGTATTGGCATTATTTACTGTCCCCTTATATATGACACATTTTGACTCGCGGGAAGCAAGCTGAAGTGGCGCACTTGTTTTAAACTCGCATAAGATCACACCGGTCGTAGGTTCGAAACCTACCGATTTGTATATTTTTTTTTTGTTTTTATACATAAAGAAACATTGTTATCAAATAAATGAACACTTTTTATTAAAAAAAGTAATATTGTAAATTAAAAAAAAAAAAAAATAAATATTAAATATTATTTTACTTATTATTGTTTCTATTTTTCAACATATGATTTATCATGTTTTTAAACCTCTTTCATTTACACGGTGAAATAGCCATCTAAAACCGATATTTTTTTACTTCACATCTCCGATCCATCGAAATGTCAATTTGGTAATAATAAGTCATGAAACAGAGCGTCACGAACGCAACCGCATATGTCGGCCTTCGAAGCCGAAATGAACCACGTTTCTAAGAGCCAATAACATTTCATTATAAAAGGTTGGCTGTTATGCCATTTGAATCAGTAATTGATCCCCACATAAGAACCATATTGACCCAATGTCGCTTGCGGCATTTTGAATGCCAGCGCGTCGTCGCGAGAAGAGCGCGCTCATCTCATTGTATGACAAAAATAATATAAACGGGCTCTGCAAAATATTATTTTTAAAATATACTGATATTTTATTTGAAAAAAATAATCGTCAGTACTACAAGTTTATTGTACATAGTTTATGTAAAAAAAAACAAACTTGAAAAAAACACACAGTAATAAGTAATATTTAACAGTGAATATGGATGAAAGTTACACTTTTTATATAATTTTTTTTAACAAGAAAAACTTATTTTTTTAAATTTATGCGAAAGCATTCCTCTTTACAACTATTGTTAAAATGCCGTAGTATTTTTTTGGAGTTTCTTGATCGTGCAGTTTAGTGTGAGGCACGTTTCAAAAAATGCTCTAAAATGAAAATTTCCTGTATAGCTCCCAGATTTAATTATTTTCCTCAATTTTCCAATACTTAAAAAAAAATCTGAAATAGCTATCTACTTAAGAAAGGTACTGTGAGTTACGATAATTTTTTTTTGTTGGCTAACATCATCAGTTATTTCAGTATGACTGTTCAAAAATTGCCAAAAAATGTAATTTTCGAAATTTACCTACATCGTCGCCTTAATATATTATTCTTCCTGACTATTAAATCACAATAGTATATTTTGAGTATATGGATGTAGGTTATATGGCATACAATAGTACAGCTTTGACAACTATTCTGCCGTCGTAAATGAAAACACAGTAACTTGAAAAAAGACGTTTTGAGAAAAACGCGGTCAAAGTTCAGTTGTTAAATATTTGTTTTCATGAACAAAGTAATCGATATAGATTATTTCTTTTAATCTTTAATTTTAAAAAATAGTTAGAACTTCAATTCCGCATAAAAATATATATTAAATTATATTTTTTAAATTAATTAAATTAGATATTGTGTTTTAAATTAGGAAAATAATTTGACAAATTTTATATTTTTAAGCTTTAACACCGTAACTGAGTGGTTACTGTGTTATAGGTAATTTTTACCCATTACTGTGTTCTAACCATGTAAAAAAAATTTTTTTTAATAAATAAAAAACTGCAGGCACCTTAAACACAGTAATTGAGATACTGTGATTAATTCCTGTATTAATAAAACAACTTTTAACAAAATTTTACCTAAAACCACAGTATCTATTTGAAGGCCATAATTGTATTTGAAGGCCATAATTGGACCACAGTATCTATTTGAAGGCCATAATTCTATTTGAAGGCCATAATTGGAAATATACTTTTAGTGAAGCTAATAAAGGACTAAATATTGTAAGGGAATGGCTGGATAATTCTTTACTAAGTCTTAACATAGATAAAACTAAAGTAATTCCTTTTAGTATCAATATGAGAGGCCAACCGTCATCGGACCATATCATTAAAATACATACTTGCAATGATCAAAGTCATTGCAGTTGCCCGTCGCTGGATAGGGTAGAATCCATTAAATACCTAGGAATAATTATAGATAATCGTCTAAGGTGGCAGGATCACATCGAGTTACTAGCTTGCAAAATCAGAAAATTGGCTTATGTCTGTAAAGAGGTGAGGAATGTCTTTAGTCCAGGAACGCTAAAAAGCGTTTACTATGCTCTTTGTCAAAGCCTTCTGTGTTATGGGATAATTAGCTGGGGTGGATGCGTACAAACCATCATATCTCCCCTGAATGTTGCACAAAAAAGCATTTTAAACCTAACAGTAAATAGTGGTCTAAATGTCCAAATGCCAATAAATTAACATAAATATATCGTGCTTAGTTTCAAATTAAAGGTCTGATTAAGAATATTCCGAAAATATATATGTATCTATATGGATAAATACATAAGCCACACATATTTCATAAAAAACAGTAATAAAAATAATTATAAATTCAGTAATTGTAACATAAAAATAATTTGTAACGGCAGTCGTGTTTTCTATTCCTTTTAATATATTTACTTGTTTGTACCTTACCTACCTTATATACGAACGTACGAGATACGTCCGGAATATCATGTAGTTTTTTTTTAATATACAAATATATAAAAACCGGCTATATAAACCGCTATGTATATTTTGTCTGGTATATTTTAAACAAGTATTCTAATTGAGAAATGTAATGAAAAAAACAAGGATTTACCTACTTTTTAAATAATAACCCAAAGGTTAAGGGCGGTTAAGGATTTATCAAATTATTGACTCAGAAATTACACTTCATAATAATTGTATTTCTCATAAGATTTAAAAGAAAGATTACTGCAAAAAAACGGTCAAATATAAAACTAGGTACTAGATACACTTTTTCTTTTTTGTTCATAACTAGAAGACACCTTCAGGTATTTGCAAGTATCTTTAGAAATGACTAGGCATTCCCCTTTGTGTATAAGACCGTTGCAAAATTCAGTCACATCTGAAGCTATGAATTAATCACTCAGCAGAAATTACTCAAACTTGCTAGATTCGTAAGTGAACCGCGGTGCCGGCTCTGGCGGGAAGCCAAAACTACGCCACGGCTATAAAATGCGACAAAACGGCAGACAGAACGGCGACATATTTTAAATATAATTTTTAAATAGGTAGAAACAACACAAGAAATTTTGCGACACATCGGAAGTTTCGCGGACACGAGCAATTATCTATTACATGAAAAAAAACTTGAAATACAACTACTTCAAAAGTGATTATTCCACCCACGGAACGAATTCGCGCGGTTGCTAAAAGTAAACAGTTTTTTCCTCTGTTCGTTTTCGCGATATATCACTATACACTTTCACTCATTACGACTATTACCTATATAGAAAATGACAAAGCACGCGACCAAATCGGGTGGCCTTCGGAGGCAAACTGACTGAAGTTATATACAATGCAGCGACGGCAGCGACTGTCAAAAACAATATTAGTGACGTTTGTTTGAATTTGAATATTCCGCCGTTTTCGGTGTTGCTACATTCTGAAAAAAACCTAAGCAGGAAACAAATTTGAATACCCAAAATCGACAAATAGGGGGGCGCCAGTTTTGCATGCGGCAAACTTGCACAAATGTCACTTTTGACAGCTCCAAATTTGTTGAGGGCAGATTTGCAGGAGGCAACCTTGCAGGCTGCAACCTTGCAGGCGGCATTTTTGCAGACGGCATTCTTGCAGAAAGCAAACTTGCATACAAACCCGAAGTTAGCAACGTTTGAGAATGGCGCATTAGGACATGATTACACGAATAAAATATTTTTATATTATTTTACAAACCAAAAATAAAGCAGTAAAGCGGTCATATGTTATTAATTTTAAATTTAGAAAAAGAAGTAGCAAATTATCATATCAGGGTAAATTAAAGTGGTGAATATTTTTACCTCTCCACATTTAATTACCGGCATCCTTGTAGTGGATGATTCAGTACATCAAACTAAACATTTAAAAAAATGTTTTAAGTTTTTCTGTTAGGTTAGGTTAGGTTTTTCTTTCCCTAAAATCGAAAGTTGATTGCTGAGATTCGCGATGGAGAGGACACTCAAAGAAGTGGACTGGTTTCCCCACCCTGACATATGAAAACGCGGCTTTTGTCGATTTCTACTCTGGTAACACTAAATTTTAAATACGATGTTTTGCTTCTAACTTCATTATCTGCAAAAATGCCGTGTGCAAAAATGCCGACCCTCGAAACGTTAGTTTGACATTAATGCAAAACTGCCTTCTGCAAGATTGCCTTCTGAAAAAGTGCCGCCTGCAAGAATGCCGTCTGCAAGATTGCCGTCTGCAAATCTGCCTTCTGAGTTTGATGGGACCCGACAAATAGCGCCACCTACAATAAGTAGCTTGCACACATTTCCTTGGAACAAATCCTGAAATATACAAAAGAAGAACGTGGTATAGCATTCCCGCCGTCATTGTATTCTTTCTACTTGACGACGCCCATAATGATACTTGTCTAACATCCTTGTTTATGGTTTCTAGAATATCAAGAACTTACCCCTTTTGAATTAGTTGACCTGTGGACCCATTCTTGAAAAAAATGGCATGCTAAATTTGTCTGTGGCCCATGTAAATCAAATGGATCTTAGACAAATTTAGCATGCTAATTTTTTCAAGGATAGACTCTCTGGGCACCAATCACGCATCGATATACCTATCTAGGGAATCGTATATCGATGCATCTGGGGGACAATTATTGAAAAATTTAGCACGCTAAATTTGTATATGGTCCATTTGATGTAGATACATGAACCATAGACAAAATAAGCATGCTATTTTTTTCATGAATAGGCTCCCTGGCTAATATAATATTATGATTTCAATCGAGTTTGTAGAAATCAAAAGTGGGAAGAAAATGGCGGTAAAATCCCCGTTGGATGAGACGAATTGCGATATGTAAAAATTTGTATTTTTTTGGGGGGGCGCCAGTTTTGCATGCGGCAATTTTGCACAAATGTCACTTTTGACAGGTCCAAATTTGTTGAGGGCAGATTTGCAGGAGGCAACCTTGCAGGAAGCAACCTTGCAGGCGGCAACCTTCAGTACAGTTTTTAAGTTTTTCTGTTAGGTTAGGTTAGGTTAGGTTTTTCTTTCCCTAAAATCGAAGTGACATTAATTACCGGCATCCTTGTAGTGGATGACTTTTATACATCAAACTAAACATTAAAAAAAAGTTTTAAGTTTTTCTGTTAGGTTAGGTTAGGTCATTTTGACATTTGCAAAACTGCCTTCTGCAAGATTGCCTTCTGCAAAACTGCCGCCTGCAAGAATGCCGTCTGCAAGATTGCCGTCTGCAAATTTGCCTTCTGCAAGTTTGATGGGACCCATTTTTTTGTCTTTTGGTTTTTGGTTATTGGCAACATTGTTGACATAATCGTCATTTCCGTCATTTCCGAGTTGAAGTTCGAGCGAAGCGTTTCCGGCTTGTTTGTCGATTCTTCTTTCCTGGGCTGTCGTTTCGTGTGGTTTTCGTGGTGGTACAGCCCTGGAATCCAGCTTTTTTTACTGGAACGTTAAGAAGACTTGCTAGAGCGTCGCGTTTTTCCTCTTGTGCTTCGGCTCGTGCGTTAAAACAAGGTATTTTTCGCCGCGGTTGCGGCGGTCGACTCTCCCAACAGGTCGACCCTCCCAATATGGCGCCCGTAAGTTTCCGTGTCGTGTGCTTTCAGAATGTCGGGCAGATACCGCGAATGGGACCTCTCCTGCAAGGTCTACGTGGGAAACCTTGGATCGGCGGCGTCGAAATACGAAATCGAACGCGTCTTCACCAAGTACGGCCCGATTCGCAACGTTTGGGTGGCTCGAAATCCGCCGGGATTCGCTTTCGTGGAGTTTGAGGACGCGAGAGACGCCGAAGATGCGGTTCGCGGGTTAGATGGAACGTGAGTAGTAAGAAAATCCTTTGCTAATTCGGAAAACTGGAAGAAGCCGGCAGCTCTCACCTCTGACCCTAACGAAAGCCCGAGTGTATGGTATTTTTGAAGTATTTTCAGTCAAAAGCCTGTGATTTCAGCCAATACAGCGTGTCCATGACACGGCGAACGAAATGCGATGGGCGACCAGCCCATAAAATAGGTGTTTTTGTTATATAGATGCTTCTTTTATTAAAAATGCATATGGCCTGTTAAAGGTTGATAGAATGACTGATGTGAGCCGTTTTTATATCCTATTAAAATTAGATATCCCCTAGGGCACCTGACACATACAGGCATTGTATTTTTGGTATCATTGCAGTATAGGTACCTCTTCTAGATTGTTGATTTTTTAACGTCACCAGACTATATTCACCACGCCGATTCCGAATCTGCAATAATATTTATTCGGTCTCAATAAATAAGCGAGATATAGGCATTCAAAAAAGCGCCAAACCCATACATTTCGGTAGTTTTTTTAAAAAATAATACATAAACACCTATTTGGCGGTAGGTTAGGTTAGGTTTTTTTAAAACAACCTTTAAAACTGAGGTAAAAAAAATTTTTTTTTTTTTTTGTATGTAAATTTGGTTTTGAAAGTTTACGCGTCCGAAGCTTTTTCTTTCACAGCATTACAATGATCTAACCTAGTAGTATTTCTTTGTTTTTTCGATTTCTGAGAAAGGTACCTATACTGCAATAATTCCGTATTTTTAATAACTGTTTAATCAAAAACCATCGTAGAATACCCGAAACGATAAAGTGCATCGATATGTGAGTACAAACTATATATTCCTAGGAATGCTGGAGTTTCTCAGCAGTAGACAGAGGATAAATACTGGGATATGTTGCTTGAACTCTGTAATGTGTCTCATGATTTCATTGCCGCTCTGTTTACTGACTTATGTATATGCTAAGGTTAGCTGTCCAACATGGTGTGCCCAGTGACCGTGCATCATAATATACTATCTTTTATGGATCTTCACTGCAATCAATATATTTTAAATAATAAATAAAATACAAACGGAGCTGCCATGGAATTCACCGACCAAAAATCGGGCCCATCATATATAATTATTACACTTCTGGGAGGTGAAGGGTGGATTCCGGACTTACGACCGGCGGTGGTAGGTTTAGGACAGCTGTCTTGCCACATGTGAGCGTTCACCTTACCACCCATTCACTCCCCCTTCGAAGCCATAGAATTTGAGATGCAGAAATCGCGGTTTTAGATAATTTCTCTAGAAAGGAGTTGATTATTTTCCTGGAGAGACCAAGATCTTTAAAAAGGTGAAACAAAGATTTAGCTGGCAGGCCACGAGCGCCTACTTCCACCGCGTGAAGGTGAACAGTGAAGCCGTTCCGGGTGACGGCATTTGCGAGGTCATGGTATTTATTTAATTTGTACTCGTGGTCTTTTGGGATATTTGATTCCCATGGAACAGTTAACTCTACGATAAGGACTATCTTCCGAGATAGAGAGTAAAGAGTTATATCTGGACGCAGGGCTGTGCATCCGAGACTTTCAGGGAATTTATACTGCTTAGAGACCGAATCGACCTCCATAATCCAATCTGAAGCTTTCTCGATTATTGAGAAAGGTTTTGCAGTGAGATGTTTTTTGCCTTTAGAGCCAACCCGCACAAACTGTATTGGGGGTTTGGAGGATACTGTGGAACCCTTGTTGGCACGAGCCACTGAGAGGCTAAGTACCTCGCGAATAACAGCAAGGACTTTGTCGTGGCGGTACGTGTACCGTACCGTCCTTGATCCAAGGCCACCTTGCAGCCAGCTAGAATATGTCTAGCCGTGCAAGGGGTGTTGCTACAAAGGGGACATGAACTATCCTCGGCATAGCTCCAACGAGCGAGGTTACTGGGGTCTGGAAGTGTATGCTGAAAGGCATTTAAATAAAATTTCAGCATCTCTGGCGTCCAGTCATACAACATTACTTTCCAGTGCATTGGAGGAGGAATACAAAAATCTCCAATTGGCATGGGGTTTTTTGCGTAATTAGCCATATTTTAGGAGATTCCGCATTTTAAAACTCCGAAACTGCTCATAATTGAGGTAAGTTGCAGTAGTCATAAATATTGTAGTTAAATAGATCTTTCAAATGATAAATATGTTATTATTATTGGAGAGGTGGGCCAGAGCTGATACATTTTTGCCAATTGTCCTTTGTCACGACCGATATGCCGGAAATAAAGCCGTACTGTTCCGGGACGGTGATTAAAGATTGCTTTTTTTTTATTGTTGCAATAGACGTTGCTGTGGGACCCGCATACGCGTTGAGATGTCGTCTGGAAGAACGCGCAGAGAAGGCGGAAGGAGGTATGCATCCATTATCAATTTCTATAAAATATATATATTTTTATTTGCAATTACGTGTTTAATTAAAAATGTTATTACATTTTTTTCTTCTTTTTAAAGTATTGTGCCCTTGAGTCGTTTGACAGCGGATGTTTTTCTCTTTGAGTAATGATGGGAGCAATCTTTATTTTAATCAAATGTGTTGATGGGAAAGGGTCGCTCAGATGCTGAGATTGATCTTTTGCCACGCACTTCAACAGGTTTAGGGATAAAAGACAGTAACTTTTAAAATACCCATTTTACCGATTTATTTACTTTTGACTGCTACCACTAAGCGGGACAGTCTCTGGGGCTCAGTTCTGCTATTCTTACTTAACTTGTTTACACAGAAAATATGCATTTTAAAATTCTGAAAAAAAAATACTAATAATTAAATTGAACTACTGAAGAGTGGCTTCATGATGACTGTTAGACATTAGGCCTGATTGCGTTTCTTCATAAACTAAATTCATAAATTAGTTCATGTGGGCGAGACAGAGCAATGCAATAGAGTGGAATGTGAAATGAACGGTTGTCACTTTTCCGCATAAAACTATGCACCGAAGATAAAGCAACTGAATCTAAGACCGAATAAAATGTGTTCAAACATATTTCGATGGCTTATAAGCTCGATAGGTAGGTTGATTCAAATATTGTGCTCATTTAAATTACTTAAAAAAGTAGAGCCTTATTGTCTGATTATTTTATATGGTCTTATATCAGTACTTTTAGTTTAAAATGCATAACGTAAATTTAATTTGATTATTTAATATTTTACTGACAATTTGAATATTACGATGAATAATTTTACTACTTATCTTTTCGAATTACTAACTATTTCAAATATTAGGCTTCTATTTTGATTATTTATATTTATAGTTATACCCAATTATTTTGACACGTCCAAGAGCGGTCTTTAGCCGTCAATTGAACACGACGAAAATGTAATGTAATGTAATTAATAATATTATATTACTGAATTCCATTACTATTCCTATCATTATTATTCCAATATATAGACTATTATTCTAGACTAGCAAACGAGACTGAGAAATACGCTAGAGCATAATGTTAAATGATTATACTTACATATATCTAATGATTATCTAACCTTTCTTATTATACTAGTTACTACTTTTTAACAATTTTAATACTACATACTACATATTTATCTTAATTACTTGATTGCTAAGAAATGCCATTACCGTACTTTGCAGTTGTGCTAAGTTCACAGTCCAAATATCCAATTCTGGCTCAGCCGAACATAGTGCATTTAGGGTACGAAGCGTCCGCACCAAGAAGCAGTGTTGAACGATGTTAGTTCTAGCTCGCGGTAACGCGAACAATACGTGAGTCCTAGCACGGTAGTAATTGGCGGGTACAAACAGACCGATTCTTCTAAGGATGGCCGGATTATCAAAGAACCCCCTAAGCAGTTTATATATGTGGCAGATTGACAGCCAATCTCTTCTTACGCTTAGTGATTTGTACCCAAACATCCCCAGAATAAATGCCGTAGGATATAGAAAGGGATAATATCCATGCTGTTTAAAGTACAGGAACCTCAGAAAGCGTTTCTGTATACTCTCCAGTCTGGTGTTGCTCGTCTGGCAAGGTATTTATGGGCTAAATGATTCGTATGTCCTTTTCGGTTTCGTCACCCTCCTCACCGGTATCACAATTACTACCGTGCTAGGACTCGTGTATTGTTCGCGTTACCGCGAGCTAGAACTAACATCGTTCAACACTGCTTCACAGTGCGGACGCTTCGTACCCTAAATGCACTATGTTCGACTGAGCCAGAATTGGATATTTGGATGGTGAACTTAGCACAACTGAAAAGTATGGTAATGGCATTTCTTAGCAATCAAATAATTAGATAAATATGTAGTATTAAAATTGTTAAAAAGGAGTAACTAGTATAATAAAAAAGGTTAGATAAACATTAGATATACATATGTAAATATAATCGTTTAATATTACGCTCTAACGGATGTCTCCGTCTCGTTTGCTATAGTCAAGAATAATGATTTATATATTAGAATAATAATGATAGTAATAGTAATGGAGTAGAGTAATAATAATATTATTAACAGTAGAATTATAATAATAGTCTATAGTAGAATAATAGTTATAATCTAGAATAATAGCCTAGAAAAATAATTAACGATTTGGAATCATCTGTAAGGTTAATTATGTTTTGGGAAATAAATAAATAAATAAACAAACCCTAGAAGATTGAAAGAAGTTGTAGATAGTTGCCTAATGTGTTCCTTAAAGTTTAACTAGGGGTCGAAAAAAACTACCAAGTCCTTGACTTCGGTCACTCTGGGAAGTACATAAATAGGGTCTGCCCTGCATTACATAAAATAAAGATTGCTCCACAGTGTTAAAAGATGCTAACTTCCATTTGCTCGGTGGAAGTCCTCAAGAGGAACTCACTCGCTGTGCAACTGTAATTTTGTCCATTCTATTTATGTAACAGCGGACGTAAGAGGAGTGAGTAGTGTTTACGCAAGTGGGGGCGATTTTTGCTTAGTGCGGTGGAGTGTTGAGTTTTAATGCGAGCGGCGGTTGGGACATTTTGCAGGTGCGATGACACCATCATCATCATCATCACCACCACAACCGACACAAGCACATTGCCCGACTACACTCCAATCGCCCCACCGTTTGGGATTCTTCCGCTGCTAGCCACCTGAGACACATCCCACCGCCCACGATACCCATCCGAGCGGAGACTCCGCTAGATAGACAAAGAAACGTCTGCTTTGGATCCTACAATTATCCGCTTTACCAGTACGACAGGAGAGTGAAAGAGATGTTTTTGAACTCAGGTTTAATCTGAAGGGGCTAGAGTGAGATGCAACATGTAGATCAGCGTCTCTTAATTCATAGTAGGAATGCGAAACAGCAGACCCGACTAAGTGTTCTTGTTTTCAATTTTTAACGAGCATGCTTGGGGCCCTATCTCATATTATGCAAATTTTTAATCTATATTGTTTGCAAATATCGGGGGACATTGAAGTTTTAAACAATAATAACTTCATTTTATAAAATTCTGTACTCCGTACTCCATTGTTTGGATTTGCGAAAGCAAAAATAAATGACTGACATCATAGAACTGAGAAACGACAACTAAAAATATGAAATCATATTGCACCTTCGATCAAATAGAAAAATAACCTCAAAAATTACAAATATGGTGTTTCTTTATTAAAATAAATTAATTAAAAGAAACACTAAAAACACGCTTTTATAAATCCGCGTAACAAGTCCAAACACAGCTGTGATACGATGTTCCATCATGAAGTTCCAGTTCATATCTTCCGACTCCATCATCAGATCAGTTCGACAGTACCATATTATTGTATTGTCATCAGAACTACATACAGCTGCCAATTTTCATGACGCTACGATCCATGGAAGATGGTTAAATTAGTTATCTTAGATTCCATTACATAGTTACATACAGGTCGACCTAATAAAAGCGTGTTAATTAGCACCATTTCTGATTTTACACTCCCAAAAGAAATCATAACTGTTACTTCGTTAGTACCATTGACGAATTAGTGAAGTAACAGTTTTAACTCTTTTTGAGAGTGTAAAATGAGAAATGGCGATAAATTTTACAAAGAAACCATTTTTGTTTAAATTTGTTGTGTGGGGCTTTTCTAAGGTCTTTATAAGCCTTGTAACACTGCGACCATTGCTGATTTATTGTGTTCGCCACCTACTATAGTTCTGCGCTAAGCCTCGTGTCATTTAAGAACCGCAGCCGGCTTTTGGCGCCAGATTGTTTTACCTTCTCAGGTTGGAGGTTATCCCCACCCAAGTGGGTGTATCTTTTACGCATCAGCGGGCCACACTCGCACATGAGGTGCAGGGGAGAAGAAACACGATAACTGAATTTTTAAACTAATTACTGTATTTGATTGGAGGTGCGATATACAGTCGCTGTTGTTTGACGTTATAAATAGGATAAAATCAAATTTACCGCATCGATTTTGTAGCATATCACCTCTCGTTTCGGCGATGTTGCAGGGTAGACTGAACTCAAGACTGAAGTGATATCTAATCTGAACATAGCGGTTGCAACATCGCCAAAACGTATGCTACAAACTTGGCGCGTATGTTCGTTTTTATCTTATTTATACGCAGCGAAACACTATTTCTCGAATAGGAGTATTCTCAATGTTGGAGAACTCTCCAATGTATCGTATTTTTCAATGTATCGGACAAAAACTTATATTATTGTGCACAATTCAGTTCAGTAGTTGGCCTGGAAAGGGTTAAAGAATGGTTAGGGAAACAGTTTTGAATGAAATGGCTTCAATTGACAAACTAATGGTAAATTATCTCATCTTTGATTTTGAGGTTGTTAGAGAAGAAACGGTATATTTGTTTGGACGAAAGCCTCTCTTCCTTACGTAATATCAACATTCCTAACCTGTGCAATTCCTTTGTTCCATTTTGTCTCCGAGTGAAAGGGCACCAGCGATTGAATCCTACAACCGTCAGCCTCCGTCGACGTCCTCAACTCGGGCCAAACTCAGCGCTCACCCTTCTCTGAACTCAACTCAACCTCAACTCAACAATCGCCTCGGCTCGACACAGTCGTTTTCCTCAATGTCGACCGTCGGCGCTCGATAAAATCCATCGACCACCTTCCCACAGCGCTTAGTCAACCGGCCAACCAACCAACCACCAACCAACCGGTCATCCCTGCGTCTTTGGGTACTTTCACATTTATAATTTCATTACGTCTTCTCACTTTTTCCTTCAATAGACATTTTTTTTTATTTTTGCATTTTCATAGCTGCCATATTAATAATGTGTATATCCATCCGTGGGTTGGATTGCGCGTGATGAATTATTAGCCGCCGACCGGACATGAAGTTGCATTTAACATTGTTAATCTTGGTAATAGCGAGGAAAGGCTACTTTAAAAATACAACACCTGCTCTGTAATAGTACCTCTTCACCAAAATGCAAAAAAGACCAGAAGCGTAATTAAGATTTTATAATTTCATATGTACGATCTAAAGTATGTTCTATATCAGCAGGCCCAACTTAATCAAATGAAATCATAAAATCTTCGCAGCATTTATTTTTGGTAAAAAACTCCCTGGTGACTGGCCTAAAAGGAGGAAGTGGAAGTGGGACTTCTACGTTTACTAAGAAGCGGGGGTGGTGTCTAACCTGATGTCAGCTACTCTTGAAACGACCCGTTGGCACCCGAACCCGTGTCAACAGACGGGCAAGGGACGCCACGGTCCGCGATAAATTCGAACTGAATTACTGTGAACATCAGGTAGACGCTGCGCAAGAGACTTTCAACCTGCGATCAGACAGGTGAATAAAGAAATCCTGCCAGATCTGGTAGTGAGGGTGTGAGGTTTGCCTGCTGTGTTTACTAGGAGCTAATGGACCCTGTTGCAGTTAGGCCACTAAGACCCATGTGTAAGAGTCGGCCAAACTCACGGGTCAACACCTATCCGACACCACGCAGAAGCGCGAGCCCATAGTCCCTTAAGAAATGCTCCCCGCTTCTGGACAGTTTGCGCACTGCGCGGTGTCAGCCAATCGATTGTGCATTCCGACTGATAGCCGGGGGAGTCTGGATACGACTTGTTTCCTATAGAGCGGGGGTAGTTGTTAACATTACGGCAACTGCTTTTGAAACGACCAATCAGATACCGGGTGAATACGAAAGGGACAGGACCGCGCAAGCGACCTCAAACCCTTAACCAGACGGGAGACTGGAGTAATCTGGTTGCAACTGGAAGTAAGGGCGCGAGTGTCGGCCTGCTGGGTGATTAACCTGGTTATCTCGCGGTAAGGCGTTAGTTTCTTACGGGCGAGCTGCGTAACTAGACAGCGGATTGTTTACGCTTTGAGTCTTCTACGCTCATCTCGCGGGAGACAGAACGATCAAATATCGTTAAAACTTCCTGAGGTGACGGGTTCGCCCGTTGTAGTTGACAGCTGTAGTTGCTGGGTTCACATCCCAGTGCCTTGTGTTCAGGCGTTTGACTCTCATGGGCATTTTGGCATAGTTAGACAATAGACTGTGTCGTCTCTTAGTCCCTGCGTTCACCCGACGAATGATCTAATAACGTTATACCTTCATGAGGTGGCGGGTTCGTCCGTAAGGGTTGACAACTCTAAAAATATAATTACTACACCGGTGTCCTGACGTATCCTAGGTTTACTTGCATTCTTCACACCGAGATTGGTTATGTCAGTTCTTTGCGAACGGACGAGGGCCTTACACGCCGTAGCCGAAACTTTTCTAGGGAAACATCGTCTTCATTGTCATTCTGAAAGATACAATGTTATGCATCCAAGGCTATATAGCCAGAAGAGGGGTCTAGGACAAAGGACATCTTGGCGGGTCCGTAATCTACGAGAATGGTTTCAGAAATGTAACACATGATCGTAATGAGTGGCAGCCAATAAAATTGTAAATCAAAATACAATGTGACCGAGATGTAAATACAAAATGCCAATCTGAGTCAACGCTCAGTAGCAGATATTGCACCAGACGAAGACAGATAGAGATTTTGTTGTGGGTTTGTTGTATATGGTCAATGGTCTTTTATTTTATTCATACATAATTGCAAATACAGTTGGATATGTCGTAAAAATATTTTTTAAAATCACAAATAATCAAAATATGAATTAAACAATAAATAAAAAAAATAAAAAAAGAAATCAATAGCCTAAAATGAACGCAACAAATAATGAATAAAAATAATATTGATAATAACCAACGTCAGACAAAATAAAAGATAAATACTCTGTAATCACGTAAGTAAAATTACAATAATTATAATGAATAATCAAACGTTCTCAAATTATTCCTAAGAGGTTTTCCTCGTATGTTTTAACGAAAACAGTGGTATCTCGGAATAATATTTAATATTTTTTAGGGGTCGTGTACCTTATCAATAGCATGAGTAGGGTTCAAACTCTATATTCAAACAGAAATGTGAATGTCATATTTGAAAATGCGACCCATCGAGGAATGTTTGACATTACAATATATCCGGATGGAGGACCGTGCATCCGATACTTTCGGGAAAACTATATTCAATCAGAAATGTGAATGTCATATTTGGAACAAATACGACCCACCGGAGAACGTTTGACACTACAATTATAACCGGATGGAGGGCCGTGCGTCCGATTCTTTCGGGGAAATAGATCGAAGATACGTCAGTACCGAAATGGCAAAACGGCGGTGTGAAGGAAAATGATGTAGTCTACGGCGCTTCATGTCCGCGTCTCGACCGGTTCGGACCTTATTCCGCAGCGATTGCGCCCGCGCTCGTTTAGTGATTGTGTTTGCGTGGTCGCGCAGGTCCCGCAGCCGCTCCATGCCGCGCCGCCGCTCGCTGTCGCGCGGCCGCAGCTACTCGCCCCGCCGCAGCCTGAGCCCGCGCCGCGACCGCTCGCCCTCGCTGCGCAGGCGCACGCACTCGCGCGACCGCAGAACCAGATCTGGCAGCCGCGACAGGTAATCCTTATTAAATGGAATATTATTATTGCTATTATTATATTATACGCATGCACTCGAACTAACGTGCCGTTTTGAACTAAGAAAAATATCCAGCTAATTCTTAAAGCTGTCGACGGAGTCAGCGCGTATCCCTTCCTTTAACAATGTATTCCGAGCATCCACGACACGATTTCTTAAAAAGCGTTTCCTGGGGTTCGATGCTGCAATTGCGTTATTTAATTTCGATAAGTTTCCATGCAGTTGTTTGTCGGCGTTCACGGTTTACTCGTTGTCGAGGTTGGGCACGTTATATTTGTAATAACCTAGAAGCATTTTGTATGTTTCAGTTAGATAACCTCGCTGCCTATTTTCCTATAATGTTAAAAAGAGTTCTTTCAGTTTTACTTCTTATGTTCCTCACTGATATCACCGACTTTGTTGCTCTTTTATAAACTCTTTCCAGTGGCCTATATCGTTCTTAAAGTAAGGATTCCATACTTGATAGGAGTATACAGAGAAGCGGGCAAAAGTAGGTTTTCTAGAGCTTGAGGAAGAGATCGCTGGTGATAATAGAAAAACCTTTTAAATTAGATATACGGGGTGAGTTTGAATTAACTCTTTGAACTAACACTTTGAACACTCAATTTTCTTTATTGTTATTGGACAATGTCAGCTGGCAACTTTGGAAGAGTGCCATAGACAAAGTATTGATCAGAATGATTTTTTTTACAATTTACATGTCAAGGCCATCTATCAGACGGCGAAAGATTTTTTTTTCTACAGTTGCCTTATGAGCAACCACTTCCAAAGTAAACCAAGGCCCTACTTGACATGAGCAAGATGAACCTTAGAACCACTACGGTCTCCTCACCGGACACACGACCCTTAGAGCACATCTATTTAACCTTGACTTGATCGAGAGCAAGGACTGCCAAATATGTGGTGAAGAACCAGAAAACAGCATACATATCGTTGGTCGCTGCCCAGGCCTCGCTGCAAAAAGACAGTTTACTGGGACAAGCCTTTCTCGAACCCAACAATCTGCCCAACTTGAAAGTCAGTGATCTGCAGGGCTACTAGCAGACCACTGACCCAACCACAAAGTGGGTAGTTACAAAAGATCTTATAGATCCAGATGACATCAAGGGCTGGAAACAAGCCCCCCCCCCCCCCCACTCCGTTTACTTCAATGAGGCCGGGAACTTTTTAAATGACCCTCATATTTTTTTATAGTGGCTGTTTTGAAGTGGATGTCGACAGATAGCTTGTATGAGTAAGACATCCATTCGATTACTCTGTTTAACTTATACAGATTGTTAATATGAGCGGGAACTCAATCGAATGTTGAATTCCCTTTATAATGTTCATCTGAAGCAGCAGGAGTATAGAAAAGTGTATCTACTTAATTACTTTGCTAATGGTGTAGACACAGTAGTCAAACACAATTGTCATTCAAACACAAACGCATTTGAGGAATCTAGAGTTTCAGCACATAATTTACTTTGGTAAAATTGTAATGATCTTCAGAGAACGTGATCGACAACATGGATAGTGACAGTCGTCTGGAAGATTTGATTTTTAAAACCAATTAAATTAAAACTATTTTCAGTGTACTTTTCGAAACGGGTGAAACATTAACTTCAGTGCTTCTTGCTTGTTATTTAATTTAATATATATAGTAATAAATAGTTTATAATCGCACGCTCCTTAGATCCGTTTCTGTATCTATAGGAAACGCTTGAGTCATAAGTGTGCAAGATAACGATACCTCCACATTTGGACGACGGAAGTTCTGTTATTATACTGAAAGTCCTGTCTGGGAGTGGGGAACAACACAAACAAACCTGGAAGATTGATTATACAATTTGTTTCGGATCTGAAATCCTGTTTTCTGAACAAGTAAAACAAATAAAATAAACTTTTAGGAATTTATTTTGCATTAAAAATGGGTACAAAATAATCTTCTACTTTTTGATTTAGTCTTCTTTGGTTACCTGGTTAAAGCATGTTTATTTCAATTTGAATATTTAACTATTTATTGCAATGTATTTTTCTGACCATAATTATTATTTAACCCTTATGTTTTTTATGATAGATATTTTTAAATATTACTCGCAGACTGACAGACTGAAAGATGCATCGACTTATCTGTGACTTAATTTTGAAACCTAACTTGAGTTATTATTCAAAAAGTAGGTAAAAAATCGTTGGATATTTTCATTAGTTTTCTTAATAATAATAAATAAATAAATACAAACGGAGCTGCCATGGAATTCACCGACCGGAGTCGGGCCCATCATAATACTATTTTTTTTGCACTTCTGGGGGGTGAGCAGTGGATTCCGGACTTACGAACCGGCTGTGGTAGGTTTAGGACAGCTGTCTTGCCACATGTGAGCGTTCACCTTGCCACCCATTCACTCCCCCTTCGAAGCCATAGAATTTGAGATGCGCAAATCGCAGTTTTAGATAATTTTTCTAAGAAAGAGTTGATTATTTTTCTGGAAAGGCCAAGATCTTTAAAGAGGTGAAATAGAGATTTAGCTGGCAGGCCACGAGCGCCAACTTCCACCGCGTGAAGGTGAACAGTGAAGCCGTTCCGGGTTACGGCATTTGCAAGATCATGGTATTTATTTAATTTGTACTCGTGGTCTTTTGGGATATTTGATTCCCATGGAACAGTTAATTCTACAATAAGAGCCACCTTCCGAGATAGAGAGTAAAGAGTTATATCTGGACGGAGAGCTGTGCATCCGAGACTTTCAGGGAATTTATACTGCTTAGAGACCGAATCAACCTCCAGAATCCAATCTGTAGCTTTCTCGATTATTGAGAAAGGTTTGTAGTTAAATATTTTTTGCCTTTAGAGCCATCCCGCACAAACTGTATTGGGGGTTTGGAGGATACTGTCAAACCCTTGTTGGCACGAGCCACTGAGAGACTAATTACCTCGCGAATAACAGCGAGAACTTTGTCATGGCGGTAAGTGTACCGTCCTTGATCTAAGGCCACCTTGCAGCCCACTAGAATGTGTCTAGCTGTGCAAGGGGTATTGCTACAGAGGGGACAAGAACTATCCTCGGCAAAGCTCCAACGAGCGAGGTTACTGGGGTCTGGAAGTGTATGCTGCAATACTTCTTTATAATATTCCGTACATTTTTTAGTATTTAGAATCGTAGGAACAATTTGACTTACGCTTACGCTATATAGGTTTCCAGTTTTTTTTTTTTTTTGTTTTTGTACTAGAACGTACTTGAACCTATGTGATACTGGTTGTTGCGTTTGGGCGATAATATAGCGGCCGTATCACATACGTTCGTCTAGGTAGGGCGGTTAAATTTGTACCTACCTTGTTTATTATTATTAGTTAATTTTTAATGTTATTAGATTTGAAGAAAAATGGTTTAAATTATCATCAACAAACATTAATTCTGTGCTCATTTTGCATAGCTGATGACTCTTCTCCGTTGACAACTTTTTTAAAATTATATTATTTGACGTATGCATGAGTCATTGTTTACACGATACACTTGCCTTAGTACGGGCTTAGACCTAGTTAGGCGAAGTTGACTTTAAAAAGTACCCTGCTACGGTGCTCTCTATTTTGCTACTGTTAACAATGAAGCCTCTAATATTGCTAATGTAATAATGTACTGCATTTAATAATATTGTGCTTTTCTTTAATTAAATAAATTCAGTTGTAGAATAAATTAAAAAAACTCAGTAATGAAGTCCAAAACAAAAAAAGTTATAGATAATTTTCAACTCAATTTTTCATTTAAAATAATCTCGTATAGAAGAATAATCGTATAATTTCGAAAAGAACTTAAAATTTTGGTTATTCTTGTTCAGTTTCATGCATAGAATCACCCCCTCAAGAAAACAATTGTAGGTCATAAACACTGTATAAAATTAACAATTTTATTATTTGCACTTTGTTTCACAGATATTAAAAGGATGAATAAAGAAGGAGACACTTCGTGGACAAACCTTGATGTAAGTAACGTTATTATAACTTCATCGCACTGAACTTCACATGTATGCAGACGACATTCGAGTGTTCCTCTCTTTCCATCGCGACGATACTAATCTTCAATTAGCAAAATGAATCTTCTCAGATTAGTTAGAGAGCCATGGGCTTAACCGCTGCAATGCCAATGTTATGCTTAACCACCGATCGGTGGTTTTTCTGTTGTGACAATTCGCTGGCGGCCGATCTCCATATTTATGCAATTATATGCGGAAAAAAGTCACCTTCGGCTTTATTGAATAAGCCACCGTTATACATTAGTATGCGTACACCAACAAAGAAATTTTCGAGGGTTGAAAACATGCCATCGTGAGTTTTGAAAGTTGTGAAATAAACTTTTAATACTAATCTAACATTAAATTATGCCGTTTTCCTGACTTGACCCTGTCCTTACATACATTTTTGGCTTCATCCACCACTGTTCTCGTCATGCATTCTCCTAATTTAGCTTTTTTTTACTAATAAACTTAAAATAAATAAAAAACAAAGTTATATAATGCATTGTTTGAAATGTTGCCCCTGTGATGAACGTTTTACAAGACCCCCCTCCCTTCTTCCCCTCAACTTACGTTACCTAATACTGAATGTCCCTTATGTAGCAAAGATGTGCATATAAACAAAATACACAGGCTGGCAGCAGCTAACCGTCGATAATTTATAACAATTATATTAACCCTTCAGGCCTCGGCCCCTCAGCCGATTGTCAAGTTGATGTCCCAAAAAATTTTAGTATAAATTAGTAAAAAAAATGAATTATGACACTGTCTCACCAACACATTAATTACTGCCAAACCACTGTACCGATAATTTAAATAAAACATATTACAGTAGAGCGTCGATTATCCGAACTAATTGGGGGACAAGGGTGTTCGGAAAACCGATTTATTTGGATAATCGAACTGTATAAAAACTGTATTAATAAAACCATATATGGACATAATAATATCTATTATCTATGTAATCTGTTTTAACTTTTTTTATTTATTACAATAGTGAGTAGTAATCCAGTGAACAAAATAGATATGCGTGTATGTAATACATACGTACATGAAGAGGAACGAATTAACGCTTAAAAAAGTGCTTAATTTTGGTCTGTCGAAGCTAGCCTACCCGCTTATGAGCAGCTAATTCCCGCACTTTTTTCAGTACAGATATCTGATACTGGTCGCTTTCATTTTGAGCTCCAAACCATCTCAAAGACAGCATCTAGACATGTAAATGCTTCAGAAGGTGTAGGTATTATTTCATCTTCATTTTCTGATTCACTAGTCGATGAGGTGCTGGCGGCGTCAGCATTATCAGTCACGAGGTCTACAATATCGCTGTCCTGCATGATTTGGTGCCCTGGATCTGCATCATCAACCCTCATCCATTCTTGAACGTCTTCTTCATCACATTCATGGCAATCGCGTTCTGTTTTTAACCGAGATTCTGCGGTCGCATCAGTTCGGTTAAGCGGTCGTTCGCTTGACCGACGTTCGGATAATCGACGCTCTACTGTAACATAATAAAACGTAATAAAATAAAACAAATCAATTAATATAAAATTAAAACGGGGCCGTCACGCTGAATCGTGTTGTGGCCAATATCGGCCAATTTGGGGCTGTTATTAATAATAAATCATCCTTAGAATTTCAACTCATTTTTTTTTTCTATATATGAAAAAGAAAATCAAAAATGTATGATTGTATTGGTTCTTTGTCGCAGGGTGCCTAAAAGGTGTAAGGCCTATAGGCCGGTGCTTACTTGGCCTATTGGATGATCCGGTACTTAGGGAATGCAGTCTCGGTATATCTTGCACTATCAAGATCTTGCACTAATTTTGCAAGATTAATCTTGCACGCAAAATCACACACAATCTCGCAGGATCGTGCAGCAGCACATTTCATGACCATTTAGGAGCGACCACGGCACAAAGCTATGCAGCGATCACCATCGCATCCTGGGGATTCCCGACGCTATAATGACAGCCAAAGACAGCCAGCCCCCCTTGGAGAACGGAACGGAACGTCGCAGGCAGTGGCGTATTTTCTTCGCCAATTCTCAATGGTTTTCGTGCATGTAATGAAATAATTCGATAACGCAGAGTGTTCCGATTGTTTTTAATAGTAAAAAAATATAATAGTTTCCTGTCGGAAATTGGTTTTGTATGATTAAATTGGTGTCGTCATGTTATCAAACATAGTTTACAAGGCAGAACGGGCATTTTCTGCCGCTGTATATCTGACGAGCAGCATTCAAAGTCAATTCGCAGAAAACTATATATTTGTTGTGTTTTTTAAGAAGTTCCTTTCAAAATAATTCCTAATTTTTAAAATAAATGATTAACCCCTCAAGCAGCAAACGGGACAATTGTCTCAGAATTGAAATTACTGTAGAGCAGCAAAGGGGACATCTGTCCCAGCCGAGATCGGCCGATGTTTTCCAATTATTTACTCTTGATACCTCACATAAATCATACGGCCTGTGGTATGTGCGAAAATAGGAGAAGATTCTCTGTCGTTAACTCGTTGGTTCATTATTTTTCATACAGTCGCCATTTTTTAGTCTATGATTGAACCAAACCAAACCAAAAACTTCAATATTCATGTTGATATTCAACACCGAATATTTTTTTATTTTTGTATGGGTATAAGTAAAACGAAGTCATAGGTTGAATGAAGCATATTATAATTATTATAAAAGTATTCACAATTTCTTGCATAGGGTGATTTATTTCCAGAAAAAACATAGAAATGTTGGACAAGTCAGTTTTTTTTCTGTACCACAACTTTGACAGATAATCTTTATACGATCCGTATAGTAGTTTCGGAGTAATCGTCGTTTTCCTGAAACGCTATATTTTTGTTGTGATGTAATCTTCTTCTTCGCGTTCTCTAAGAGACACTACAATTCAAACGTCAGCGCTCGAGGGGTTAAATATATATTTTGTTTCATTATTTCACCCTTACAACTTTACTAAGTTGTAATAGAAATAATAAAAATACTTATAAATTATAAAAAATAATATTCTGAATTCTGCGAGATCTCGCAAAATACCGAGATCTTGCAAGACTGACCTATTAAATCTTGCAAATACTGCGATTGAAGATTTTGCTACAATATTGCATTCTCTATCTCTATCCGGTACTGGGTTCAACAGCAAACAAGATGCATCCCCCTGTGAACGCACGCTCCTTAGATCCGTTTCTGTATTGATATGAAACGCTTGAGTCATAAGTGTGCTAGATTACGATACCTCCGCATCCGGACCACGGAAGTCCAGTTCCTCATACTGGACAGCCTGTTTGGGAGCGGGGAACACATTTCAGTCCTGGATATCATTGCGGTATATCCAAAATCAACCGAACCACAAATGAAATCCATATTCCAGAGTAAAATCTTTAAAAATTAGGCAAGTGCCTCCGGCACTAGGTAATGCAATCTTGCAGCAATATCTTCAATCTCGGTATTTGCAAGATTTAAGAGGTCAGTCTTGCAAGATCTCGGTATTTTGCAAGATCTCACAGAATTCAGAAAAAGTTACGTTGTAAGGGCGAAATAACGAAATAATATATATATATATATATATATATATATATATATATATATATATATATATATATATATATATATATATATATATATATATATATATATACATACATATATATATATATACGAGTGGTATTACCCGGCGTTGCCCGTGTTATATCTGTTCTCAAATAGGTACCAATGTATACCAATTTTCATTGCGATCGGTTGAGCAGTATAGAAGTTGGTGTGCTGCAGCGCCGTCTAGTTGAAAGTTGCAACAAAGCGGATATATATAAAAACCTTAACCATGAAAAAATACATATATATGCCAACTTTCATGGTGATCGGTCAAACGGTTTCGGAGTCTATTAAACTCGGACAGACGGGCATACAGATATACCAACATCCATTTTTATATTATATTATTTTGGCCTGTTTTTAAAATTTAAACTTTGAATGCCTATATCTCGCTTATTTATAGCGACCGACACAATTTTCTTCCAGATTTAGCATTAAAATGAAAAAAATTGGAGAGAGGTTCCTATACTGCAGTTATTCCACTTTTATAACTATGTGATAATACTTACATGTATATATTTTAATTAAAGAGTTTTGAACAATGAAGCAAAAATAATTAAAAAGCAGGAATAATTTCACTGTATTACCTTCACAATATTTTGAATTTAGAATAACGCTTGGCCGACTATGACGTTTGTAGGTTTAACATAGCAGCGCCATCTATGGATTACTCAATAGATAACGCCATCTGTTAAAATCGTTTGGAACTAACAGATAATTGCGAATGTCAAATAATAGACATTGCAATAAAATAATATCGCGACTATAAATTAAGACGTAAGCTATCCTATCTTTCAAGTTGGATCAAACTGCACATTGTGTGCAAATTTGATTCAAATCGGTTAAGTAGTTTAGGAGTCCATCGCGGACAAACAACGTGACACGTAATTTATATATATTAAGATATATATATATATATATATATATATATATATATATATATATATAATTATATATATATATATATAATTATATATATATATATATATATATATATATATATATATATATATATATATATATATATATATATATATATATATATATATATATATATATATATATATATATATATATGATATTTTGATGACATTATACAATCTTTATTATAAACTCCTCTGCCAGAAATTAAGATTGAAGTTTCTTTCATTTCATTGAGCATATGGAGGTTTTTTTTTTATTTTTATTTCGATTTAATGGCTCGTTGATAACAAACTCAGCCAATTGTATCATATTTTAAATGTTGGTAGCATTCGAAATTTGAATTATTTCGTAATGTCACTTTCATTTAGAAAGCGGCTTTGCCGAAGTGATCAATAGTTTAATTTTTTCGCTTAATTCGTCTCATTTGAAGGCATTTTGTGTTGCATAAGGATAAGCCCTATTTATGAGATATATGGATGAATAGTGATCGTTAGTCGACTGCAAAAGGACCTTTAAACTTACATTGCACCTGTCGAAAGTCGTGCACATCCGTAAGTATATCTCATTCAAACATAAGCATTTCCCAATACAAGCTGGGATTTCCTTCGCTACTTTTTAAGTAGCTTTTACTAATTTTATATATATATATATATATATATATATATATATATATATATATATATATATATATATATATATATATATATTTATATATATATATATATATATATATATATATATATATATATATATATATATATATATATAACCATTTATTTAAAAAAATAGGAATTATTTTGAAAGGAACTTCGGAGTTTCATCGGCTAATTGACTTTGAATGCTGCTCGTCAGATATCCAGCGGCAGAAAATGCCCATTCTGCCTTATAAACTATGTTTGATAACATGATAACACCAATTTAATCATACAAAACCAATTTCCGCCAGGAAACTATTATATTTTTTACTATTAAAAACAATCGGAACACTCTGCGTTATCAATGTGCCGTGGTCGCTCCTAAATGGTCATGAAATGTGCTGCTGTGCGATCTCGCAAATCTTGCGAGATTGTGTGTGATACAAGATTGTGTGTGATACGCTGTCCAATGCATTGACATGTTCGCGTTTGTGTGCGTGACTCGCTCATACTAGGTCACGCACACAAACGCGAACTCGTCAAGTATTCGATAGTGTAGGTTTCGGCCGGCCCCATATTTATTATATAAATATATATGTAATATACATGACTAACAAGATTAATTAATAGGTAACAAGAGGGAATTCATGAAAAAACGATATTGTTAGTATTTATTCACAAAATCGACCAAAAAGTTGCAGCGCAGTTTTTTGCTCGTGAAGGCTGGCTTCCGAGTGGTTAAACCCCCTTTTCGTCCCATATAGCTGTTGATTTTCACCTAACCTTTAATTCTTCCAAGAATTCCTCAAATCTCGCGACTGTTCTGGATTCTCTATAGCTTTTTTTTGTTTCATTATTAAACTTTGTACCTTTCTTTTCAGGTATTGGAAAATTCACAGAGAGAGAGATAACTTTTCGATGGACTTAAATTGTATTAATATAAGTTTAGTATTTATTTTTAAGATTTACATGGACACTTTCAACGTAGAGAGCACGATATTAGCAAAGGATAGTTGTAATAGCAACGCTGGAGAGCTTAGTTTCTTTAATTATATATTTCTTACGTGAGGAATGTTTATCCAGTTTAACTATTGCATTATTACGCTTTGTTATTAGTTCTTCGTGTGTCTTTTTAATGTCGTCTAACTTAAATATCCATATACCCATGGACAGCATGCCGCACCAACAAATCTGTCCTGGAAGAACTCGGCATCCAATTGAGGTTCTCCACCGTATGCATGAGTTGGGTCCTGCACTTCTTCGGTCATGTTGCCAGGAGAAAGCCAGAGAATCTGGAGAAAATGCTTTCCGGGGGTGAAGTGGAGGGAAGAAGAAGCAGAGGAAGATCACCGGCCAGATGGAACGACCTCATCAAAGAAGTTACTAAAGGGTCAAACAATCTGCGACCCTCCATGCAAAAGTCAGGTCGAAGTGGAGCAGCCTTGTAGGCAAAATGTTGTCTAGTGGCCACGATCCTCAGTAATGAGGGAACGACAGAGAAGAAGAACTTAAATAACATAATGTCTTTCTCTCTTGTTTTGTAATAAAAGTAAACCTGTGAAAAATCATAACAAATTTAAATTCCAGGAAACATTAAATGCAAAATTATTTTGTATAGCTAATATTTAGCACGACATTGACGAATATAAAAATACACAACATGTGTAAAATTATATTAATGTTTTCTGTAACAATCTATTGTAGTATTTTTCATTGAACCATCGCTTGATTACTGAATGTTTGCTGGTAGATCTGTTTTGTCTGCCATTTTTATAATAGAGTTTTTAAAGTCGATATTTTCATATTTTGGAATATGATATCTATTTTCTGTGTAGTTTGCGTAGTTAAGATTTTCAAGATGGCGGGCGTACCGGCGCTGCGAGAGCTTTTTGTATATGTGTAAGCGCGTAAGTTAGGTTATGAAATAAATGTATGATGTCACGTAATTTGTGTATTTTATTTATTTTCCCAAAAAACGATAGCAGAAGTACTTAATCAAAACTAGTATTAACTTGAAACATTTAAATACTTTTCAAGATGCTGGCACCGGGCCTACAGAATTCAGTTTTTTGTTCAGGAGAGGGGTGTCCTGCGAACAATCTTTATGCTGTTTGGTTTGAAAATCTCTGGCGGTTTTTATTTTTCTTTTATGTTGTCTGTTCTAACACAACTATTTATATTTATTATTTTTTTAAAATTGCAATTTTGTAACTACACTTAGAGCTGTCAACTGGGACAGTCGACAGACGAACCCGTCGACCCAGGGTGAGGATATGTAATCATTCTTTCAACCATGGGGTGATTACGCAGTCTTAAGGTAAAATAGGGCTATTTTACCGGGTCACCATGGTGATGCAACCAGTCGCCGCCATAGTGACCCAGTATACAGGTCTATGGAGAGTATCTCGCATCAAAATGTATACAGCTCTATGGAGAGTATCTCTCCGCTTGGTTGCACAGCCACGCTGGTCACGCCACTATTAGTATAGCGCTGTATGGCGTGTCACTCACTTGGCCGCTAGTCGCGCTGCAAGTGACCAACCCTTTCCCCGCACGCGTACTGTTGTTGTCAAGATGTTGAGTTCCAGCGTACGCTACGATGGATAATTTTGATGCAGAAAATTTACTATCGAAATTCAAAGCAGACCACCTATTTGGGATAGTTCCTCACTGGAGTATGCTAATAGAGAATGAGGATGAACCACCAACTGTTTTTTTTTCTATTTAACTTTGTTTTCCTTAATTAATGCGGCATAAGTGCTAACTTTCGACGTCCGTTTTAATGCTGTGGCCGCAGTGTGTATCTGGTGTCTCAACTTGGTAGCTCAAAGACACTACGGTGCGCGACTGGTTGCGCCGCATGGTGTCCCGGTGGAATAGGGCCCTTAGGGATAATACAGTCCAGCTATGCCCACTGATCATGGCTACGCCAACACGCCCTTATGAGACCAACGCCTTGCTGCGAGGCATTGGGATATGAAAGCTGCGGGCAGCCTCGCGCCCTTACTACCAGATTGGCCAGATTTCTCCTAGTTATGGGTCCAAAGTTGCTTACGAAGCCTTTACTTGTTAGCGGTAATTCAGTTCGAATTTATCGTGGACTGTCCTTTATCCGTCTCGGGATTGGGTGGGCAACAGGTCGTTTCAAGAGCAGCTAACATCAGCTCAACAACCACCCGCTGCTTAAAAAACGTATGAGTATTCCCCCCCCCTCCATTATTCGATGGAGTGCACAGCCGATTGGCTTGAAACATTTAGTATGCAAATTTGTCCATTTGATTTACATGGGCCATAGACAAATTTAGCATGCAATTTTTTTCAAGATTTGACCCCCAGGCACTGTCTCAATTAAGCATCTACATTCGCAAGTACCTACATTCACAATATATAATATAATTATACGACTTAACACAGGCTGTTGGAGCCCAAAATGGAGAAAAGCGGCGGTGCCCTTTAGACTTATTTGAAATTCCCGCGGAATGTTGAATTTATCTAGAATTAAAAAATATATATATTTTTCTTATTGAAATGTACAAAAATAAATAGCTCACATCATATTTAAAATTACATAGGTACTAATTAGATAAACAGGAACTTTTTAATTTAATCGTCCAGTGTCGCCAGTATCAGTAGCGCATCCGTTTGAGTGCATTCGGCAAACTACACTCCATTAAAAGGGCGATACTTAGGGAAACTACCGGATTGATCGTAATATTTTGTTTTTAATAATATATTTTGTTGTATTATAACATCGTTGTAGCTGCTACCATGTTTTTATTTTAAAAAATATTCAAACAGCAAAAGAAATTGAACACGACATTTTGCTGATAGCTTACCCTAAATAGATTAAAGGATTCGGATATGGGATTCGTTGGTGACTGTAGTGTAGTCGCATGTTTTAATTCACTTATACCTTATTAGAGTTATAATTGTTTTAAGAAGTAGTTGCTTATTCATTTATTATGTTTTTTTTTTGTTTTTCAAGTTATGCTAAAAAAATCGGTTGTCTGTAAAGTCGGTTTACTGACGATTGTTGAACGTGACAACGTCATAAGAAAATACTGATGGAATGGTTGCATTTGAAGCAGTTTCATTTAAGATTCTGATATTGTTTATTACAAACACCCAAAAATATATGCTTTTATACTCACCGATTTGACTACAACATGTAAATGTATTATTGTATAGAAGTATAATTGTATAATTATTTATTGTTTAAAGTTTATTGTTTTTTTTTTAAATTTGAAAGTTTGAAATCTCAAACCGTTAAATAACGGCTTGAGAAGCGTTTGAGCACGCTGCGCCATCTAGCGGTAGGTAATACGTCGTATATAAACAATATCAGCGACATTTTACCAACCGCTAGATAGCGCATCGTAATGATAGCTTTTAAAAAAATAATAAAAGTAGCTTACTTCGTTGCATTTCGTTGTACCCACAAGAAAATTGTCCGTTCAGTAATAACATTCCATATATCAAGAATATATATAAAATTATTTCAAGAATTTAAATCAATCTAGTGATTTTCATTCGTACTCTTTTAGACTGAGGTTAGTACATAATTCTTGTCGCAACCGGTAGATGGCAGCATTTATATTGAATAATAAATATAATAAATGGAACGCCTCAGAGCGAGGTAACGCCGCATGAGTCATGTTTTTTCGTGCGTGCAGCCGGCTCCATCGAATTATAAGACGTTGTCACGTCAAAAACCTGTGCGGCTTACCTGCTACACGCCGACTGTCGCCGACGATTTGGAATTATGTGTATTATAAACTGCAACTATTCCAACACAGTAAACTGCTTCAAATGCAACCATTCCATCAGTATTTTCTTATGACGTTGTCACGTTCAACTATCGTCAGTAAACCGACTTTACAGACAACCGATTTTTTGGCATAGGCTAAATACATACCATTGACATATAAAAGTTGTACGTTAGTACTAAATCTAAAAGTTTTTTCCTTAAAGTTTATAGGTTATTTACAAAGTCTAATCATTTGTCAAAAAACATTACGTAAATATTTTTTTGTGTTGTATTTCTCTTTTTTTTTAACATTTGTGTTATTTATTAAATTTGTTTAAGCTTCATTTAATAAACAATATTTTATTCAGTCTATTTTAATGGGTAGGTAAATAATATTTAATTTAATTTATATCATATTATTAATTATTACTGCTTTCGAACTATGTTTTTATTTATAATTTTAAATTTTTAAATTTACTTATTTATTTTACTGATATTTGATAACTTTGTGTAGGATTTAGTTATCAATTAGATATTATTAGATATATAATATAATATTATAAATATTTAATCACTTCTTATTTTTCACTTTGCCCTAGAAAGGAAAAATCACACTTTCTGTGTAAAGAGAATCCGTTGATAGCAGATATTTCTTTTTAGATATTTTGAATTGGTTATTGTTTACTTGAATTTTCGTATTTACTAGTTTAATAAAAAGACGAGATCCGAGGTTGTTAAAACGCCTTTACGCACAGGATGTCTTATCTTTAGGTATTACAAAAAAATATTTTCATTCGCGGTTTAGTGCTTTTGGCTTTAATTCGTTTAAAAACAGTTGCCTCATATATATGAGAGCGTATTACTGAAACGATTTCAGGGATATATTTGTTTAATGTTTTATATATATATATATATATATATATATATATATATATATATATATATATATATATATATATATATATATATATATATATATATATATATATATATATATATATATATATATATATATATATATATATATATATATATATATATATATATATATATATAAATATATATATATATATATATATATATATATATATATATATATATATATATATATATATATATATATATATATATATATATATATATATATATATATATATATATATATATATATATATATATATATATATATATATATATATATATATATATATATATATATATATATATATATATATATATTAAGGGTGTAATTTTTTTTTAATTATTTTCAATAATATATAAAATTAGATTCATGAAAAGTTACTTATCTGGGGTCCTGGTGGACCAGAAACATTTTAACGATAGTTAATGTCCTCTTTAAATACTTAGGGCAGCAGTACCCGTTTCCGCAATTGATAACTTATGATGTTCTTAGTTATTGCAGCCGAATTATTGTATGCCCTTGGATGTAATAAGTATAGGAGGATGGTTTCTGTAACAGAAATGGATGTTAGTAACTTATTTTAGAAGAAATTATATGACTGAGAATATTTCGACACTAGTCGTATTCATCTCTATGACATTTCTGATAGAACAATTTTTTCAAAATTTAAATTTTAAAAAAACTGAACATAGAGAAATGGGTTAATAATATTTTGCAATATCGTTATAAATACACTATAACCGACCTTGAAAAACATTATTAATAATGATTTTTAAATGAAAAATATTAATAAGCTTTTAATGAATATGTCTGAACAAATATAATTACTGTATTAATTTTGCCTATTCAGACCGGGACCCTTGCAAGCGCCTAAAATATTTATAAAAGCTAACTCCCAAGATTTAACGTCTCTTTCTTTAGCGTTATCGCCAAGGCACTTAATAATTTTTACTTTAAAACAATTATCAAAAGTTAAATTGTGTGCCTTAGCATGCAATGCTATTGGAAGTTGACTTTCATTGCCTACGCTGGCCCTGTGACTATTTAACCTAATGCTAAGAGGTGTAGTTGTTTCCCCAATATAAAATGCATTGCAGGTCTGGCAAAGTAATTGATATACAATATTTTTTGAAGTGCAACTACTATTAAAAGGAACTCTGTAACTGTTGGGAGTGTTTGGACTAGTAAAATAAATGCTTCGATCTAATAAAGGACATGTTTTACAACGTGATCTACCACAAGGCTGTAGGCCCAAATTTTTGTTATTACTAAGATAATTTCGATTATTTTTATTAAGTATTGATTTTAAATTAGTAGGTTTTCGAAATGATAAAATTGGTGATATATCTAATAAACCTTTGGTTGATGGGTCGTTAGCTATAATAGGGAATAAATCTGCTAAAATAGGTCGCAGTTTCTCAGTGCCAGGAAAATAAGTAGTACTCAGAAAGATTTTATTTTGATTTAAATTTGACACCAATTTAGGTTTAGGTGAAAATTTTGTTTCGGAATTTATTATATTTTTATTATATTTATTGTATTTATAACGATATTGCAAAATATTATTAACCCATTTCTCTATGTTCAGTTTTTTTTAAATTTAAATTTTGAAAAAATTGTTCTATCAGAAATGTCATAGAGATGAATACGACTAGTGTCGAAATATTCTCAGTCACATAATTTCTTCTAAAATAAGTTACTAACATCCATTTCTGTTACAGAAACCATCCTCCTATACTTATTACATCCAAGGGCATACAATAATTCGGCTGCAATAACTAAGAACATCATAAGTTACCAATTGCGGAAACGGGTACTGCTGCCCTAAGTATTTAAAGAGGACATTAACTATCGTTAAAATGTTTCTGGTCCACCAGGACCCCAGATAAGTAACTTTTCATGAATCTAATTTTATATATTATTGAAAATAATTTATATATATATATATATATATATATATATATATATATATATATATATATATATATATATATATATATATATATATATATATATATATATATATATATATATATATATATATATATATATATATATATATATATTATTTTTTCAAATTGAAATTATGTTTATTACTAAATAAATGAAATGATAAAATAATGAAAGGGCACTTATCTGGTCTGTGGCGACCAGGAGTGACTCCACGCCTTTTTCTTCTCTTCTTTCAGTGTTTGCTAAGTGTTTCCTGCTGTGGTATTGGAACCTGATCAAACTGGCTTCTTACAGCGGCAACACAACAATGCGAAAGACGAGAATGAATGCTGGAAAATAATAGGCGATTAGTGTTTCTTAAATATTAATGATTTTTATAAAATGTATATCAATATTTCGGCTCAGCCGTCGTCAAGATATGTGACATTTCTGAAATCGAACAATTCGTTGAAAATTTAAATTCAAGGAATCGAACAAAAAGAAATGGATTAATAATATTTTACACGATTTAGTTAAGGTACCATAACCAACCGTGCAAAACGTTATTTTAAAATGAATGATTATAAATTAAAATAAAAAGCATTTGATGATTATGATAATATGATAAACCTTATTAATTTTGCCTATTGAGACCGGAACCTTTGCAAGCGCCTAAAATATAAATATAAGCCAATTCCCAAGATTTCACGTCCCTTTCTTTTGCATTATCCCCAAGGCATTTTATTATTTTAACTTTAAAACATTGATCTAAAGATAAATTATGCGCCCTGGCATGCAAAGATATTGGGAGTTGGCTTTCATTTCCTACACTAGCCCTATGATTATTTAGTCAAATATTAAGTGGTGTTGTTGTTTCACCGATATAAAAGGCATCACAAGTCCTGCACAGAAGTATATATACTATATTTTTTGAAATACAACTGCAATGAAAGGGAACCCTGTAACTATTAGTAGTATTTGGACTGGTAAAAAAAGGACTTAGATCTAACAGAGGACAAGTTTTACAACGTGGACGACCACAAGGTTGAAGGCCAAATGTATTATTACCAATAGAGAATTTTTGATTATTTTTTGTTTTGTTTAATATTGATCTAATATTAGGTGGTCTGCGGAAAGATAAAATTGGCGGTGAATCTAAGAGATCCTTAGTGGATGCATCATTAGAAATGATGGGGAATAAATCAGATAATATATCTCGCAGTTTCTCAGCACCAGGAAAATAAGTGGTGCTAAGAAAGATTTTATTATTATTATTATTTTTATTTGAAGAAATTTTAGGTTTTGGTATATATTTTACTTCAGAGTTTAGAATATGTTTATCCAATAGAGGAGCAGGGTATTTTCTTTCAAGAAGAGATTGCTTTAGATTATTGAGATATTTATCTAAATTTTCTTTGTTGTTAACTAAACGGTGTCCGCGAATGGACATTGAATAGGGAATGGATCTCTTGGTGTGAAATGGATGACAGCTATCAAAGTGTAAATACTGTTCTTTATTTCTAGGTTTTATATAAATCGCGGTTTTAATTTTACCTTCGGAAATTGTTAAATCAACATCTAAGAAAGTAATTTGTGATTTAGAAATGGCCATTTCTAAATCACAATTAATGATATACACAAAACTATTGTTGATAGTTTTGTGTATATATTCTTTTTAGAATTGATCAATAAGATGATTATAAAGTAAATAATTATAAAATAATAGGAAATTGAGTGAGTTTACGTATAAAGAAGGATTGTAGCTTAATTTTTGAGATAATTGGATGAAGGGTGAGCGTTACTAGTTGTAAAATGGGCCCAACTTAAACCTACTCATCTTTCCGCAAGTGAGAGGCATTCATCATTCTCGTTAACACCTAAAGCATTCCCGAATCCGATCAAAGGAATCCTTCGTCACGATGTAAGTGGCTTTTATAATTATTTACTTTATAATCATCTTATATATATATATATATATATATATATATATATATATATATATATATATATATATATATATATATATATATATATATATATATATATATATATATATATACACTACTGTGAAAAAATCTTCGAACAGTTACCCACAAAATAAACGAGATGTCGTATTTTTGAAAGTAACTAAGTGGGCCCATTTCTTTTTTTTGTCGGGCTTGTTCATTCATCGGAGGAGTCATAAAACTTTATTAGACATTTCTGCAACCTACCTGGGTTGGGAAACAATTAGAAGAGTGGACAATGGTAAAATTTTCATAAAATGCCGTTCTCGTCTTTACCCGAAAAAGGGGTTGTATTTAATACTAATGTTATTTTTGAGTAGTTGCATATTGAGTACCTCGCAAAACGGTTATTGTGAAATAGTTTTTGATTCTCTCTGCGAATATTTAAAAAAAATATAATTCGAAATACCGTCGTTTAACCCTGCCTCGGAAAATTGTTTATATTGCTGTTGACCTGTGAACTCTTTTAATATATTTTATTAAAATGAATAAAATTAGTGCAATGGATCGACAAAAAAATATTATTCACCATAAAGAAGGACATTCAGTGCGAAAAATCTATAATGTGAGCAAACAATTCAAAAATATCGGCCAAATCGAAGACTGTCCGAGGAGTGGAAGACCTAAAAAGATTTATGAATAATCAGAGCACTATAAAGTGGTCTCATCCTTGATGTCAAAAAAAACTCAAGCCGTGATCTGGCCCAGGATCTTAATGAGTCTTGCGGCGTTTTGGTGACCCTATCGGCTTTTCGAAAAGTCCTGCTGAAAAATAATCTTCGAGGGTGTGTGACCAAGCGGAAACCATTACTTCGTAAGAATAATCGTCAGAGACGATTAAAATTTGCCCAAGAACATAAAATTTGGACCATGGGCAGTAGAAAAGAGTCCTCTGGACAGACAAGTCCAAATTCAAATTTTTTAGATCTAATCGCCGCCAATTCGTCCGCAGATGCCACGGAGAACAATATAAAGACAAGTGTTTGGCTGCAACAGTTAAGCACGGGGGAGGTTCTGTTATGGTTTAGGGGTATTTTTCGGTGAATGGGGTTGGACCCTTGGTCAGAATTCATGAGAGACTGAATTCAGCCGGGTACATGAATTACTAAAGCAGTACAGTTGTTGGATTTTTCGCACTGAATGTTCTTCTTTATGGTGAGTAATATTTTTTTATCGATCCATTGCACTAATTTTATTCATTTTAATAAAATATATTAAAAGAGTTCACAGGTCAACAGCAATATAAACAATTTTCCGCGGCAGGGTTAAACGACTGTATTTCGAATTATATATGTTTTTAATATTCGCAGAGAGAATCAAAAACTATTTCACAATAACCGTTTTGCGACGTACTCAACTTAGCTTTTGGGCCTTAATATTAGCTTTTGGGCTTTTATTCAAGGGTCAAGAACTTCTTTACTACAGCAACGCGTATGCAACCTTACCATCCGACCACGCGCTTCGGCATAATGCCATGTGTTCAGTTTTAAGGAGTTGTTTTGGTAGGAGACACCCAGGGTTGGCTTCCTCGTCGGAAGCCAACCCTGGGTGCAGCAGCCATGTCATGGTTAAATTAAGAACGGGCTATTGTAATTGAATGCATATAAAAATTGTGTGTCTGTACTGTTGACCGTGGAAGAGTGTCATCGTTGGGAGCCAATCCTGGGTGTAGAAATAGGTCATGCTAACCATGAAAATGAATTATCATCAGAACTGAAGCAACATATAAAATTTCAACTTCATAGGATAAGAGGAAGTGGTTCTAATTCAGCTTGCAAGGTTTGACCTAAACAAACTAAAGAACATTGCAAGGTACATAAAAGCTTGTAAAAACAGGCGCTTACGAGGGTTACAGGTTGGACTCTAATTTACCGGAATCTGCGTATGAGCGAATTAACAACAAAAAAGGGTTATTTCTTTCTTATTTTTTTTTGTAAATTTCAAATGTAATTGTTGTAAACTTGACTTTTGAATAAACGTTTGACAAGCGTTTAGCGCTGCTCCATCAAGCGGTGGGTAAATATCGGGAATATCATTTATTCGCTACATTTTATCTACCGCTAGATGGCGCAGTGCGCTCAACGCTTTTTATACTAAAAAAAACAAATTTCAAAATTATTTTTCGTTTTTCATTTTTTTTAGAGTTGCTTTATGTTGCATCATGTACATAACGAAATTTTTCGAAAATACATATAGCACGGAGTTACAATAGCATGGAATTTTACCGTAATGGGGTTACAATAGCATGGATTACAATAGCATGGAAGTTACAATAGCATGGATGTTTACGCGCGGTAAGCATAAAACGAAAACTGGTGACATGATAGTATCGGCCAGTGCTAATTGACCAATAACCATTGTCATATGACAACTAGACCTCGTGACCAGCCTTGCGTCAGCCGAATAGAAAGAGACAGCAGCATATAGTACCCCCTTCATCCTTGTCTAGTCGCGCATGTACGGAGACGCGTACATATCGATAGTGTAGAACAGTACTGGTACATTTCAAAATCGTCCATTTTGAGGAAATGGCAATTCTATTTTTTAAAAATCATTAATAAGTCTATGTACAAAAAATTAATATGTTTTATATATCAAAATATGTGAGTTTAAGCAAGCTATTATAATTATGTTAAAGTGTCATGGCGTTTTTAGTGTTTACTGAGTTATAGCCTAAAATTCTAAATGTTCCAGTCTTATTCTAGACCAAATCATTAAAACCTAGCAGATTAATGGAATATATTGAAATGTTCCAGTCTTATTCTAGATCAAATCATTAAAACCTAGCAGATTATTGGAATATATTGAAATGTTCCAGTCTTATTCTAGATCAAATCATTAAAACATAGCAGATTAAAAGAATTTGAAACGATCCATTACTGTTTGTGAAGACTTCAACACCTCTCTTTTTGCATCGGAGGTTAAAAACGGTTGTCTTAACTTTATATTAAATTAACAAAAAGCCATTTCCAGCTATAAAACAGTATTTTATTCAATTCACAAACAATCGTCAAAAGTTTTACATTTCCATAAATTGTTATGGTAATAAAATCTTCTTATTCTATGTAGGTACATATTTTTCACAAAAAATAACGTTTTAAAATAACTGAAATTCAACTTTAAAAAATCATCCTAAAATAGTTATATCTTATTTTAATTCTTATCTAATCAGACGTCTGTAGTCCTTCGTAGTAAGACCAATATACTTTCGGAATAGCATTCGACTTACAAAGTGCTAAAAGATCTTTTTGCTTTGCTGCTGAAAAAGTAGGCCTAACCGTAAATTTTTTATTTAGTTCCAAAACTGGCTTGCTTCTCATTTTCTGACGTACATTTATTTTCTGCATATTTCTGTCCTCGTACGTGTATGAATATTGCAAAAATGTAGGATTTTCAGGTTCCACCGAAAATTTTCTAACATCGTTCCAAACTATTTTTTCCCCGTCCAGATTATGTGTGAAATTCTTTCCAACCAGTTTACTTAGTCTTTTTAAATCAAGAATGTCGTCAAAGTTTAGATTGATGACTTGGTATAGATTACCATTCTTCTTAGCACCAAGTACAATTGAATTCCACTGAGCTGGGATATAAATTGACCCATTTTTTAAAATACGTTTCTTTTCTTTCTCAATCATCGCATGTACACTGTCACCTTCATTTTGAGTGTGACCCACTACCAAATATTTGTGGGTTATCGATTTAATACCCAGATGTTTTATGCAGTAGAGGTATAGAGACATCAGATATTTATTTTTATTTTGTGCAGAACAGTTGTCTGTATAAAATATGACATGTTTTCCCACACAATGTTCCTTTAGGTATTTAAATATACATGTACCAACTTCGTCGCAACCCTTGTCATCCAAAGATTCATCCCACAAGTAGCAATAACCCTTTTTATTAACAATATCATATACCGTGCAATTGTAAACGTTAAGACGACTCTTATAATAGAAAAGAGATTCGTTTCCACAAGGTGTTTGCAGCACTGCTTGCAAATCAAAACATGCAACAACTCTATTTTCATTATCTTCTTTTGCCAAGGCAATATCATTTTCTTTTTCGCTTCGACTCAGTTCCTTTTGCTTCTGATGAGTATTGAAGTCTTCTTCGAGGGACTGTTTTTCTAAGCCGGTAGCATTCTTGTAGGTAGAGCACAAAGAACAAGCATCCTTTTTAGGCTCGTAAAAGGAAATATTGAATTCTGTTCGGAATATGTTTCTGTACATGCTCTCAGTCACACTAGTTAAATTTTTACTTTTACAATAAGTAATGTAGTGTCTGTATAATATTTTCAAATTAAGGTCACCATCGATGTATGTTTTTCTTGTATTTTCCCTACAATAGTGGGATTCTTTCCGTGGATATGAATTTATATGGTTCCTCACGCTTTCTTTAACCAGATCGGGTACAATTCTGCCCTTCTTATGATGTTTGCCTCTTTTGTCTCCATCCAAAATTCCTTCTGGAGATACTTTTTTAATGGTGGTGGAAAGAAAGGAGTGTCCTATGTCCAAAGTATGAGTGAACATTTTTTTGCATACTCTTATTCTTTCTGAATTGACTACAAAATGATATCCATTATTGAGAGAACGTTTGCTAGTTTCTTTGTGAAGTGAATACTTTGGTTTGATTATACTCGTACATTTGTTAACAAAATCACGCTGTCTTTCCAGGTTTCCAATATTCCAAAACTGGTCAAATATTTTTTTTCGGTTTTCCATGGAGATATTTTGTGAACATTTCAACCGACATGTTTCGTTGCAGCCTGCTCTCATTTTCCTTTCAGGTATAGACTTTCCAGTGACCGTCTTATAACGCTTACCTGTATTACGAAGTTTTTTTTTATTATTAGCCTTCCATTGATCAGGTTTTCTAGGTCTCTTTTTGGTTAATGGCAACTCATTATCACTCTCAGAACTAGACGAAATAATAATATTTGGCTTTCTTTTCAAACCAGGCAGTGTAGAAATTCGAAACTCTTCATTCAGAGCATCCGGCGAAAGTGGTATACTGTTGATCGAATCATCTTCTGCTTGATTAGTCAAAATATTGAGGCAATTTCTATTGTTTAGTGCTTCGTTGGAATGTTCAGTATCTGTGAAAAAGATTAAATAATTAATTTAAATAATTGCAGGACTAATCCGCCCAGAAGTTGTAACTGCAGTAAACAATAATTTTTATTATTTAAGCTTACAACTTTGTCTGAAAATTGTTTTACATACCATTTGAGATATTCCGCATATTATTTTTCGAAATCGCAGGACTAATCTGACCATAACTCGTAACTTCGATAACGGCATCCACTGTAGTATAATTTGTATTATTGAAAAATTCAGCGTTGCCTGGAAAGAAAAGAAAAATGTTATGAGTTTAAATATTTTTGACTGATGGTACTTTAGTCGTTATTTTTAAAAACAAAAATTATTTTTAAAAACTAACAGCCGTTTAACTTCACCTTAATATTTTCAAGTATCCAAAAATAGTTAAATAAATTTAAAGTATAGCTTACTTGTCCCAGTGTCATCAGTCGAAATAATTTGAATGTTCATTGGAATTTCGCACAACAATCCAGGTTCGGAATTCGTTGGATCATTTGCATTTTGTGTCCACAACAAAAGTCCAGGTTCTAACTGTGTCCGCTCATCTTCAGAATTTTTTAGAGCGCTCAGCTGTATTGGAGGCTCCAAATTGATAGGTGAATGTTCCTCCGGCGCCGTAGAAATAATTTGAATGTTCATTGGAGTTTCGCACAACAATGGAGGCTCGGAATTCGTTGGATCATTTGCATTTTGTGTCCACAACAACAGTCCAGGTTCTAACTGTGTCCGCTCATCTTCAGAAATTTTTGGAACGCTCAGCTGTGTTGGAGGCTCCGAATTGATAGGTGAATGTTCCTCCGGCGCCTTAGAAATAATTTGAATGTTCATTAGAGGAGCTTCGCACAACAATGCAGGCTCGGAATTCGTCGGATCATTCGTATTTTGTGTCCACAACAACAGTCCAGGTTCTGACTGTGTCCGCCCATCTTCAGAAATTTTTGGAGCGCTCAGCCGTGTTGGAGGGGCCAGAGTGATTGGTGAATGTTCCGCCGGTGGCATCATACAAAATGAAGCACCTGAAATAATTATACAAAGTTTCAAGTTCATAGCGTGAATAGTTCACGAGATAAGATCCAGTTCCAAACTGACGGACAGACACCTGGCTGATTTTCTTACATGCCAGCATACGGTGCTACGGAATCCTAAACATTATCAATATAACTTAATACTTATGTTGAATGGATTTGCACTATAAATCTTCCTAATATTGCACAATAATCGTACAAAGAAAACATCGTTGATCGATACAATCGATCAATACAAAAAAATTTGGTTACGATAAATACCTATGTAATTGAGGTTATGTGAGTGAAACTTACCCTTCTTATAATCACTTGGATAATCCATCTTGCCTTGAGCCATCTCCACCATAACCTCCGTTCTCGTCTTCGATCTTCTCATAGCTGATGTTTAGCAATTCTACAAAAATCCAAGACATTCACAAAAATCTATCACCATTCACGAGAATAACCCCAAAGCTCATGTCCAGTTTAGAGATGCTTACTTTATAATCAACCACACAAACAACAATTCCTAATTTTAGTAAAGTCTTATCTCTTTCTAAATCAATATTGAAAGACAGAGAGGTGTCTTCCATTGAGCACAGGTGTCAGCAATAAAGTGGCTTTTGTTTAGACTGACAAGTACCGAGAAAAAACGTGTGACCTTGCCTGTGGCTCAGTTCAGTACCAGTACATTTCGAAATATTCCAATTCATCTTTTAAAGTTGAATGTTGTAGGGGAACATTTCTGAATGTTCCAATACAGTAATATTTTTATGTTAGCAATGCATTCAGTTATTTATCCGAACAAGCAAATTAGAGGATGTTGGAGTGGCGACTTGACTTGTCCCGATACTGTTTTAGATGAAGAAAAATATAACGAAAAATTTGGCATTCATAACTCAAAACCGCCTTTTTTTGAAATGTTCCAGTACTGTTCTACACCATCGATATATCACTATGGCAACGCTTATATATCCCCATGGCAACGCTTCGACGCCATAAGTCTGCTATGCTATGGATAAACGCACATGCGCAACTAGACAAGGAAAGAGAAAGGCCCCACTTGCAATTATCTCTTTCTATTCGGTGAACATATTCACTCACAGCCCGCCTTCGCACTCCCGTTCTATTCTGTTACGACTATGCCACTGCCTTCTGTATCTCTATCATTGTCATTGCTTTCCTATTCTATCTGAGATAGAGAAGGCAATGACTATGTCAATAACCGACATTAAATTCGATTTTTAGTATCGCTACTTTTGACGGCAAGCTCACCGTGTTACTGAACGCGCTACTGACGGAGTGAAAACTAGAGAATGTTGTCTATGGTTTGTCTCTGCCGTCGACTTCTCGCTCTTCCGCTGTTTTTGCATCGCCGCACCATCGCCGTTTGGAGACATTCGCGCTGCTTATTTTACAAATCGGAAGTGCAGCGATCGATGCGATAGGTATAATAAAAAGCGACACCATACTGTAAAACGAAATTCCACGGGAAACGGGTGAGAAGCTTGTGTTACGTAGTGGTTGTCGTTTCAGTTTGGCGGCTGGGTAGAGAAAAACAGGCGCTCACGATGTCGGGCAAAGTTTACGTCGGCAATTTGGGTTCGTCCACGACCAAATACGACCTGGAGAGCGTGTTCGGCAAGTACGGGCCGCTGCGGAACGTGTGGATCGCGAGGAACCCGCCCGGGTTCGCCTTCGTGGAGTACGATGACCCGCGCGACGCCGAGGACGCCATCCGCGGATTGGACGGCACGTAAGTACCGCGGACGCGAATAAATCATGATTCTGGGGATGCATCATCACCTGGCCACCCCCCACCTATCAGAATGCGTATAAAATGTAAGGTTGCCATTTTTTTTATTAGATACAATGGTTATCCGGAATCCCTATCAAATTTGCACCTGTCAAATTGTAACAAAAGTAACCTAAATTTAATATTTTAGAGAACATGTAATGCAGGCAAAGATTCGGGCTTCACTTTTGGTCGCTGCAAAAGTAAGTCAGGGAGAAAATCGTAATTTCTAGATTCCCCCACAGAAGATGAATGTATTGAGATGTGTTTACAATTAGCGAATACAATCCCGAGCATGTTTTTCAATCCCGGGATAAATGGATTTTTGATCCGTAATCCCATGGACTGAATTCGGTAGAAATGCTCAAAAAGGCTTTTCCTTCAAGGATCATCATCACTATACAAATATAATGTAATGAAAAATCTTTTATTAATCCCAAAGTCAAAGAGATAAATACTCTAAATACGTTGGAAACTCTTTGATGTTTTTAAAGATTCATCAATTTTATTGGACATTGACTTATTGTGCTTATTGGACAATTTTATTGACAAGAATGTATTAACTTATAAATTGAAACTGGGAAGTGATTTAAGAATCAGAATCTGAAAATCATTATGGTCTTTTTGGATCGTTTCTATTGATATTTCTGTGGGTATTTCTCATGAGATACAATAGACGATTATTAAATAAAACTTTAACCTTATGAAATTAAATCTATGGAAATAGCAATTGCAGATTTGACAGGTGTAAAAGTGCAGTTTGTCGTGGGACAGAACGGCCCCTTCGTATGTTAATATAAGCGCAACTAATATCCATCTCTTTTTCAGTCTCTATGGTATCTCAGTGCTCCCGTAGACCTCCAAATGAACGCCACTCGTTTGTAGGCTGCACTTTCCGCGTCCGGAGAGGTTCCGGTCGCGCGCGCGCTCCGCCGTCGACCGCCGCCTGCCTCTTAACATTCCTTCGGCCCGCGCTCTCCGCTGCGGGACCTTCCGTCCTCCGGCCCGCCTCTCTCGCTCGCTCCGTACGCCCCCGACCGGCTCCGTTCGTCCCGACCGGCTCCGTTCGCCCCGACCGGCTTCGTTCGCCCCGACCGGCTCCGTACGCCCCGACCGGCTCCAAACGTTTCCCAATTGTATCCGTCCGGCGGCTTCTCGGCTTCGCTCTCTCCGCGCGCGCGACCCTCGTTTTATGAACGATGTCACGAGTGAGTGTCCACGTTTCTGCCCATTTTGCGCATTTTGATGTTATTTTTATTAAGCTTATTTTTTTAGTTTCAGATTTTATCCGTTCAAAATAACCCCAAATATTGTACATTTTAAACCAAGAATGTTAATACATATTAATCCAGTCAACAATTTTAATAAGAACTGAAAAAACTATATTACATAAATTTCATCTGTGTTAATGTTAAATGTAAGTACAATTAAAAATAAATAAAAATATAGGTGTAGAGCAGTGGTTTTCAAGTGGTGTGCCGCGGTACAATGGTGTGCTGTGAGTATCCCCCTGGTGTGCAACCAGGTTTTTGAAGTATACTTTATCAAGTAAGGAAACAACCTTTTCATTTTTGGACTTACTCAGCAATGAAATTTGGTTGACAAACTTGACTTTCGTGACAAATTTAAGACATCATCTGATCCAGCGAGATGAATTTTATAGTTTTTGATATTTTCATGGAGAGAAGAGTTGCTTGTTATCATAAAATAAATTAGGATTCCCAGTAAATTGCAAGGAAAAAATCTTCATCAATCGGACAAGACAAAACAGTACCCAACGATGAAGAATACCATTTGAAGTTCAAGAATAGAGAGTATTATAATCTGCAAAGTTATTTATTTGGAGGTATTGGTTATCGCTTATTGTGAAATTTCACAATAACTATCGCTTATTGCGAAATTTCACATTAAACAGTAGAAACCAACAAACAATTTCATGTCCCTTTAAATTGCCCGTCTGGTGAAATTTCTAGGAATGAAACCCTTCGAGGATTACAGTCATTTGTCAGATACGTTATTTTACTTCACTTATTGCTAAATCGTGTTTTTCATGGGTAAAATGAATTGCACTTCAGCAAAGGATAATAAGAAGGAATTTTAAACCATACATTTGTGCTGATTTGAGATAAGAGTTTTGACCTGCTTGTATCCTGGCGAGCGCTCATACAGACAGAAGATTCCAAACATGTGGAATAACTTTAGATACAATAGATATCGCATACAAACATGTTCAAACACTTCGGATACAATAGAAAACAAATTCCAAACATGTGCAAACACTTCGGATACAATAGACGCTAGATTCCAAACGTGTGCAAACACTTCGGATACAATAGACAAAATATTCCAAACATGTTCGACACTTAGGATACAACATTTATTTCGCAGCTATGCTTTACAATCGCCAATATAACCAATAGACTTGTAATAATATTATTGTATATTTTTTAACAGTGCCGTCTATATACGGATGTAGAGGCAGTTTCATGATTTGTTGGGCAGAGATTTGACTAAGATATGCTATAGCGATAAGTCTGCCATGCATTAATTGACTTTTTTTATAAAACCAGGATAATATTCGTTAAGTAATCTTCTTATAGCACAATAAAGTCATTCTATTCTACTCTATCTAATGTAATGTAATGAACACAAAATTCCAAAGAGAACAACAAAAATACAAGACGTTTTAACAAAAATAGCTGTGCTGTGATTTTTTATCCAGAATAGATTTGCACTCCTTCAACATACCTAACACATAAATAAAACCCATATTTTGAAATAAACGTTCAAGATTATGCCATCTGATGTTGTTTTTCGGTAAACAGCATTCATCAAAATTGACCACGCATTCACCAAAGCTGGTATAAATCACTCGAACCAAAGTCCATGTAGATTAAATAATCAGAATCAGTTGTTTAATTAGTCAATTCAAAATGCGAGGACTATAATGTATATTTGCTCGGAAGTGTGTGATGATTTCTCGCAAAAGTATAACTGGAGTAGTGCTGCCGAAAGGGAAGTTGTTGATTGCCTTTTGTCCGTTTCAGGCGTTGCTGTGGCTCTCGTATCCGAGTGGAGATGTCTTCGGGCCGATCCAGACGCAGCGGCGGAGGAGGAGGGGGGGGAGGGCCGCCTCCCAGAAGGCGACGATCCAGGTGACCGTCTTCTCTACTTCTTTTTCAGTCTGTTTGACTGTGAATTCTCATTTTTTTTATTTATTTATCTGTCAATCAATTCAAAATCGGACACCTAGTCTGTTCTTGAATTGATTGACAGATCTTGCAATAATCACTTCAAAAGGTAGTTTTTTCCACGTGTCGACCATTCTTATATTGCAGAACGTTTTATGAACGTTCCAGAATGAAGAGGATTAGACAAATTTTGCACCATTCATTTTTGCTGTGAACTCAAAGATTTTGTTAATGTTGATGTGATATTCTTTGGGCAATAATTTGTGAATATTTTGTATGTCTCATCAGGTGAACTCTTTGTCTCTTTTGTTTGAAAGTAGTCAGTCCAAGTAATCCCGAGCAATCTTCTTAATTCCTATTCTTCAGGCCAACTGGCATTTTGGTTGCCCTTCGTTACACCTTTTCTGAGATATCTATATCTTTGCATAAGTAGGAGTTCCACAGCTGATAGCAATACTCAAGAATAGCTCTCAAATACGCCTTATAGATCTTTATAAACACTTCTATCGACAGATGTTGGAAATCCTTCCTTATCAAAGAGGAAGTTGGCTTTTTTAGCTGTTGCAACTAAGTGTTTTTCCCATTTGAGATTATCAGTAATTGTTATTCCAAGATCTTTTTCTTGCTTAACTGCTTCTAATTGGGCGTTTGCCAGAGAATATTGTGTGTTGGGGTTGTGTGTTGCTTTACCCGATATATACGTACATAATATTTAAAAAATATGGTATGGCAGTACAACCATGAGCGACTTGGACTTGAAGAAGTCTCTCTTGCGGGGAGATTACGACAGCAACAGTATGGCTCATGCAAAAAAGGAAATATGCCCCCAAGCGGCCTATCAGGGGGGGAGAATTCCCGCTACCCCAGTAGAAACCCCAAACAACGACACGGCTAAAACGACACCGGACCTTGCTTGCCCTATCTGCGGGAAACAATATAAACGATTAGCATGGTTAAATAAACACATTGCTGGGCACGATGATAGCGACGCTGCACGTCAGTGTCTTAAACCGTCGCAAGGAGTCACGGACAGAGTTGAACCTCACATGTCCCTTGACTCCACATCTGCCCGCAGTTTGTCACCCGACCGGTCTCCTCTACCCGCGCAAATCGTATCCTTCCCTCCTCTAAAATTCCCTTCACTTGCGAAAGAGGACTGGGAATTTCATAATAATAATTTAACTTCTATTCTTGACCACTCTGTGAACCGTAATGCCCCTGCCAGCGTCCAGCTGTCATCCTTCCAGGTGGCGGTCCATGAATACTTCTCTGGTGTTTACCCAAAATCTACCCATGTCGACCCGGTTCACAGAGAAAACGCATTTAAGGCAAAGCTCCGTAGGCAAAAGCGGCTACTTCGTCGCCAGTTACGTGAAGCCAAGAAAGCCGGGGATAAAGCCCTCTGCCACAACTTCTCGCGCGCGTACCGCTCTATACTAAAACTCATACAGAGCGTAGCAACGCAAAACGACAAGCGCAAGGCAGCATTTCTCAAATCCAAAGAGGAAGCCCGGTTCGACAAAAACCGTTTTAACTACAGCAAAACGGTTTTGTCTGCCGCCAAGGGAAAAATCCAAATCCCGGAAGATATGGCCACGGAATACTTTTCGACCACGTATGAGGACCCAATGCGGCTCCATAATTACAGCCCTCCGCCGGGCATTACACCTCCGCCCCTGCCTACGGTAGCTTTTGCTTCTCAATCTCCATCTCTAGATGAGATTCTTAATCAAGTAAAGAGGAAGCCGTCGGGCTCTACTCCGGGTCCCGATGGTATTCCCTATTTAGTATACAAAAAATGCCCCTGCCTTCTGCAATATTTAGGATCCATCTTCCGAAATATATGGAATAGCGGTGTAGTCCCACAGAATTTTGGCCGAGCGACAGTCATCTTAATTCCGAAGGTCCCAGTTTGCACCGGACCAAAGGACGCTCGGCCCATTGCTCTCACAGACACTGTGGCCAAAATCTTTTTTAGCATAGTCCACACGAGGATGAGCGAATTCATGCACCGGAATGAGTACCTTGGAGTATCAGTTCAAAAAGGCTTCATGCGCGGCGTCTCGGGCTGCCTCGAGCACAACTCTCTCCTGGCTGCTGCCATCAAGGATGCGAGACAGCACGAACGCCAAATCAATGTATGCTGGCTCGACCTAGAGAATGCCTTTGGGTCAGTCCGACACAGTCTCCTCCACTTTGCACTCCGCTGGTACAACTTCCCACCAGTCGTGCGTGACATTGTAGCCTCCTACTACAACTGTCTGACTTTCCATGTTAAAACGCAAGAATGGACTACCCGCTCTATACCATATTCAATTGGACTATTTCAGGGCTGTTGCCTCTCCCCGACGATTTTTAATATAGTTTTTAATATACTTCTGGAAAGCCTGACCCAGTTTGACAGGAAGTGGGGCTACCGTTTTAAAACAGACGGCCAATACACCTCGTCGTGCCTCGCTTTTGCCGACGACCTAACTTTCATCACCAGAAGCCCCAAGCAGCTTTCCCTGCTATTACAGAAAGTGGAGCTTTTCTGCGACTGGTCAGGCTGTATAAAAGTGAAGCCCTCCAAATGTTTTTGCCTTGGACTCGCCCGCATGGGCACAAAATTTACATCCTATAACCCCAAATTGGTCTATAAGGGCTCTAATATCTCCCTTATAGACCCAAACAATCATTTCAAATTCCTCGGCAGAAAAATCACCCATCAGGGAAAAGACGTCTCAGGCGATCATGTTATAGAGCATTTCAAAAGTTACCTGGCGAAAATAGATGCCTTGCTAATTTCTGGCCCTCGTAAGGCCTGGATCTATGACAATTATCTAACGTCACATTTGTCATGGCCCTTTCTTATTTACGATTTTACCAAAACCCAACTGTCCCGTCTAGATGCACTGGTGACAGCTAGTTTAAAATCCTGGCTGTTAGCCAAACCAGCTGACCCCTCGACTCTCTTCAGGTCCAAACAAAATTTTGGGCTAGCGCTTAAACTGCCCTCTCTGCTCTACGCCAACTCCAGAATAACCAAAAATTCGATTCTGTGCAATTCCAAAGATCCGGCAATATCGAAGCACGTAATAAGTGGCCGTAGTGATTCAAATAAACTACAAGCCCGCGTAGACTTCCACAAAAAGTTCCTTACTGGAATCAGCCAGAATGGCACTGGTCTGGGGTATGGCAGTACAACCACGAGCGACGTGGACTTGAAGAAGTCTCTTTTGCGGGGAGATTACGACAGCAACAGTATGGCTCATGCTATTGGCCTCCAATGCACTGGAAGGTAATGCTCTATGACTGGACGCCAGAGATGCTGAAATTTTATTTGAATGCCTTTCAGCATACTCTTCCAGACCCCAGTAACCTCGCTCGTTGGAGCTTTGCCGAGGATAGTTCTTGTCCCCTCTGTAGCAATACCCCTTGCACAGCTAGACACATTCTAGCTGGCTGCAAGGTGGCCTTAGATCAAGGACGGTACACTTACCGCCATGACAAAGTTCTCGCTGTTATTCGCGAGGTAATTAGTCTCTCAGTGGCTCGTGCCAACAAGGGTTTGACAGTATCCTCCAAACCCCCAATACAGTTTGTGCGGGATGGCTCTAAAGGCAAAAAACATTTAACTACAAAACCTTTCTCAATAATAGAGAAAGCTACAGATTGGATTCTGGAGGTTGATTCGGTCTCTAAGCAGTATAAATTCCCTGAAAGTCTCGGATGCACAGCACTCCGTCCAGATATAACTCTTTACTCTCTATCTCGGAAGGTGGCTCTTATTGTAGAATTAACTGTTCCATGGGAATCAAATATCCCAAAAGACCACGAGTACAAATTAAATAAATACCATGATCTTGCAAATGCCGTAACCCGGAACGGCTTCACTGTTCACCTTCACGCGGTGGAAGTTGGCGCTCGTGGCCTGCCAGCTAAATCTCTATTTCACCTCTTTAAAGATCTTGGCCTTTCCAGAAAAATAATCAACTCTTTCTTAGAAAAATTATCTAAAACTGCGATTTGCGCATCTCAAATTCTATGGCTTCGAAGGGGGAGTGAATGGGTGGCAAGGTGAACGCTCACATGTGGCAAGACAGCTGTCCTAAACCTACCACAGCCGGTTCGTAAGTCCGGAATCCACTGCTCACCCCCCAGAAGTGTAAAAAAAAAATAGTACTATGATGGGCCCGACTCCGGTCGGTGAATTCCATGGCAGCTCCGTTTGTATTTATTATTGGCCTTCAATGCCAGAATGATTGGACAATTAGGGACTTTTGCATTCCGCCTCCAATGCACTCTATGACTGGACGCCAGAGATGCTGAAACTTTATTTGAATGTCTTTCAGCATACACTTCCAGACCCCAGTAACCTCGCTCGTTGGAGCTATGCCGAGGATAGTTCTTGTCCCCTTTGTAGCAATACCCCTTGCACAGCTAGACATATTATAGCTGGCTGCAAGGTGGCCTTAGATCAAGGATGGTACACTTTCCGCCATGACTATGTTCTCGCTGTTATTCGCGAGGTAATTAGTCTCTCAGTGGCTCGTGCCAACAAGGGTTTGACAGTATCCCCCAATACAGTTTGTGCGGGATGGTTCTAAAGGCAAAAAACGTTTAACTACAAAACCTTTCTCAATAATTGAGAAAGCTTTAGATTGGATTCTGGAGGTTAATTCCCATGGAACAGTTAATTCTACGATAAGAGCCATCGTTCGAGATAGAGAGTAAAGAGTTATATCTGGACGGAGGGCTGTGCATCCGAGACTTTCAGGCAATTTATACTGCTTAGAGACCGAATCGACCTCAATAATCCAATCTGAAGCTTTCTTGATTATTGAGAAAGGTTTAGTAGTGAAATGTTTTTTGCTTTTGAGCCATCCCGCACAAACTGTTTTGGGGGTTTAGAGGGTACTGTCAAACCCTGTGACACGTGCCACTGAGAAGCTAATTACAAATAGGGAGGACTTTTCAATGTACATATTTACATACTTTGAATATATATTTTTTTAATGTTTTATTTATTCGAAAAGAAGATGCGTACAAACAATGTCGACCCAAGGAATTTCTGCTTGATCAATAGTAATGTCTGGACGACTAAAAGGGTTTGAATTTAGACAGCATCATTAATTATGCACCGTTGTCTCGCCCGCAGTGTGGGTTTGCTTGATGTTCGTTGTCTTAATGGTTTTTTTTTTTTACTTGCAGGTCCCGCAGTCGTTCGCGCGACAACAAGCGCAGCCGATCTCGCTCTCGCGAGCGCCGTTAAGCTCCGCCGAAGGACTGAGTTCGTGCAACGCTGATCTCCAAACACACGGACTTAGCGCATCGGCCGAGATGCAGTACCCGCTGCGGGTTTCCCATATATGTATAAGAAATATTGTTTAGAGGGCAACGGCACTCCCGAATGTTTTGCGAGACTATTAATCAAACCTCTCGACTTGCCACTCTGTCGTTGTTCCTAGGAACAACAACCAGAACTAGTTTTTGATGATATCAACATGATGATGTCATTTGTCCATCTGGCTGAAGTCTCCACTGACATAATGGTTGAATATTTTTGTCAGTAAAATGCTGCATTTATGCACTGAAATTTTATTAGTAATTTGTCTGCTATTAGTAATTAGTGTTATTTTCCTGTTGATTTCGTAATCTACGGCTTTTAAAGGCTGTGAACATTGTCTGTTTATTCATTTCCACGCATAGATCAACGATTAAGTTAACTTCCAGGGTATTTACACCAAAAGCATGCTTATTAAAAAAGTCTTCTAATTTTAATTGTAAATTCCTGCAAATTTTTCGCAAAAAGCCTGTATTTGACTGCTTAAAAGATAGGTTATCATCGTCGTTTGTGCTATAACCGATTGTGAGTATGTTTGGTCCCATGTCGGGCTTCCGTGTTCTCGTTATTAACACTGAAAATATTCGAGATTTATATTTACGGAATCAATCCATCGCACGTTTAGTCTGTTTCTCTTTCGACAAAGATTTCAATAATTTAACTAAAGATTACCACTGTAATGATTCCACGATTTGTACTGGTCGCATACAGAAAGGCACTGCGCAGGATACCTAATTAAGACAATATCATTAGTATGCCTAAGAAAATGTAGGCGGATTCTTGAAACACTGGGAAATGCAATTTGGTATGGATGAAGTGATGGGAGGTCTACTTTTGATGCCCATCTAGCCTACCAGGATGTATGATTTCGTGCTAGGCAGAATGTTTAAATTTCATAGTTGGTAAATCAGTTGCTTGCTACCCGCATTTGATTTTCCATGTGGTGTATTGGTATGTGATTTTTCTTGACTACAAGTTCTACGCATACTAGTACTATGTTCACACGCACTATAGGATTCACGAAGGGCATGCCTCGCATATTTCATTTATGTCTGTAGAATATTTCCCCGTCGTCCACTTTCTTGTGAGTAGTGCTGGGCATGCATGCTGTCTTCCATTCTGCAACTCCTGCGAGTTGCCTGATCTACTATGCCCATTATCACAGTGTTAACAAAACTAACTAACAGTGCGCTATGGGAGGGGGAATCCGCACCCTAAAAGCATTCAGTCAATTTTGTGCTTTGCAGATTTGTTGCGTCAAATCAGGGAATTTATTTACGCTGTCGAACGAGGAAGGAAAAAACACTTACCTGACAGTCAAAGGCGTCGCCAGCTGTTAGTTCTGTTTAAACTGTTCCATTGCTATTCAAACCTGCGACCAGACTGGAGGGTGGAGAAATCTAGTTAAATCTGGTAATGAGGGTGCGAGACTTCTCTGGTTCACTTGCCAGCGCCACGCAATAAGGCGTTGGATTCTCTAGGGCTGCTGGTGTAGTTATTCGATGGACTGTAATGTTCCTAAGTCTCTTCGTTTACCCCATGGTTAAAAGAATGATCATATATCGTTATACCTTCCTAGGGCTATGGGTTCGCCTGTAGTAGTAACTCCAAAATTATCCCATTACTACAAGCGTTTTGCTCTAGAGCCCCGAGCATCATTATTCAGGAATCGCTCTCTTAGCCTCTTATCATCGTATCGTCATTTCGTGCAGCCCCGAGGTTCATGTCCAATTGCAGTTCTCCCGAGCTATTCCATAGCAGTCTATCCGCTTCCCGTAAATCAAACTGTAGTTCCGCAGGCAGAGAACACATTTTCGTCTTCTCCAATCGAAAATTTCTGGGAGTGCCTTGCCGTTAAAACCTATTCTGAACAATTTTTTTACTTAATTCGTCTCGCGATCGCTTTGACATCCCCTACGGGTCATCGCGCGATGCGCCCGCGCCTACTTGGGCGTCTTAGTTGTAAATAGTAGCTAAAAAAGCAAGTGAATTTTAATTATTCCGTATTTGAATGTTCGTAAAAGTGTACCCGCACTCTCGGCTCCAAGAGGATTGTTTTCTTTTCAAGACGATCGAACGCCCTTAAAACTAATGTGTTTCTCGTGACAATGAAAAATATTTTTATTTCTACATTAAAAGATCTTAACTACGATGCGTATTTTCATTTTTGATGCTGGGTTAAAAAGAGGCCTTCGGGCCGATTGTGACATCACCTTATTGGCTTTTGTAGGAATCGCATGGGTAAAAAAGTATAAAGTAGAATGTGTTCAAACTTATTCGGGCGTCTATAAGTTCGACGGGTAGTTTTGGTGCGGGAAAATCAACGATAGTTCATTTCATATTCCGTTCGTATTGCTCTGTTGTTGAAATCAGTTGAAATCTGATCATGAATCTTTTATATCAGTTTGATATGTAAGTAAAGACAAAAATATTTTTTTGTAATAGTAAGAATAACTATTTTTGAGATATTGAATTGCAAATGTTTCTACAGCTGCAGAAACAACTTGGCTACGTCATGACGTAGCGAAATGAAATAGCGTAATTTTGCCCGAAACAAAATAAATAAACTAAGATAAATTTTTACATGTATTTTGTAGATGAACTAAAAAAAATAACTAAACGTTATCATTTTTATAATTTTTCAAGGATTTAAAGAAATAAAATCGATTTTCACCCAAAAATCTTGAAAAAAACATTTATTTTAATTTTTTTAAGTTCATATAGAAGAGAATTTAAAAATCTTTATTTTTTTTTGAGCGACTCGATCCAGTCAGGTAGTTTATTTTCTATCACTGGCACAAAACTGAAAAATATGGTTTTGAGAAAAACTCTAAAGTTTTCTTTGAATAAAACTAAGGTTTTCATTTTACACTTACAGCAATTTGAGACTATCGCCTGTTCCAGAGGTAAAAGATTCATGAATAGATATCAACTTTAAGCTTTTTTTATTGGCCGTCTAAACCAGGCTTCCCCTTCGAACCTGTTGAGAGCGGAGCATACTACTACAATCTACTACAATAGACTGCGGGAGTATGAAGGTGGACTGTGAGTGAATGCGATAGCGGAATAGAAAGAGATAGCTGCATATGGGCCCCTTCTATCCTTGCCTAGTGGTGCATACCCGTTTACCATTCTTTAATTGAGCATACAATTTTAAATTGCAACAGCTAAAACAAACTTAAAAATAAAACGAAAGCTCAAACTCACATAGCAGACGTTGATGTGTTGCACTCAGTATATATTTACGTGTGTCCTGCGCATGCCAGAACAAACAAGGTTAGAAGGGGACCCATATGCAGCTTTCTCTTTCTATTCCTCTATCGATGGGTATCCATTAGGTTCGCAAGTATCATTAGGTTCTCACGCTGGGTATCCATTAGGTTCGCGCACCAACTCTGCTCCGCGCTCCTGCAACTGCTCCAGTAGTGGATACGTCCGCGCTCCTGGAGTGTGCAACGTTGCACGCTCCGCGACGAGCGCTCCGAGCGGTGGCGGTAAATGCGCGAACACAAATCGACGGTCAATAGTCTCGCGCATCACGTTCAGTGTCCAGTAAACGCGATTTCATCGCTATGGAGTGGACCAAAGGCTCTAACACGGACTTATTAGGGCTCTAATGTCTAGGCTCTAATCGAGAAGTACCAAAATTGTACCGCGCTGTGGGATCCGAATAATGGAAAATTTAAAAATGAATTCTAGCAACGACATGTTCGCTCAAAGTTCGAATGAAAGCTGCGGAGCACTTGTCGTTCTTAAGATGATACGCGCGCATCATCTTAAGAACAACAAAATAGAGAACGGGAGTGCGAAGGTGGGCTGTGAGTGAATGCGTTTACCGAATAGAAAGAGATAGGGACATGTGGGGCCCTCCTCTATCCAACCTCTATCCTCATCCACTCCTCACACGTTGCGCATGCGCGTTTATCCATTGGCGTCGAAGCGTTGCCATAGTGATCTATACGCGTTGCCATAGTGATATATGTACGTGTCTCCGTGCATGCGCGACTAGACAAGGATGGAGGGGGTACTATATGCTGCTGACTCTTTCTATTCGGCTGACGCATTCTCAGGCTGGTCACGGGGTCTAGTAGTTATATGCCAATGTGCGCGCGCCGTCTCCATTTGAGCAGTTGCAGGTGCGCGGAGCAGAGTTGGTGCGCGAGCCTAATGGATACCCAAGCCAGTCCACACGATGCGGTGCAGCTGCGGCGCGGCGCCTGAGCGGTGCCAAAAACATTTAAAAAGTTTACTTTAAATTTATTATTTAGTTTTATGTACGGAAATTTACCATGAAGTAAAGGATTTTAGAAAATTATTATAATAATAGCATTTGCAAATAGTGCTTTTTACACGACTGCCCGGCAAATCTTCGGTGGGGCGCCACACTGCATCCTGTGGACTGACCCTTATGTTCGAGCCTGTATGTCAGGTGCCGAACGCTATAGCGTTTCTCCACAGCTAAGTTGGCCTGACAAAATTAAATTTTGGTCCGTTGCAGCCGAGTGGTCTGGTTCCCGCGTTTTGTGTACGGGTTAGGCTGTTTTCTTTTAAATCTGTTGGAAAATGTTTCCTTTTGCGTGTGCAATTCTTCGAAGAAAGGACGAGGAACGGCAGCGGTAGGAGTGTAGAATTACTATGCTCACCCCACTTAAGTTTGCTTACTATCTTTATGCTCAGATCCTTTTGCTTCGTAAAAAAAAATTAATCCAGAAAACATTAGTAAATTAAGGTAAATTATGAATTAGGTATTTTTATTCAAAATCTACTTTTGTTAACATTAAAATAATTATTTGTGTTATTATGTAGTTTCATTTATTATTCGTGTTAAAGTTGGCTTTCAATAACCTAAAGATAATAAAAAATATGCTATGAAATACTTCGTTTTTATCATTTTCCGATCCATATATCTGGCAGAGTTGCAACTTTATGCACACGTTCAATATGCATAGGTAACTTTTTAATAAATTGCCTGAAAGATTAAAAGCGATTAAAAACATCGATGTTTTCAAGAGGTCCATCCGAGTCTATCTGCTTAAAATCAACATGTATGCTCATAAGGACTTCTTAAAATATTGGGAAAATACATAGCATCGTATCTACCCATTTAATCTAATACATATTATTTATTGTCAATTGTTTTGTTGTAAACTGTTACAATATAGTCTTTGTTTTTGTAAATTGGTAAGTTAAAAGTTATATATTGTATATCATCTCTTGGCTAAATTGAGTAACTAGTTTAAGATTAATTAATGTCATTCCTACGCAATTGTTATGGTTGTATTGGAAATAAATACTTTTATTATTATTTTTATTTATTATTATTATTATAGAAGAGCTTTACTCTCGAGCTACAAGGCAATGAGGGAAGAGGGTGCGAGAAATGTGGGCAGAGGGGTTCGTCACGACGAACGCGAACGGTACGCATTACGGGCAGGTAACGGCTGCCGGCCTTTTCAAGCGTTCGGGTATCTGTGTAGGCCGAGTAGCGAAACATCTGGCGACCATCCGAGCCCTTACGACTCGTGACGTATTCGCTTTTATTTCAATTTTGTTCTAAGAGAACATAGGTACTGTCTGGTATACTGTGGTAGAGTACACAAAGATTAAGACAAAAGAGGGTTCGAAGCGGGATCGATCAGGACAAAACAGGATTTCAGTTCATTTTAATCCATTTCATTTCATTTAAATTTAATTAAATCCAGTTCATTTAAAAGTTTAGGAAAAAGATTAATCCTTAGACGGGTGTTACACGTTCAATTTGGCATCAGTTCAGTCCGTGAGGTTGGTCAGACTGACGGGAAACTGATCGCTTATTGCGTTGACTGATCGACTGAACTGATGGATTTTCATACATTTTAGTAATTTCTATCAGTCAGTTCATGATCTAGGTCGCGGACTGAGCTGATGCCAGATTTAACGTGTAACATCCGTCTTAAAAAGCTAGCTATGGGAATGAAACTCACAACGGCATGTTTTCAACCCTTGAAAATTTATTTGTAGCGGGTGTTAGTGCACGCATATTAATATATAACGCTGGCTTATTCGATGAAGGCGACTTTTTTCACATATAATTACATAATTGCATAAATACGGAGATCGGCCGCCTGCGAGTTGTCACAATGGAAAAACCACCGATTGGTGGTGTTAGCATTCCAGTGGTTAGGAGCAACTATTGTAATGGGGCGTTTACACTCTCGCGCGAGGCGCGAGGCGAGACGAAAAACCATGTAGTAAACAAACGGAACAGAGGCAAAGCTTCTAGCAAGTAGGTAAACATTTTGAACGCTCGTTAGAAGCTTTGCCTCTGTTCCATTTGTTTACTGATATGGTTTTGCGTCTAGCCTCGCGCCTCACGCGAGAGTGTAAACGCCCTATAAGGGGTCTATCCATCGGAATAAAGAAATCAGTGAAGAAAGAAACTTTGTTTAAAGTCCCTCAAATTACAGTTTCAAAATTCAGTTTCAACCCACATGCGGTGCGCTGCCGCACCTCATCATGTGGACCGGCCCTTATATTCAAGCCAGTTTGTGATAGGGCGTTTACACTCTCGCGCGAGGCGCGAGGCGAGACGCAAAACCATATCAGTAAACAAATGGAATAGAGGCAAAGCTTCTAACGAGCGTACAAAAAGTTTACCTACCTACGTGCCAGAAGCTTTGCCTCTGTTCCGTTTGTTTACGACATGGTTTTGCGTCTCGCCTCGAGCCTCGCGCGAGAGTGTAAACGCCGCATCAGCCGCCGAACGCTATTATGGGGCGTTTACACTCTCGCGCGAGGCGCGAGGCGAGACGCGAAACCATATAATAAACAAACGGAACAGAGGCAAAGCTTCTAACGACGTACAAAATGTTTACCTACTTTGCTAGAAGCTTTGCCTCTGTTCCGATTGTTTACGAAATGGTTTCGCGTCTCGCCTCGCGCCTCGCGCGAGAGTGTAAACACCTATTACAGTGTTGCCAATTAGCATATTATATGCTAAATTTGGCATATTTTCTTCTTGTTTAGCATTAGTATTATTAATATCTCTTTAGCTTTTAGCATACAGCTTATTTATTTGGCGCATTTTTATAAAGCATGAAAAGAATGTAAATCTTAATCTTTCTTCTAACAAAAGTCAATATCGATAACTCCATCGATGTTCCCTTTGTGGATTTATGTCAGTTTGTAACATGTTCGCAGAGTATCTTTTAAAATTACCGCATTCAGTAGGTAATGAGAACCATTATTATATTATCTTTGTAAGGACCGTGAATGCCATTTCGTATGTCCGATTTGGCCTAAAGAGAGCAGGAAAGTGCTGTTATTCTTACACTGTTTCATATGTTTGACTATGTTGTATAGGTTACCAAAGAGATTTACGATTCTGGCTCTTAGTCTTCCACATCAGCTGTTGTAGATGAAAATGAAGATATTGATATTTTATTTATTGATAAATAATAACTCAAAATTAGGTTGACATTTTAAAGTTGGGGTATTTCAGGCTTATTTTTTAACGCTAGCATATTTTGAAGTACCTAGTTGAGTGGTTGGCAGCACTGTCGTTAAAAATATGTCCATGTTTTTCCCCAAAATGCTTAGAACACCGTGTTTATGACTCTTATATTCGAACTACAGTGATTGTTTTACGCAAAAGTCCTTTTTGAGCTCTTTTATTAGGTATTTATTTGTGTACACGTGCGAAGCCGAGTCGGGTCTCATAGTTTAAGCATCTTATATTGAATTTACATATTTGTTATAGAAGTAACAGCATATTTTTGGCATATTTTGCAAAATGTAGCATATTTTTAGCTTTCACCCGCTTAGTTATTTTGGAATAACCTTGATGGTAACACTGAACGCTATTGCGTTTCTCCCATTTTGACAGTTGTCCTGATAAAATTAAATTTTAGTCCGTTTCAACCGCGTGGTTCGTTCCCACGTTTTGTGTACGATTTGCCGGCTCTTTTTAGAAAATCTGTTCGAAAATGTTTTCTTTTGCGTGGTTAATTCTTCGAAGAAGAAACGAGGAACGGCGGCGGTAGGAGTGTAGAATTACCGTTACTTTGGTATAAAATACGATTTTCTTCTTGACTATAACCTATATTTTTGTTACAGCGCTGAAAGAAGATTGACTCGCCGTCATATACGTGATCATTCCGACCCTTTCGACGTGCCTGCAGTCGTCTTCATAAAACTTTATAGGCTCTCTAAAGAAACTGTTCATTTCATAATAGAGAGCCTTAAAGACAACCTGAACAGGCAAAGGAGACACGGAATTCCCGTCAGCATTAAGGTAAAATACCAATATAGGTATTAATGCAGTATAGGAACCTGTTCTACATTGTTGATTTTTTAACATCACTCGACAATATTGACTACGCTGATTTCGAAACAGCAATAACCTTTATTTGGTCTCAATAACTAAGCGAGATATAGGCATTTGAAGAAGCGTCAAACCGGAATTATTGCAGTATAGGTACCTTTCTCAGAAATCGAAAAAACAAAGAAATACTACTAGGTTAGATCATTGTAATGCTAAATGTGAAAGAAAAAAGCTTCGGACGCGTATCCTTCAAACCCCCAATACAGTTTGTGCGGGTTGGCTCTAAAGGCACAAAACATCTCACTGCAAAACCTTTCTCAATAATCGAGAAAGCTTCAGATTGGATTATGGAGGTCGATTCGGTCTCTAAGCAGTATAAATTCCCTGAAAGTCTCGGATGCACAGCCCTGCGTCCAGATATAACTCTTTACTCTCTATCTCGGAAGATGATCCTTATCGTAGAATTAACTGTTCCATGGGAATCAAATATCCCAAAAGACCACGAGTACAAATTAAATAAATACCATGACCTCGCAAATGCCGTCACCCGGAACGGCTTCACTGTTCACCTTCACGCGGTGGAAGTAGGCGCTCGTGGCCTGCCAGCTAAATCTTTGTTTCACCTTTTTAAAGATCTTGGTCTCTCCAGGAAAATAATCAACTCCTTTCTAGAAAAATTATCTAAAACCGCGATTTCTGCATCTCAAATTCTATGGCTTCGAAGGGGGAGTGAATGGGTGGCAAGGTGAACGCTCACATGTGGCAAGACAGCTGTCCTAAACCTACCACCGCCGGTTGTAAGTCCGGAATCCACCCTTCACCTCCCAGAAGTGTAATAATATGATGGGCCCGATTTTTGGTCGGTGAATTCCATGGCAGCTCCGTTTGTATTTTATTTTTTATTTTTATTTAGGCATTCAAAGAAGCATCAAACCCATACATTTCGGTAGGTTAAGTTAGTTTACAAAATAAATAAAATCTAAACACCTAAGTATATGGCAAAAAGTTAAGTTAGTTTTTTAAAAACATTTTTTAAAACTTTTTTATATAAATTTGTTTTTTTTTAAATTCAAATATTGCGCGTCCGAGGCTTTTTTCTATCATATTTATCGTAACAATGATCGAATCTAGTAGTGTTTTCTTTTTTTTTTAGATAGGTTCCTATTAGTGATGCGCCGAATATTCACATTCGGTATATTCGGCTTATATTTTAATGTTCGTATTCGGTCGAATATTCCGTTAGTTTGCCGAATAATTACCTCATATTTAAAAAGTGATATTTTAAGAATTATATATATATATCAAAAATAATATATATCTTCAAAATAAAAAAAAACAACATAATTCAAGTTTTACTTTAATTAAATCAATGTTTTTCTTTTCTAACAAAAGACAAGGTTCACTAATTAACATTTACCATTCCATAAAATCAATTTTAAAACAATATCTACCAAATTAAATTTACCAGTAGTTGGAATCACCAAGTTTTATAAAAATATTTTAGTTATAATTTACAAAGTCGTCACTTTGTTTAACAATTAACATTATACAAAGATCTGTGAAAAGTCAGACTCTTTAGTCAAGTTATGAAATTAACAAACATAATTAATGAATATTTACCATTTAAGAAAGAGAAAGTAGAAAAACTAGATTCTCTGCCCTTTGAGGTAGCAATCTATTTCTTTTTTTCATAAATATTTCTTGCATCGGAATAATCGTTCGCTATACACAGACGTAGCCGGAGAGGATAAGAAAATTCTGGCTAAAATAGCTGTGTTCATATTTTCCTTGGTTTTTTGCCCACGATGTGAAAGGAGAATTTATTAGATTGCCATTACGCGATCGCCATTACGCATTACGCTAATAAATTCTCATCAAAAATGAACCGAATCATTCGGTTTGGTACCTACATTATGGATCGAATTTTCTGCCGAATATTCGTATTTGGTTGAACTGTTATTCGGCGCATCCCTAGTTCCTACAATGCACATATTCCATTTAATATTTTATCGTGACTGATTTTGACTACCACTAATGTGTCATGTGTAATTTAGGTTCTATCTGCGCTACATTTTTTTGGTCATGGAGGGCATCAAAATAAAGTTGGCCAAGGCCATTTAGGATTAAGTCAGCCTTCTGTTAGCAAATGCTTGCAGGAGGTCGTTGACGCAATCCTCGAAGTGTTGCTGAACAGAATGGTAGTGTTCCCAGACACAGAAGTGGAAAGGTCTGAGAACAAACGAAGGTTTGTACAAGTAAATATTTATTGAAGTGAGCCCTCTTGTCCACCCACGTTTTTCTCACCGCCGTTTGCATCAAGATCTTGATCTCTCCAGGAAAACAATCAACTCCTTCCTAGAAAAATTATCTAAAACTGCAATTTCCGCATCTCAAATTCTTTGACTTCGAAGCAGGAGTGAATGGGTGGTAACGAACGCTCACATGTGATTCTGTCCTAAACCTACCACAGCCGGTCGTTGTCCATGTCGACCGCTCACCCCCCGAAGTTTTTATAATAGTATTATCATTGTTCTGACTCAGGTCGGTGAATACCATGGCAGCTCCGTTTGTATTTTCTTTTATTTCCCCCCCTCAGCGAGATGTGTTTAATTATCGTCAAATTTGTATCAGTGTTATTTGATTTAATTTATATCTGTGAAATTTATATCAGTATCCCCTTTGCATCAATACCCCTTGCACAGCCAGGCATATTCTAGCTGGCTGCAATGTGGCCTTGGATCAAGTACGGTACACTTACCGCCACGACAAAGTCCTTGCTGTTATTCGCGAGATAATTAGCCTCTCAGTGGCTCGTGCCAACAAGGGTTTGACAGTACCCTCCAAACCCCCAATACAGTTTTGCGGGATGGCTCTAAAGGCAAAAAGCATTTCACTACAAAACCTTTCTCAATAATTGAGAAAGCTTCAGATTGGATTCTGGAGGTCGATTCGGTCTCTAAGCAGTATACATTCCCTGGAAGGTTAGGATGCACAGCCCTGCGTCCAGATATAACTCTTTACTCTCTATCTCGGAAGATGGCCCTTATCGTAGAATTAACTGTTCCATGGGAATCAAATATCCCAAAAGACCAAGAGTACGAATTAAATAAATACCATGATCTCGCAAATGCCGTCACCCGGAACGGCTTCACTGTTCATCTTCACGCGGTGGAAGTTGGCACTCGTGGCCTGCCAGCTAAATCTCTGTTTCACCTTTTTAAAGGTCTTGGTCTCTCCAGGAAAATAATCAACTCCTTCTTAGAAAAAATATCTAAAACCGCAATTTCCGCATCTCAAATTCTATGGCTTTGAAGGGGGAGTGAATGGGTGGTAAGGTGAATGCTCACATGTGGCAAGACAGCTGTCCTAAACCTACCACAGCCGGTCGTTAGTCCGGAATCCACTGCTCACCCCCCAGAAGTGTAATAACACTATATGATGGGCCCGACTTCGGTCGGTGAGTTCCATGGCAGCTCCGTTTGTATTTTATTTATAGCAATGTATGAGAGCATGTCCACAGCACCCGACGTTTTCTCGGTGGACAAATATTGCATCACCTCGAAGTTGTTTACAAAATGTATGTACCTAACGCGTCGTACATCGAAAAAACCGTGCGGTGGACAGAAGTCACGTTTTCTTCTACGGCAAGACTAACACTCTGTACGTTGAAAAAAACGTGCTGTGGACAAAAAACCTGCGAGTGTGGGTCAAATAGTTTAAGAAACTAACTTTAAACCCTCAAATGAATGGCGATTAGCTCAGGTTGCCTACGGCAAAATGTATATAAATTTATATTTACATTTACATTTACATAGAGCGGGGTTTACTATAGAGCTATAGCATTACTATAGAGCGGATTACTATAAAGCGGCGCACATTTACATTTATATTTACATTTATATAAATTTATATACATTTTGTATACATTTTGCCAAGGCATCCCTTAAGGGACGCCTCACATTTGAGGGGTTAATATTGTTTTAGGTTCTCACGGATAGCGGGCTTTCCTGGAGTTTTAGGTATTATTGACTGTATGCAAATAGCCATTATTCGGCCGAAAGATACAGAGGATGTGCTAGGGCGACTATTTTTTAATCGAGAAGGTTTTTATAGTCTCAACTGTCAATTTGTAAGTATTATTTTGGGACACAACCATATTTTATATTTTGTGAATATACGAGGATAGATTGAAAAGTTTCCGGAATGGGCAAGAGATGGCGCGCACATCGCGAAATGGTAGTGATAGTTGGCAACACAAACCTATTATAGGAAAGCTTTCAAATTTTCAGGCAGATACATCGCTCAGTTCTTGTTTACCAGGCAGTTTTGTGAAGCAAGTCAGGCACTTTGCAAAAATGGAAGAAATAGAATTTCGTGCAGTGATTAAACATTTCTGGGTGAATGGGAAATAGCGATGGAGATTGAGATATTTTGCAAAAAATTGATGTCACCTCACCTCCACACCTTCATTTTTGACTCTCAGTTTCTGGGTGAGCGAGTTTAAACGTGGCCGTACGAGCACCAAGGATGAACCTCGCAGTGGACGTCCAAAAATGGCCACAAATGAGGAAATAGTTGACAAAAGTCCATAATCTCCAGTTAGCCGATCGTCGAGTGAAATTGCCCAAAATACAAAATATAAAGTTAAGGCCACGGGTATATCATATAAACATGTACAAAATATAGCGCACAAACATTTGGTCATGAGGAAGTTGTCGTGCCGCCATTGCTGACTGGACAACAAGCAAAATCATGTCACCACTTCGAAGGAGTGTTTGGCCATGTTGAAGCGTAATCCAACAGAGTTTTTTGCCGATTTGTAACCGTAGATGAAACATTGAACCACATGTACACACCAGAGACCAAGTAGCAGTCGAAACAGTGGCCTTCTCCAGGCAAACCTTCTCCAAAAAAGGCAAAGACAGTCCCATCGGCTGGAATAGTCATGGCTGCTGTTTTGAGATTCGCAAGGTATGATCCACATTGACTTTTTACAGATGGGAAGAAAGATCACAAGGTAATGCTAGTGATTTATTGGGTCAATTCGACAGCGTATTGAAAGAGAAATAGCCTCGTTTGCAGCGCAAAAGGTGGTACCACCACGACAATGCTCCGGCCCATTCATCTCGAATCGCCACGGCCAAATTGGGCTACAAGATGGTGCCGCATCCCCCTACTCTCCAGACCTGGCCCTGTGCGATTTCTTTTTGTTCCTAAGCATGAAGACTTCACTCGAGGGAAGCGCTTTATATCAAACTAGCTGACCCGTGCCCACTTCGTTGGGCGGTAAAACATTTTACTTGTGATGAAATTATGAGTGTGGTTTGGTTAGTACTGAGTGCTATGATTTATTTCCTGACTGCCAAAAGAAGGGTTATATTTTTACTGCATATGTATGTATGTATTTGCATGCCAATTTGACTATATTACCGTTATTTGTGAGTGTCTTCTTGTGAGTGTCTTATCCATCTCTTTAACCATTTAGGCAGTAAAAGTGAAATTATATGCAGTTATAGGGAAAAGTCTTTTGTTTTAAATGCTTGAGACGATAAATTTACTTATTTTGATAATAATTCATAATTGTTGATAATATAACCAATAAACATGACCTAACGATTTAAATTATTTTTTTAATTTGAAAAACTACTTTTTGTGACTTAAATATAAAAGTTAGACATATGCTGTCGCTGACTTTTTTGTAGGCATTGTCAAGCTCTACAACTTTTCTCTAGAACTTAATCATATATCTCTCATCGTTAAGGCAGCGTTAGTTAGAAACGTTTTCGTTCGACCATTTTTTCCGACTTACATTGGAAATCCGGCTACCACGAAAAAGTCTTTTCATTTTTTGGATTATTATACAGCCTATGACACTCACAAATATCGTGGCTTTCTATTGGTAAAAGAATGTTCAAAATCGGTTCAGTAGATCCAGAGATTACTTCCTACAATGTCACAAACTTTACCTCTTTATAATATTAGTATAGATGAGGTTATCGCTGCCACGAATGCCTATTTTGCAGAGTTCCCGAAATCGTATTATTCTGAGAGCTTAAGAAGTTTAAGTACTGTTGGGAAAAGTGTAACGCCCTGGAATGGGTATATGTTGAAAAATAAAAACAAAAACCTGTTTAATTACTGCGTTTTCTTGCCCATTCCGGAAACTTTTCAATCTACCCTCATATTTGTAGCAATAAGAATATAATTTTATTATTTTCAAGGTGTGTAATGCTTCAATGGAGATAATCCATGTAAATGCAAAGTTTCCTGGCTCCACCCATGATTCTGAAGTCTTGCAAGGGTCAGATCTGAGCGGATTTCTGGATGCCAGATACGTGAATGGGACAGCTAACAATGAATGGCTTTTAGGTTAGTATGTATACATGTATACATTATCCCCAAATAGTCAACTAATTTTTACTTTAATAATAATGAAGGAATGCAATTTTATTTATAGGAGATTCTGAGTATGCTCCGTTGCCATGGCTGATGACCCCGCATGCGGATCCGGTGACCGATAGCCCCGAATGGAGGTACAACATAGCCCATTCGGTGACGACGGTCGTAATTGAAAATTGTTTCAGCATCTTGAAGACGAGATTTCAATGTCTCCTTAAACATCGGATCCTGCATTACGAACCAATAAAGGCATCAAAAATAATAGCGGCCGTGGTGGTACTCCACAATTTATCGATAAAGAGGAACGATCTGTTGCCGGAGGAAGCCTCGGGTGAGTAATTTGTGATGCGACTCTCGGGTTTCTCGAATGAGACACTAAAATATTGCTTTATTTACGTTTCAGAAATCGAAGTCGACAGGGGACCGGTGAACGTTCCCCCTCGGAACGTGTCGTTTCCGATGGCGGCCCGAAATGTTCGCGACGACACAACCCGGAAATATTTCATGTAAAAAAGTTAATTGTTGCTGCAATTGACCTAGAGTAAATTTTAAAAACCAAACTATATTTTGTAAATTCGTAATTTAAAATATTTTAAACTTTGTAAAGAACCGTAAGAGTTAATCGAATGCGTAGGACCTGCTTAGTAACAGTAAATATATTTTTTATTTTTTTATTATTATTATTATTATTATTTATTCTGGACAGGCAGCTTTGTTGATACGTCCAGATCAGATCTTGTAAAGCTAAACAATATTAACCCGAATATTACTACCGGCCTTTATAACACCCAATTAAATGAAGTCTACCTACCCACATTTTTAAAGTAGGGTACTCTGCGCAACTACATTTATTATTTTGAGTTCAGTCTTCAAATGAATGATTACAGAACGGGTGTATGCTCCTTGTTTTAAAATATCATCGTTTATGGACTTGTGTTCCACTTTAAAATTTATGGATAAAATTTTCGTCAACAATGACTTCAAAGAGGTAAGTTTTTAAAAACTTATTGCATGTTATTTATGGTTCTGTTCAGTTATTTCTTAGAATCAATTGATGCTCTTAACACACAAATACAGTTTTATGATTTACTTTTATTTATGTGTCTGTATTTGATCTGAGAAATCAGTGACCTTTATAAAGGCCAGTAGTAAAATCCGCTGCTTTGATGTTAACTCTCAGACAAAACAGGATATTTGATCTGTTGAGCCATAACTTCATGAAATATTCACCAATGGAAGAAACACGTAGCTTGGATGAAGCAATGATACCCTATTATGGTGGTCATTCCTGTAAACAGTTTATAAGAGGCAAACCCATTCGTTGCGGATACAAATTATGGGTTGGTGCTTCTAAATATGGCTATATAGATTGGTTTGAACCATACCAAGGAAAGTCTGCTAGTATTCCACCTGCTTATAATGGGAGTTAATGGGCCCTTGCTGAGTTGGCCACGAAGACCCATTCTGTTCAGGGTTGGTCACACTCACGGGTCAACACCTATCCGACGGCCTCCACGCATGAAATCCGAGCCTGGGAATCAACCTTCTGGCGCTCCTGGACGATCTGCGCACCGTGCGGCGTGAAAAGGTGAAACAAAGATTTAACTGGCAGGCCACGAGCGCCTACTTCTACCGCATGAAGGTGAACAGTGAAGCCGTTCCGGGTAACGGCATTTGCGAGGTCATGGTATTTATTTAATTTGTACTCGTGGTCTTTTGGGATATTTGATTCCCATGGAACAGTTAATTCTACGATAAGGACCATCTTCCGAGATAGAGAGTAAAGAGTTATATCTGGACGCAGGGCTGTGCATCCGAGACTTTCAGGGAATTTATACTGCTTATACTGCTCGGAAGATGGCCCTTATCGTAGAATTAACTGTTCCGCGGGAATCAAATATCCCAAAAGACCACGAGTACAAATTAAATAAATACCATAACCTCGCAAATGCCGTCACCCGGAACGGCTTCACTGTTCACCTTCACGCGGTGGAAGTTGGCGCTCGTGGCCTGCCAGCTAAATCTCTGTTTCACCTTTTTAAAGATCTTGGTCTCTCCAGGAAAATAATCAACTCCTTAGAAAAATTATCTAAAACTGCGATTTCCGCATCTCAAATTCTATGGTTTCGAAGGGGGAGTAAATGGGTGGTAAGGTGAACGCTCCCATGTGGCAAGACAGCTGTCCTAAACCTACCACAGCCGGTCGTTATTCCGGAATCCACTGCTCACCCCCCAGAAGTGTAATAACACTATATGATGGGCCCGACTTCGGTCAGTGAATTCCATGGCAGCTCCGTTTGTATTTTATTTTTATTTTATTTACTTCTTCCCAGGGCTCCTATCCTGCCTTATGTAGAGTGTATTAATTAATAGATAACTAAGTACTCAGGATGTATAAAGTTTCTGACGAAAATGTTTTTCTTCCGTAAGTTCCTGTCCCGCATTATCTAGAGTGTTTCGAGAGCTAGAATAGATACTTCTGTACTCAGAATGTAAGAAGTTTCGGACGAAAATATTCTTCTTTTTCCGATATTCTACTTCTCTTCCGTGGATTCCCATCCTGCTTTATCTAGAGCAGGGTTTCTCAATCTTATATCCCCTTTTAAAAACCCCTTTTAAAAAATCTAGCTATAGCAGATAGTAAGGGTTTTTATTTAAATAACAGAAAATACAGTCATAAAGTATTGGATTTGAGAGAGAGAATGATGACCTCTTTTGGTCAAAGGCATTTTACTGTTTTGCGCCCCAGGGCATATAACCTATTAGAAGATGAAATTAAAACAATTCAGACTAAAGATTCCTTTAACCCTTCAAGCCCCGCGACTTCGATATCGAAGTCAACTGAAAGCGTCCAGGAAAAGTGATTTGATTGGGTGTTTCGTGTCATTCCGTATGCAGTTGTATTTTATGTAAATACACAATGATATTTGTATCATCGTGCATTTAAATAAAATACAACTGCATACGGAATGACACGAAAGACCCAATCAAATCACTTTTCCTGGACGCTTTCAGTTGACTTCGATATCGAAGTCGCGGGGCTTAAAGGGTTAAGAAGCAGAGCCATATGTGGCTAATAAATGAAGGTCGTGAAAAGAGCCACAAATTATTTGACTGTCTAATAAGATTTTTATTTTTATTCGTTTTTTTTTATTTTACTGAGTAGGTATCCATCTATCTATTTACTATTATTATGATATCGATTTTTATTTATTTACTTGATAATTTTATGATTATAATTTCAAATACTTTTTGATGAATTAATTTAAGATGTTTATGACAAAGACATAATTTAGAATTTTTGTTATTTTTTTGTGTGCACAGGTAAAATATTTCCTGGTACACCTGCCTTAGTACAGGCCTAGGCCTAGTTAGGCGGTGTTGACGTAGTGGCCAAGATGCTGCAGTGTGCTCTATTTTTCGCTACTGGTCCAAACACAATTTTTTTTGTAATGCTGCAGGAAATTATATTTCGTGCTTTATCTTTAATAAATAAAAATAAATTTAAAAAAGCAATAAAATTGCTCAATAATTAATGTGATTGTTAGGTTTGCTTCTTGTCGCAAATTGAGTCTTTTTTAGGAGCAATTTTGATTCAGTATCAAAAGGATTTCTGAATTTCGTTTTTATCATACATACCCAGGTGTGAAAACCCACTCTCACAAAAGTAGTTGTCACGAAGGGTAAAAGGTAATTCACCGTTTTACATGATAGCTTGGAGTATTCTTCCTGTCCTGCTGCGCAAAACGCAATTAAAGCATCTTTTTAAAATAAGCTTGATAAGCTTGAATAATTCCTGTCGCACCACCATGTGTGTTGCCAGCCAGTCAGTCGCTTGTTGCGATCTTATCGCGAACCCCCGACGATCAACTTGCGAACCCCACTTTGAGAAACGCTGATCTAGAAAGTTTCAGACGAAAACAGATTCACTTTATGGGGAGGGATGGGGGGGGGGGGGCAAGGGGGGGGAATGCTCAGATGAAACAGTCCTTGGCTATGTGAGGGACCACCCCTCACTAGACTCCAGGTTGTGCGGTGTGAGGCAGAGGCGTAGCTAGGGGGGGGCAGGGGGGTACATATGTCCCTGGGCGCCACAGCTTAGGGGGCGCCAAAATGAGGATCGATTTAAACTAACTTTTGTATTTTAATTTTATAAAAATGAATGTATTTTAAAACGTGAGCTGTAAAACGAAAAATTAAAAATCTTAGCGTATTCAGTCCATAATATAAACTGAAAAAAAAATATTTTTTTTGGCCCCAGTCCGTCTCCAGACTCTCGATACGAGAAGGGGCGCAGATATTGTCTTGTCTCCGGGCGCAAATTACCCTAGCTACGACACTGGTGTGAGGTGGTGGTGTCAACTTGCGGGTTATCTCCGTATTAAAAGGCGATTTTGAGTGAATCAGAAGGTATTTATTGAATTGATTGAGTTCGATATTGCCAGTTGTAACGCTTCCCGAATAGGTAATATTGACGTGGATGAAGTGACTTGCGGAATGAACGAATTTACGAGGATGTGAGGATAAGGATTTTACTTGTGCTCCTAGTATCTCGTACTGGGCACGGCTCGAGTCTGGGGATGCAGACTGATGCTTCTCGATCAGAAAAAGGCGGAAAAGGAAACCAAGGAGCCGGACTCGTTGAGCGACCTCGCGAGAGGTGATCACTCCAGGAGTGATACTTTGGTTGCATTTTCGCCGGTTTATATAGGCCGGGAAATGATGCAATCCAAAATATTCCGAGTAAAAGTATTGTTTCATCGTGCTGATTCATCGCTGCACGAGTAAAATAATAGCTGAATTGTGTCAGTGTATTTCACTGGAAATCAATGCATTTGTTGATTGCATGTGACGGGAAGCGTATTTCCATTTGTGTGTTCAATAGAAGGAAATACTGCCTCGAAACGCGCACAGGTTTGATATGTTAACTCCCTTTCCAAATTCGTGATCAAATGAAGGCACGAGTCCTCCAATCGCGTACGGGTTTGCAACCGAAATTTTCTTCCAAACACGTGTTGAATTCAAGACGAAAAAGCAATTGTTCTCCAATTACAAATGACGCATGAAGTTCGCGCGCAAACTTCACTACTCGAGTCTCGTGTTTGAGATTAGTGTAACATTTTGAGGTTATGTTTATAGACTGTTTTCGATTAGTATGGAACGTTTAAAGAACGTACTTAGTGGTATTGTGGGCAATTTTGAAGTCGTTAAATAATATGGAGACGATGATAATTACCAATGTAAAATTCGATGCTGTTTATCTTGTGAAGGAATACTTTCATTTATTGCATCAGATATTGATGATAATAAGCCTCCTGCCAAAAAACATTGATTTTATAAAACTACATTATTATTAACGTAGGAACGGTGATTGCCTTACATCTTTACTGTAAATTTTGTTGTTTGAGTTTTCTTGCCTATTCATCTAACACCTCTTATAAAATGCCCTCAACCAAACATGGACTCCGTGCGTGTCAAGGCAAGTACTGTCGCCTGTTAAACACGGAAATAAATAAGCCTATCAGGGTGCATGCCCTTTGCAAAACCGTGCGCGATTGGAGGACTCGTGCCTTCATTTGAGCACGACTTTGTAAAGGGAGTTAACATATCAAACCCGTGCGCGTTTCGAGGCAGTACTGAACACGCAAACGGAAATACGCTACCAGGAAAGTCTTGGGTGACGACTCTGATTTTTTAAGTTTCAATAGCCCCTGCCTTGTGAGCAGACAGACACCTTTAGGGAAGCAAATAACACATCAGAATTATAAATGTGTAAAACAACTTTTATTGTTTGTTTCGAGTCGATATATAAGGCTAAATACATTTAGATCAAATATATTAATTGTAACATATCTGGTATCACAAGAACAAAATAAAAAGAAAACAAAAAATGTGATAGGTACACGTCGTGCGAAAAGCGAAACAGTTGTGGTAAAATACATCGGCACCGTATCTATACTTTAAAAAAAAAACAGTGCAGTGATTATACAACAGTAACTTATTATGCAGAAGTTAGCAAAAATCTATCCACTAAGCATAAGGGTTAAAGTCTTTTAAAGATGTTCCATCAGTCTTAAGATATTTATTAAATCTTAGCATTTTAGCTGTAAGACATTAAATGTATATATACACTAGGTCTAGATTACGAACTAAATACATATGCTTTCTTAAGTGTAAAAAAAAATAGTTCTAAAATGGTTTGGGTATTACTCTGGATGGGTGAAACTCTATAATAAATAGTCAAAGAGTACATATCGTCGTTCTATATGTGAGACCTCGTACAAACCAACAAGCTACCTTTCTAGGCCATGGAGAAAACTGAATGACATTATTAAGTTTTTCTTAATTGTGTAAATGGGACACAATTTAAAATAAAATTTTAGTTGACTGTACTTACGATTAAACTGTCAAGAAGTTTGTTGTTTGCGGTGAATCATTACTAAGCACTTAAGATGTATCCATCGGATAAAATCATTAGCTCATTATTTTATTATTATTATTTTATTTTATTATTATTTATTAAGATTAAGTAACTGGAGCCCTCGGGACATGATCAGAATCGCTCAGAGCTCGATTTTACACTAATAACAATGAAATAATAAATAAAATACAAACGGAGCTGCCATGGAATTCAACGACCGGAGTCGGGCCCATCATAATATTGGTGAGCGGTAGGTTCCGGACTAACGACCGGCTGTGGTAGGTTTAGGACAGCTGTCTTGCCATATGCGAGCGTTCAACTTACCACTCATTCACTCCCCCTTCGAAGCCATAGAATTTTGAGACGCGCAATCGCAGTTTTAGATATTTTTTCTAGGAAAGAGTTGATTATTTTTCTGGAAAGACCAAGATCTTAAAGAGGTGAAATAGAGATTTAGCTGGCAGGCCTCTCCCTTCGAAGCCATTGAATTTGAGATGTGGAAATCGCGGCTTTTAGATATTTTCTCTAGGAAGGGGTTGATTATTTTCCATGGAGAGACCAAGATCTTAAGAGGGGTAACAGAGATTTAGCTGGCAGGCCACGAGCGCCAACTTCACTGTTCACCACCGCGTGAAGGTGAACAGTGAGGCCGTTCCGGGTGACGGCATTTGCGAGATTGTACTGGTCTTTTGGGATATTTGATTCCCATGAAACAGTTAATTCTACGATAGGGGCCATCCTCCAAAATAGAGAGTAAAGAGTTATATCTGGACGGAGGGCTGTGCATCGGAGACTTTTAGGGAGTTTATACTGCTTAGAGACCGAATCGACCTCCAGAATCTGTCTTTATAGCCATCCCGCACAAACTGTATTGGGAGTTCGGAGGGTACTGTCAAACCCTTGTTGGCTCGAGCCACTGAGATGCTAATTACCTCGCGAATAACAGCAAGGAATTTGTCATGGCGGTAAGTGTAATGTCTTGATCTAAGGCCACCTTGCCAGCTAGAATGTCTAGCTGTGCAAGGGGTATTGATACAAAGAAGGGGAGGGGGGGGGGGTGTGCAAATTCGTTTTTTTTCTACGTATGAGGTCTGACATATAGATCGACGATAGTTAAGCTCTAAGATTATAAATGGAAGATCAATGAATCTCCGCGATCAAATTTCGAATTAAACTTAATATAATTGTATGTAAAATTGTACTTCATCAATATAAAATGGCACAGGCTCTAAAAAACGAAACAAAACGAGTTTCACCGCCATCATTCATTATCATTATCCTTGATTATATAGCGTATTAGACTGCTCAATGTAATACTACGATTTGGCAACCAAGATTTTACTAAAAAGCACAACATGTAGATGGCACTCTTAGTTCCAAAAATTGTTGAATCTTTTTAGGCTTAATATGGTGACTGTCGTTGCATAAAAGTGTAGCCGGCGCACTGCAGATAGCGCTCCAAACACGCCTATACGGTATAAAATAATAATATACAGTAGAACTCCAATTAACCGAATCAATAGTGACCGGATCCCATTCGGATAATTGTTTTTTTTTTCTTTCAAAAAGGTCTGTTTTAATTATTTACTCTATGTTTAAAAAGGGAGAAGAAACTATTTATAACGAAAGAGCTTTCAATTAATTAAATGAAAGGCAACACTTTTACATGTTGAGCCTACTTACAGAGGCTGTACATTAGTACAGTATGTACATACTGTACTGTAAATGAAAGTCATTTCTTGCTAAACATATTGATCAAAGTGAACTATTTGACTGTCGTCATGACTGGGAGCTAATGGGCCCTTGCTGAGTTGACCACGAAGACCTATTTGTTCAGGGTCGATCACACTCACGGGTCAACACCCATCCGGCGGCCTCCACGCATGAAGCGAGAGCCCGGGTAGGACTCTGACATTAGGGCTAGTTTTCCCTAGGAGTCAAATCTTCTGGCGCTTCTGGACGGACTGCGTACCGTGCGGCGTAAGCCAATCGATTGTGCATTCTGACTAACAGTCGGGGGAGTCTGGAATCTGTACTGTTTCCTATAGAGCGGGGGTGGTTGCTGATCTTACGGCAGCTGCTCTTGAAACGACCATCAGCTACCCGATTTGAGCTTCGATTCAAGAGCCAGGCAAAGGATGCCGTGGTCCGCGATAGATTCGGTTTACACCGTTACACCAATTCGTAAGGGAGAGGACCGCGCAAGCGACCTCGAACTCGTAACCAGTCGAGAGACCGGAGTAATCTGGTTGCAACTGGAAGTAAGGGCGTGAGTGTATGCCCGCTGGGTAACATTCCTGGCTATCTCGCGAATAAGGCGTTGGCCTCTTACAGGCATGTGGCGGAGCTTGACGGTGGATTGTTTTGTCCTAAGTCTTCTGCGCTCACTTCACGGGAGATAGAACGATTATTTCGTTAAAACTTCCTGAGGTGATGGGTTCGCCTGTTATAGTTGACAACTCTGCTTGTCTTCATGTAGCAGATGAATCATTATTTTGCAAATCGCAGTACGTTTCCGCCTTATTTTTTTTCCGTCCTAATTTCGGTTAGTCGGAGTTCGTATAATTGGAGTTCTGATGTAATTACTGTAATAACAAATGAATGTTTAAATCTTAGCTCTTATTATTTTAGCATTATTTACATAAAGATGTCAATTTTTAATTTGGTATACAGGCTTCAATACGTTATAATTACGGCAGTTCAGATAGACTAATAGATGGCATTCTATCTATCTATCTATCTGTATTATTTCTGTGATGTAATCAGCCTGTATAAAACATCTAATAAACGGCACTAATCATTGAATGTTATCATTGGTTGAATTATTACGTTTTGCCGTCAATTCTATCAGCGCCACCTGGATGAATGTATAAGGCACAGTATACTACACAGTAGCTTCTCTTAGAATAAAATTGAAATCGAAGCGAATACGTCACGAGTCGTAAGGGCTCGGAAATGGTCGCGAGACGTCCCTACTCGACCCACGCGGATATGCAAACGTTCGAAAAAGTCGCCAGCGACATGCGAATATCGCTAACCAAAGGCGTTTGTCGAGACGCGTTCCTCTGCCCACATTCCTCGCACCTTCTTCTTGCAAGGCCCTGTCGCTCGAGAGAGAGTCTATTGTTGTCTTGGTATACTGGGTTGCCAAATCGTACTATGGAGTTGAGCAATCTAATACCATATATAATCAATGTTATTATATACATGGTGTAAAAATAAACCCTTAAAATTACGATTGCACTACAGTACGCTTTTTTGTACAATAAAATTACAGTACGTTTTCTACACACGGAAAAAATGTAACTTTGCGAGAATGTCTCTAGTAATACTGTTCGAATATATATTATGACACGATTGCGCGAATCGAAGGGAATGTAAAGTAAAAAATAGCATCGGATTTAGCCTCTCGCGGTTTTCGTAGGCAAATTTCAGTCTTTCTTTTAAGAGTACATTAGATCGAAACGAACTTAAGAATAGTCAATGAAAAATTTGAAACATCACAGTTAATCAATGAAAAATTTGAAACATCACAGTTAAAATTTTGGTTCAAAAGTAAGCATTTGAAAGAATTGCAACAGAATTGTAGCCTCGAGTGATGTCCAGCATCCGATTCGCCACTGAGCAACGGGAAACGGAGTACGGTTACCGAACTTAAAAATAATTATTTTCGTATAGGGCGTTTAGCGGGAAAGTTAGTTTTAAAAACGTGTCATTTTTGCAAGAGAAGGCATAACATTGGATGCACGTGTCATGCAGTTGTCAGCTTGCGCATGTTGGTGTACTGGATCTACTAGCTTGCACATGTTGCTATACTTGATCTACTTGGTTGTGCATGTTGGTGTACTGGATCTACTAGCTTGCAGATGTTGATGTACTGTACCTACTAGCTTGCACATGCTGGTGTATTGGAAATATTAGGCTGCGCAATGGATCTACTAGATTGCACATGTTGGTGTAATGGATCTACTAGCTTGCGCATGTTGATGTACTGGATCTACTAGCTCGCACATGTTGGTGTACTGGATCCACTAGCTTGCGCATGCTGGTGTACCGGATCTACTAGCTTGTGCATGCTGGTGTACTGGATATACTACCTTGCGCATGTTTTTGTACTGGATATCTTAGCTTGCGCATGTTGGTTTACTGGATCTTCTAGCTTGCGTATGCTGGTGTACCGGATCTACTAGCTTGTGCATGCTGGTGTACTGGATCTACTACCTTGCGCATGTTTTTGTACTGGGTATGTTAGCTTGCGCATGTTGGTGTACTGGATCTACTAGCTTGCGCATGTTGGTGTACTGGATCTACTAGCTTGCACTTGTTAGTGTGCAGGATCTCCTGGTTTAAAACAAGATGTGGTTGATTTCTGAAACCATTCCCATAAATTACATAGCCAAGATGTTCTTCGTCGTGGACCTCTCCAGGACCCGGATGCCGCCTGACATGAGCAAAGCGTTCTATTTGCGGATCTTTATTGTCTTTGATATTTCTATTTTCACTGCATTGGGAATATTAATATTGCCAGTTGATATTTACAGCATTTAAAATAGTGTGAAATAAAAAATAAGGATTGGCAACATCTATTGGAATTTGTCCGGCCTCAGGTGTGGCCTGGCAATATTTTGCACAGCTATAGATTGCGCGGCACTGTCTCACGAGCAGTTTCGTAAAAAAAAAAAAAAAAAAACATTAAAAGCGTTGTTTTGCAATATTCTGACTGTATAGCGATATGTTATAAAGTCAGTGTCATGCTATAATGTACTGATAACCACATAACTCGATTATAATACGCAATTTAACCCTTCAATATTAGAAAAGCAAGCCATGCAACGCTCTGGAACATGAAGACTAGCAAACCGCATAACGCGTGCATCGAACGAGGAGATGCCTTGCAAAAATACACATTTTTAAAGTTTGAACTTTCCAGCTGGCCACCCATTATAAAATGTATCGAGTTTAGTTCATTTGCGTTTTGAGGGTGGTGAGCGTGACGTCCAGCGCTCGATTGGCCATGTAACCGGGGATGTTCAGATAGGCGGGCTTGTCCACTTCGCAGCCGGCGGAGTCGACGCCCGTCTGGCAGACCAGCTTGTGATTGGTGAGGTGTTCGAGCGTGCGGAATTGCTCCCCGCACGACTCGCACTTGAGCTCGCGCGCGTGCACTTTTTTATGACTGTTCAGCGAGCGCGAATTGTCAAACACTTTAGTGCACATGTCGCAGTACTTTAGCACTTTCTCGCCGGTGCAAACGATGCGGTGGTTGTTGAGGCGGTCGATGGACATGTAACGCTTGTTGTTGCACAGGTCGCATTTGAACTGCTTTTGGGGGACGCGGCCCGTGTGCACCTGCAATCCACAATGGACGAATTAATGAATGAATAAACTCTCTATTGCACATACAAACTTACAACAGGTGGACGTATTTACTAAAGATTCAATTTCTTACAACTTTAATTATTTTTTTTGTGAATCCAGTATAACCCTAATATCCATCAGGGACCGGGACCGAATGAGTGACGGAATGGAAAATAGACATATAAAAGACAGGTAAATATATTAAAAAGAATAAAAAATACGACTGCCATTACAGAAAGTGAACTATTGTATTTACTACCTACTAGGTAATTTTAATTACCTAGGCATTGTAGTTGACAATAAATTGCAATGGGAAGAGTAAGTCAATGCAGTGTCAAAGAAAGTGAGAACCCTTGGTTATACTTTCAAAGAGTTCAGGAGTGTTCTGGATCGCAGGACGCTAACCATAGTGTATTTTGCATTATGTGAAACCCTTATTAACTATGGTATAATTGGGTGGGGTGGGTGCTGCATATGATATAATTGGGTGGGGTGGGTGCTGCAAAACCCTCCTGACGCCACTTCTAACAGCGCAAAAATGTATTTTAAAAATCATGCATCGCAAATCATATCAATATTCTTCCAATGAACTCTTTAAAGAGGCTCAAGTTTTGGATGCTAGGTTATTATTTATTAAAACTGCACTACGTTGGGTTTTCGTGGCCAAACAAAATAAATCTTTTATTTATTACGCACACGAAACCCACTAGATAACTCCTGAGTGATAATTTGAATGTACCTAGGATGAAGACGAATTTCGGACAGCGACACTACTCTTTCATAGCTACAAGACTTTATAATAAATTAAGCGGTGACATAAAAACCAGCCACAATTGTCATTTGTTTAAAAGCAAAATAAATAAATGGCTGTTGCAAGAGGAGCGTTTATATATCCATGCCACGATCAATGTAGTAGAATAAGTTGAAGTTGACTTAACATATATTGTGTTTTTATGTATGTATGTGTGTATATGTGTATTCTAATGTATTTAGTATTTCGATTTTCTATATAATATTGTAATTTTTAATATTATATATATTTTTTAATTATTATTTTATTTTTTATTTTATTTTATTTTATTTCTGGAAATATACAGCGCATACAATTGAAACGTGTGCATAAACATAATGTAGAAAAAGAGAAAAACATTACGCCGATAATCGTTTCCTATGAAATTAACAGATTTCCGCATATTACACATTTGGATTTCGGCATATTAAACTTAAAAATTAATTGTAAAATAAACTAAGTACATGTTAAATAGAAAATTAAAATAGAAAACCGATGGGAGAGGTAGGGAATTGGAAGTGATTAGGAAGAAGGAGTTAGACGATGGTATGTGTATATGTATATAGATATAAATAGGTCTTATAGTGGGTATATAGATACAGATATTTATTGATGTTTATAGATATTTTTTAAATATTTATAAATATTTGTAGTAGCTACTTATATGTTGCATGAAAATTATATAACTAAGAAAGATAGATGTTAACAAGCTCGTTAGGTGCAATCGATTTAAATAATTCTTTAACGAACGTCTGTTGGTTGAGGTTGAAAATGTCGATGGTGGAGACATGAGAGTCGTACGTGCTCATTATCCTTATAAGCGATGGAATTTTTCCCGTAGTTGGTATTGGCACGAGAGACCTCAAAAGTGCGTGAATTACGAATTAATCGCGGAGGAACGAAAAAACGTAAGTTTTCAACAAGGTATGGACTATCTATGGTATTGTGGATAACTTTGTGTATTAGTACCATATCAGCCACAGTGCGTCGGTCTTCTAGAGCTTGAATACCGAAGTGGTCCAGTCTGCTCTCGTACGTAGGAAGACCGAAGCGTCCGCGATAATTGATGTGTTTTAAAAAACGCCTTTGGATACATTCTATCCTGCTTCTGTAGACCGAATATTGCGGATTCCAAATTGAGGGCGCAAATTCCACGGTACTGCGAACGTAAGCGAAATATAACATCTTCAGGACATTTATATTGGAGAAAGGTCTTGAGATACGGGTCACAAATCCTAGTGTTCTCAAAGCTCGGCTAACCATACTTTCTATATGCTGATCGAAAAGCAACTTGAGATCAATTTGTACTCCGAGGTCGCGAATACATTTTACATTAGGGATCACTTCACCATTAATGTGATAACTGAACTGCACCAAGTCTCTCTTACGGCTGAAGCTTATACTGTTACATTTAGTAGCATTTAGAGAGAGTTTATTAAGTACACAGTAGTGTGACAGGCGGTCGATATCCTCCTGTAACCGGAGGCAGTCTGCCACGTCAGTCACCTCAGCATAGATTTTCAGGTCATCCGCGTATAAAATATGACGACCAGCTATGAAACAAGAACTAATATCGTAAAGATAGGCGTTGAAGAGCAGAGGACCCAAGTGTGAACCCTGCGGTACCCCGGACGGAATTGATGCAAAGTTCGACCTGAATCCTCCAACAACCACAGCTTGGTGACGGTTAGCTACGTACGATGATATCCACCTGTATAGATCTCCGTGGACTCCTAGTCTCTTTAGCTTACTTAAGAGAATAGGATGGTTAACACGGTCGAACGCCTTCGCAAAGTCGGTGTAGATGGCGTCCACTTGCTTCCGTTTGTCCATCGCACTTAAGGTAAAATTGGTAAATTCCGCCAGATTGGAAACTACCGACCGTTGCTTTAGGAACCCATGTTGCTGTTTATTATTATTATTATTGTGTTTGGTTGGTTCATCGACCCTCGTTTTAAATGTAAAAATATAAATTGCTTGCCCTGGAAGGTATATCCCAGTTGGGCAGCATCAGGGTTGGCAAAAACCCGGGTTTTATCAAAAAATATCTGCCCACTGGGTTATTTCGGGGATTTTCGGGCTTTTTTGGGTAATTTCGGGGTTTTTCAGAGTTACTGAGAATTTTAAATTGATATATTTTAATTGTACATTTAATTTTATTTTATTACCATTTTATTGCATTTTTTCTTCCAATCCAAATCTATTTACTACTGAATAAAGTTGTAACACGTGGGGCGCCAGTTTTGCATGCGGCAAACTTGCACAAATGTCACTTTTGACAGCTCCAAATTTGTTGAGGGCAGATTTGCAGGAAACCTTGCAGGCGGCAAACTTGCAGGCGGCAACCTTCAGTACAGTTTTTAAGTTTTTCTGTTAGGTTAGGTTAGGTTAGGTTTTTCTTTCCTTAAAATCGAAGTGACATTAATTACCGGCATCCCTTGTAGTGGATGACTTTTATACATCAAACTAAACATTAAAAAAAATGTTTTAAGTTTTTCTGTTAGGTTAGGTTAGGTCAGTTTGACATTTGCAAAACTGCCTTCTGCAAGATTGCCTTCTGCAAAACTGCCGCCTGCAAGAATGCCGTCTGCAAGATTGCCGTCTGCAAATTTGCCTTCTGCAAGTTTGATGGGACCCTTGTAACACTACCATGAAGGGAATTTCCCCGAAAATCGTTGTCAGTTGTCGGGGAGATCCCCTTTATTTTCACAACAGGATAAGAGTTAACACTAACAACCGCTAGTGGCGCTGTTTCGGCGCGAAAGTAAGTATTGAGAAGTAGTGCTGGCAGCGTTTCGGCGCGAAACGCTGCCAGCACTATTGAAGTGTGTATAAGGGTCTTTATCGCTTGAAGAGTATTGTAATGAATCAAGTTGAGTGTTCTACCGTGTTTTTGCATCTTCTGCTGCCTATCCAGGTAACAATATTATCCATAAGTTATCTTATAAATCATGCCAAAAGTAGTCGGCATTACAACTTGTTCGGCCAGTTCTGCATCATTGAAAGATTTTTTAACATTTGGAATGGTCTGGAGTAAATTACGGAACAGACTGGGTGTGTCAAAATATATCCTTTCTTTCTTTTTGATAAAATATAATATAAATGCTATATCCGTTCATTGATTTAATTATTATAAACAAGTATTTTTTCAAAAACCCACATTCGTCAAAAACCCTCGGGTTTTTTCATGTGGGTTTTACCCAATTTAACCTAGTGGGTTTTTTCAGGTTTGGAAAAATCAAGCCAACCCTGGCAGGACTAGCCAGTGAATGAAAGAGGAAAGTTTTTGCCATTTGTTTTAATATTATACTTATTGTAAATGGTTAATTTGATAATTCCAATAAAAATAAATAAATAAATTAGTATCCCCAAAGTGTTTTAGAAAAGCTAAAGATTCATCAGTAGACAGTGGATGCAATACAGAACTCGAAACAAATGGTCAGACTGCTTAACGATAGAATGCGTGGCACCCAGCATTACTCCATATAAATCACAAAAATGAAGTCCATTATATTGCGCAGCACATAGACCGATGCTCAATTGCAGGGTTGGCTTGATTTTCCCCAACCCGAAAAAACCCACTGGGTTAAATTGGGTAAAACCCACCTGAAAAAACCCGAGGGTTTTTGACGAATGTGGGTTTTTGAAAAAATACTTGTTTATAATAATTAAATCAATGAACGGATATAGCATTTATATTATATTTTATCAAAAAGAAAAAAAAGGATGTATTTGTGACACACCCAGTCTGTTCCGTAATTTACTCCAGACCATTCCAAATGTTTTTCAATTGATCCAGAACTGGCCGGACAAGTGTAACCCCGACTACTTTTGGCATGATTTATAAGATAACTTATGGATAATATTGTTACGTGGATAGGCAGCAGATGCAAAAACACGGTAGAATACAACTTGATTTATTACAAAACTATTACAATACTCTTCAAGCGATAAAGACCCTTATACACACTTCAATATACACTATTTAGTTCTAAAATCGTTTGCACTACTACTCAATACTTTCGCGCCGAAACGCTGCCAGCACTACTTCTCAATACTTTCGCACCGAAACAGCACCACTAGCGGTTGTTAGTGTTAACTATTATCCTGTTGTGAAAATAAAGGGGATCTCCCCGACAACTGACAATAACGATTTTCGGGGAAATTCCCTTCATGGTAGTGTTACAACTTTATTCAGTAGTAAATAGATTTGGATTGGGAGAAAAAATGCAATAAAACGGTAATAAAATAAAATAAAATGTAAAATTAAAATATATTAATTTAAAATTCTCATTAACTCCGAAAAAACCCAAAATTCCCCAAAAAAGCCCGAAAATCCCCGAAAAAAACGAAATAACCCGTGTGCAGATATTTTTTGATAAAACCCGGGTTTTGCCAACCCTGCTTAATAATAAATAAATACAAACGGAGCTGCCATGGAATTCACCGACCGGAGTCGGGCCCATCATAATACTATTTTTTTACACTTCTGGGGGGTGAGCAGTGGATTCCGGACTTACGAACCGGCTGTGGTAGGTTTAGGACAGCTGTCTTGCCACATGTGAGCGTTCACCTTGCCACCCATTCACTCCCCCTTCGAAGCCATAGAATTTGAGATGCGCAAATCGCAGTTTTAGATAATTTTTCTAAGAAAGAGTTGATTATTTTTCTGGAAAGGCCAAGATCTTTAAAGAGGTGAAATAGAGATTTAGCTGGCAGGCCACGAGCGCCAACTTCCACCGCGTGAAGGTGAACAGTGAAGCCGTTCCGGGTTACGGCATTTGCAAGATCATGGTATTTATTTAATTTGTACTCGTGGTCTTTTGGGATATTTGATTCCCATGGAACAGTTAATTCTACGATAAGAGCCACCTTCCGAGATAGAGAGTAAAGAGTTATATCTGGACGGAGGGCTGTGCATCCGAGACTTTCAGGGAATTTATACTGCTTAGAGACCGAATCAACCTCCAGAATCCAATCTGTAGCTTTCTCGATTATTGAGAAAGGTTTTGTAGTTAAATGTTTTTTGCCTTTAGAGCCATCCCGCACAAACTGTATTGGGGGTTTGGAGGATACTGTCAAACCCTTGTTGGCACGAGCCACTGAGAGACTAATTACCTCGCGAATAACAGCGAGAACTTTGTCATGGCGGTAAGTGTACCGTCCTTGATCTAAGGCCACCTTGCAGCCAGCTAGAATGTGCCTAGCTGTGCAAGGGGTATTGCTACAGAGGGGACAAGAACTATCCTCGGCAAAGCTCCAACGAGCGAGGTTACTGGGGTCTGGAAGTGTATGCTGAAAGGCATTCAAATAAAATTTCAGCATCTCTGGCGTCCAGTCATAGAGCATTACCTTCCAGTGCATTGGAGGCGGAATGCAAAAGTCACCAATTGTTGTCCAATCATTCTGGCATTGAAGGCCAATAGCATGAGCCATACTCTTGCTGTCGTAATCTCCCCGCAAAAGAGACTTCTTCAAGTCCACGTCGCTCGTGGTTGTACTGCCATACCCCAGACCAGTGCCATTCTGGCTGATTCCAGTAAGGAACCTTTTGTGGAAGTCTACGCGGGCTTGTAGTTCATTTGAATCACTACAGCCACTTATTACGTGCTTCGATATTGCCGGATCTTTGGAATTGCACAGAATCGAATTTTTGGTTATTCTGGAGTTGGCGTAGAGCAGAGAGGGCAGTTTAAGCGCTAGCCCAAAATTTTGTTTGGACCTGAAGAGAGTCGAGGGGTCAGCTGGTTTGGCTAAGGACAGCCAGGATTTTAAACTAGCTGTCACCAGTGCATCTAGACGGGACAGTTGGGTTTTGGTAAAATCGTAAATAAGAAAGGGCCATGACAAATGTGACGTTAGATAATTGTCATAGATCCAGGCCTTACGAGGGCCAGAAATTAGCAAGGCATCTATTTTCGCCAGGCAACTTTTGAAATGCTCTATAACATGATCGCCCGAGACGTCTTTTCCCTGATGGGTGATTTTTCTGCCGAGGAATTTGAAATGATTGTTTGGGTCTATAAGGGAGATATTAGAGCCCTTATAGACCAATTTGGGGTCATAGGATGTAAATTTTGTGCCCATGCGGGCGAGTCCAAGGCAAAAACATTTGGAGGGCTTCACTTTTATACAGCCTGACCAGTCGCAGAAAAGCTCCACTTTCTGTAATAGCAGGGAAAGCTGCTTGGGGCTTCTGGTAATGAAAGTTAGGTCGTCGGCAAAAGCGAGGCACGACGAGGTGTATTGGCCGTCTGTTTTAAAACGGTAGCCCCACTTCCTGTCAAACTGGCTCAGGCTTTCCAGAAGTATATTAAAAACTATATTAAAAATCGTCGGGGAGAGGCAACAGCCCTGAAATAGTCCAATTGAATATGGTATAGAGCGGGTAGTCCATTCTTGCGTTTTAACATGGAAAGTCAGACAGTTGTAGTAGGAGGCTACAATGTCACGCACGACTGGTGGGAAGTTGTACCAGCGGAGTGCAAAGTGGAGGAGACTGTGTCGGACTGACCCAAAGGCATTCTCTAGGTCGAGCCAGCATACATTGATTTGGCGTTCGTGCTGTCTCGCATCCTTGATGGCAGCAGCCAGGAGAGAGTTGTGCTCGAGGCAGCCCGAGACGCCGCGCATGAAGCCTTTTTGAACTGATACTCCAAGGTACTCATTCCGGTGCATGAATTCGCTCATCCTCGTGTGGACTATGCTAAAAAAGATTTTGGCCACAGTGTCTGTGAGAGCAATGGGCCGAGCGTCCTTTGGTCCGGTGCAAACTGGGACCTTCGGAATTAAGATGACTGTCGCTCGGCCAAAATTCTGTGGGACTACACCGCTATTCCATATATTTCGGAAGATGGATCCTAAATATTGCAGAAGGCAGGGGCATTTTTTGTATACTAAATAGGGAATACCATCGGGACCCGGAGTAGAGCCCGACGGCTTCCTCTTTACTTGATTAAGAATCTCATCTAGTGATGGAGGTTGAGAAGCAAAAGCTACCGTAGGCAGGGGCGGAGGTGTAATGCCCGGCGGAGGGCTGTAATTATGGAGCCGCATTGGGTCCTCATACGTGGTCGAAAAGTATTCCGTGGCCATATCTTCCGGGATTTGGATTTTTCCCTTGGCGGCAGACAAAACCGTTTTGCTGTAGTTAAAACGGTTTTTGTCGAACCGGGCTTCCTCTTTGGATTTGAGAAATGCTGCCTTGCGCTTGTCGTTTTGCGTTGCTACGCTCTGTATGAGTTTTAGTATAGAGCGGTACGCGCGCGAGAAGTTGTGGCAGAGGGCTTTATCCCCGGCTTTCTTGGCTTCACGTAACTGGCGACGAAGTAGCCGCTTTTGCCTACGGAGCTTTGCCTTAAATGCGTTTTCTCTGTGAACCGGGTCGACATGGGTAGATTTTGGGTAAACACCCGAGAAGTATTCATGGACCGCCACCTGGAAGGATGACAGCTGGACGCTGGCAGGGGCATTACGGTTCACAGAGTGGTCAAGAATAGAAGTTAAATTATTATTATGAAATTCCCAGTCCTCTTTCGCAAGTGAAGGGAATTTTAGAGGAGGGAAGGATACGATTTGCGCGGGTAGAGGAGACCGGTCGGGTGACAAACTGCGGGCAGATGTGGAGTCAAGGGACATGTGAGGTTCAACTCTGTCCGTGACTCCTTGCGACGGTTTAAGACACTGACGTGCAGCGTCGCTATCATCGTGCCCAGCAATGTGTTTATTTAACCATGCTAATCGTTTATATTGTTTCCCGCAGATAAGGTAAGCAAGGTCCGGTGTCGTTTTAGCCGTGTCGTTGTTTGGGGTTTCTACTGGGGTAGCGGGAATTCTCCCCCCCTGATAGGCCGCTTGGGGGCATATTTCCTTTTTTTTCTTTTTTGCTTTATAAATAATCGGGTCCGGCTTGCAAGGCCATCGACCCGATGCGTTCTTTCACGCCGTCCACCGTCTCTCCGGCTGTCACAACTCTTTCGTTGTTGTCATCCTGATGATCAGGGGGTTTACAATAAATACAAACGGAGCTGCCATGGAATTCACCGACCGGAGTCGGGCCCATCATAATACTATTTTTTTACACTTCTGGGGGGTGAGCAGTGGATTCCGGACTTACGAACCGGCTGTGGTAGGTTTAGGACAGCTGTCTTGCCACATGTGAGCGTTCACCTTGCCACCCATTCACTCCCCCTTCGAAGCCATAGAATTTGAGATGCGCAAATCGCAGTTTTAGATAATTTTTCTAAGAAAGAGTTGATTATTTTTCTGGAAAGGCCAAGATCTTTAAAGAGGTGAAATAGAGATTTAGCTGGCAGGCCACGAGCGCCAACTTCCACCGCGTGAAGGTGAACAGTGAAGCCGTTCCGGGTTACGGCATTTGCAAGATCATGGTATTTATTTAATTTGTACTCGTGGTCTTTTGGGATATTTGATTCCCATGGAACAGTTAATTCTACGATAAGAGCCACCTTCCGAGATAGAGAGTAAAGAGTTATATCTGGACGGAGGGCTGTGCATCCGAGACTTTCAGGGAATTTATACTGCTTAGAGACCGAATCAACCTCCAGAATCCAATCTGTAGCTTTCTCGATTATTGAGAAAGGTTTTGTAGTTAAATGTTTTTTGCCTTTAGAGCCATCCCGCACAAACTGTATTGGGGGTTTGGAGGATACTGTCAAACCCTTGTTGGCACGAGCCACTGAGAGACTAATTACCTCGCGAATAACAGCGAGAACTTTGTCATGGCGGTAAGTGTACCGTCCTTGATCTAAGGCCACCTTGCAGCCAGCTAGAATGTGCCTAGCTGTGCAAGGGGTATTGCTACAGAGGGGACAAGAACTATCCTCGGCAAAGCTCCAACGAGCGAGGTTACTGGGGTCTGGAAGTGTATGCTGAAAGGCATTCAAATAAAATTTCAGCATCTCTGGCGTCCAGTCATAGAGCATTACCTTCCAGTGTAATGGACAAATACGCACTGCCGTATGTTTAAAAAAATGTGTTTTTACTATTTTCTTGGAGAGACCAAGATATTTTAAAGAGGGGAAGCAGGGATGTATATTTTGTGCAATAACGATTTACAAATAATCGAACCTGCATATGCTTGCGCAGGTTGCTTTTATCCTTGATGTACTTGGAGCAGACGGAGCATTTGTTGACGTCTTTGCGCGTGTGGCTGGAGTCGAGGTGCCGTCGCAGCTGTGACTTTCGATCGAAAGGCGCCAAACAAACCTGGCAGCGAAACGGCTTCTGCGCCGGATGCACCCCAGCGAGATGCGTGTTGAATTCTAGCATCGTCGGGTAGCTCTTGCGACAGTGCGGACAGTGGAAGAGCTTCCTGCAGAAAGAGATAGGCATTTGGGGTAAAAGTATGAAGTACAATAGAACTCCAATTTTCCGAATCAATTGGGACCGGATCCCCATTCGGATAATCGAAGATTCGGATAATGGGATTCATTCCGAAAAAAGGGTCTATTTTAATTATTTATTGTATATATGTTTAAATTGAGAGAAAAAACTATTTAATATCAAAATTTATTATAAATATCAATATTAATTAACCCGCTCAGCACGTAACATCCATTTGGGGACATGTATGGCGGCCGCCTAAAATCCGAAACATCCGCTACTGGATATCGCGCTCGCCGCTGCGAAAAATGCAATTTACGATTCGAAACGTCGTACTTAATGCTTTCTGACGACGGAACGATATGGCCAAATAATCTTTAATTCGGCGGCCACCGGCGAAAAAATCGAACGGCGATTTAAAAAGTTAGCATAGACGTCAAAACGGCAGTCCATCGGCCAGCGCTGCGGCCGCGTATAGTTCCGCGGAATGGTGGTTTTGTGCAGTGTTTTGTGGATAACAGTGCAGTGTTTACTGGATAACAGTGAGTAATTTGCATTTTTAAGTAGTTTAGGCATTAGGATTAGTCAATTGAGATAGTCCATTTGCTGTTTTTCACGAATTTTTAAAGAAAACACTTCGGCGACAACAAACGGCTTGCGAAAAAATGGTTGTTATTATTTTGTAATGTTTATGAAATATCCCGATATATTGCGAAATATGACGTAATGTCGCTTTAATTTACTAACAAAATAAGTATTGTTTCATTTACATCCTAAGTTATCACATAATTAGGCGTATTTTGAAAATTATATCTTGTTTTGTAAAATGAATCGCGCAAAGAAACTTGTTTTGATAATTACTATGAGAGAATAAAGTGCGATTTTCCATAGTTTTTCGATGAAATGTGACTCTTTGGAGTATAGTAATTAGTTATTAGACATATAATAAGTCTATGATAAGACAATATAATTGAAAAAATCTAACGAATTTTATATTATGAGCATTCAAAGTTTATTATTAAGTTCGGACGCGGAAACTCTCAAAACTTTAGATTTTTCTATAATATCAGACAAAGCTCAAAGTTCTGGTGTGATTTCTAAGAAGTGTGATGTAGTAATAAAGTTATTTTGAAAGAATTTCATATAAAAAATACCATAAGTAGTCACAAATTAAAAATTAAAAATTTTTTTTTTACGAGAATACATAAAATTTTTCTTGGCTGAATAAATAAATATTTTTGTATGCAAATAAGTAAAAAAAAAATATCGTTTTGGTAAAGCATTTAATAAATAACATAACTGTATTTACAATTTTTGCATATTTTACGTATTTTGTGACAAAAAAATCGAAATGATTTTATAGGCGAGTTTTTTCAGTTTGCCAATTTTGTAATATTTATTCATTATTATCTTAATTGTTTTACGAGATAAGGTTATAATGTTTTATATGTCAAATTTCAATGCGATCATTTTTCTCTTTATCTTTTTTTAATCCGTTTAGTGGTTTATAAGTTATGATCGTTTTTCTCAAGGCCGTTGACTCGCGTCGATTTTTTGCCCGAATATGTCGCGCGCAAAAGTGATAGGTGAGTTTTTACCTCACAACAGGAGGGGTTAAATGTAAAGGCTGCTTTTTTGCATATTAACCCATCGAGCCTCAGAGGGACCGATCGGACACAAACGTAAAAGCACAGTTGCGCCTCGTTGGGACCGATCGGACTCTAAAGTTAGTATTCTAAAGTGCTAATATGCAACAATTCTAAAGTGCAACAACGGTTTAGGAAAAATTAATATTTTGGTCGGCCGCTGAAGTACGACTAGAGCGCCCCCTGGTGGATCGATTTCAACCACAATCTTTCCAACTCTTGCCATGACCAAATGATGCCTGCATGCCGAATTTCAGATAAAACGGATGAAGCGTTTGGGAACTATCGTGGAGGAATACATGCACACATACACAGACACAACGAAGCTGCAATGAAATTTTTCCGACCGGAGTTGGACATCCAGCCGACCGAAGTCAGGCTTATTATTACACTTCTAGGAGAACCAATGAGGACTGGGATAAATACAAAACGGCACAAAAACACTACAAGAAGCGGATCAGATTCCGGAGAACAGAATCCTGGCACAACTTCTGTAGTAGCATAATCTCAACGAACCAAGCCGGAAGAATAAAGAAAATCCTAGCTAAAGGTGAGCCCAACCTCCTAGGCTCCCTAAAAAAGGAAGACGGCATTTACACAAACACAGATGTAGAAACCAGCTCAGTACTCCTGGAAACACTTTCCTGGATGTCAAATCACAGAAGATCCTGAGTGGCCAGACGAAAACTACAGCGCACCAACAACCCAAGAATGGGAAGTCGCAAACAAGATAAAAACTGCGGACAAGATAAAATGGGCCCTGAAAAGGTTCAAACTCTTCAAATCCGCAGGACTGGATGGCATTTTCCCAGCATTACTACATTGGCAACCGAACCATGCAACAAAATACCTACTACCAAACTATAGGGCCTGCATAGCCTTCAAATACATTCCAAAGGCATGGAGAGAGGCAAAAGTAGTCTTCCTACCGAAACCAGGAAAGGAGGACTACTCACACGCCAAATCCTTCAGACCCATCAGCCTAACGTCTTTCTTACTAAAGACGTTAGAAAGACTGATGGACCGTCACCTAAGGGATGGGGCACTAAGAAATAAACAACTACACCCACAACAACACGCCTACACAAAAGGCAAATAAACAGAGTCGGCACTACACATGGTGGGGCACAAAATAGAATCGGCTCTAACAAATAAGCTGTCAACACTCGCTGCCTTTATAGACATAGAAGGCGCTTTTGACAAAACCATGCACAACAGCATAAACCACGCCCTACAGGAACTTAAGGTGGAACCAGTTACCATAAAATGGATCACGGAGCTGGTTAGCAAAAGGGCGGGTTACACTACTATTGGTTACGCCGACGACCTAACAATAATGATAAATGGAAACGCAGAAAACATGCTATGTAAAGTCATGCGCTCAGCTTTGCAGATAGTAGAAAAATGGTGTGACGAACATCAATTGTCAGTAAATCCGAAAAAGACGGAACTCATCCTTTTCATTAACAAGAGGAAGTTACCAGAACTACAAGTACCAAAATTATTCAACACCAAACTCTCCCTAACAAATCAAGTGAAATATCTGGGAGTCATCCTTGACAGTAAACTAAACTGGGCGAGTCAAAGAGGGCCTGCCTAACTTTTTGGCAGTGTCGGAGACTAGTGCGGAAAAATGAGGTCTCAACCCAAAAATCACACTCTGGCTGTACACATCAGTCATCAGGCCATCTCTGACTTATGGATTAGTTGTATGGTGGTCCAGAACACAACTGACCACAGTGAAAGCGAAACTCCAGAGCCTGCAATGCTTAGCGTGTGTAGCAGCCACTGGATGTATGAGAACCACGCCATCGACCGCACTAGAGTACCTCCTAAACATGAGACCTCTGGATCTTATCATCCAAGAAGAGGCTAAGGCAGCCGCTCTAAGACTAACAGCAAATGGACTGTGGAAACAAAACACAGAAATACCACTCTCAAAAATTCTGAAACGGGTTTTAGAAGAAATATCTCTTCTGGACGCACCCATGGACAGAATAATATGCCATCATGTCTTTGATCGTAGATACAATATCCAACTCATTGCAGAACCAGCAGATCACTCTGGTACAAATGAAGTAAGGATATACACAGATGGCTCCAAAACCACTCAAGGTACCGGAGCCGGCGTCTTCTCAAATGATCTAAACATCAAAATATCAACTACCCTAGGCAACTTAAATACGATCTTCCAAGCAGAATGCATTGGCATCACCAGAGCAGCACAGGCAGTTGCAGCCAAAGATGTCGGAGACCTAAGTTTGAAATTTGTCTCCGACAGTGCCTCCAGGCTACAAGCGCTAGCAAAAAATACTATAACCTCGTCCTTGTACTGGAATGCCACAATGCGATTCAATCCATTGCAAGGTCAAATAGTGACCCTGCAATGGATTGAAGGGCACAGCGACTCACTGGGCAACGACGCGGCAGACGAACTGGCCAAAAGGGGATCAAAGGAAATAGTATATGGACCGGAACCCTTGATGCCCATACCCCGGCCCAAATAAAAACATGGCTACGCAGGAACACCGACGAAACCCACCTTACAGAATGGAAAAAAAACGCAGGATGCAGGCAAACAAAGAACGCGGTTCCGGAAGCGTCTAAAAAACTTGCCCGCAACCTCACCAGATTAAAAAGGGACAAAATCCGTACAGTCATAGGTACTATGACAGGCCACTGTTCCCTTAACAAACACCTGTTAACCATATATTGAGTTGTCAACTACAACGGGCGAGCCCGTCACCACAGGACGTTTTAACGATTAGTCGTTCTATCGACCTGCAGTGAGCGTAGAAGACTTAGGACATAACAATCCGACGTCTAGCTACGCCACAACCAGTAAGAGGCCAACTCCTTACCGCGAGATAGCCAGGAATTACTTCCCGGCGGCTCGAGACACTCGCGCCCTTACTTCCAATTGTGACCAGATTTCTCCGGTCTCTCGATTGGTTCCGAGTTCGAGGTCGCTTGCGCGGTCCTCTCCCTTATGAAGCGGTGAAACGGTGTAAACCGAATCTATCGCGGATCAAGGCGTCCTTTGCCCGGCTCTGAACCGGGATCGGATGGCCAATGGTCATTTCAAGAGCAGTCGCCGTAAGGTACGCAACCACCCCCGCTCTATAGGAAACAATACAGTTTCCAGACTCCCCCGACTGTTAGTCGGAGTGCACAATCGATTGGCTTGCGCCGCACGGTGCGCAGACCGTCCAGGAGCACCAGAGGTTTGATTCCCAGGGGAAACTGGTTTCGCCCCCCAGAGTCCTACCCAGGTTCGCACCCCGTACTGGGAGGCCGTCGGATGGGTGTTGACCCGTGAGTGTGACCGACCCTGAACACATGGGTCATCCTGGCCAACTCATCATGGGCCCGTTAGCTCCCACCTGTTTACCATAGGTGCGACAGACAGCCCTCTATGCAGAGGATGCATGGAGGAAGAAGAAATGCCACAGCATGTGCTCATGGAATGCAGGAGTGTGGCAGAGCAACGGGCAAAAATACTACCATCTCCAGCATCCGTCCCGGAGGCTTGTAGCAACCCAAACAGGCTGCTAACCTTCTGGGACAGCCTGGGTTGGCTGGAGTAACATAAACACAAATAGAAACATGAGCCACGCACAACGGCCCAATCAAGAGGCCAAGTGCGAGAAAAAAGCCCAGACAAACTAACTAACTAACTACACTTCTGGGAGGTGTAATAATAAGCTCGACGAAGTCGATTAATATTATTACACTTCTGGGAGGCGAGCTGTGGATTCTACCCGGACTAACGACAGGCTACGTACTCTATTCGTATCGACGCTCGAAATGCAAAACTGACTAAGCGACATTAAGCAAACTGAACATGAAAGCAATTTAAAGTTAAAATATTTTAGGATTGGGATTTGAAATTCGCCTAATTGTTGGATTGAAATCATTATAAAGACATAGAAATATTATTTTTATAACTATCAAAGATATTAAAATGTCACTAAATATTTAAAGTTTTAATCGCTCTCGTGTCAAGTTTACTCAATGTCGCTTAGTCAGTTTTGCCTTTCGAGCGTCGGTATCATAACTCGTATGGAATGAAAGTATCGATATGGCCACCTGCAGATATCGGCGGACGTGTCGCAGAAGGGATCGGAGCATTCGTCGCAAATGACGAATATCTCGGTCTCGGGCTCGGGCGTGGCGGGCGCCAGCTGGTCGAGCATCTCCTGCTTGAGCGAGTCGTGGTCCAGCGCCTCCAGCGCCGGCTCCTCCTTGACCTTGGCCTCGGCGCCGTTGTGGTAGTCGCCGCCGGTGACGCGCGAGGTGGAGGCCAGCATCCACCAGGGGTTGTAGTGCCAGGGCGGCAGGTTGGCCTGCGCGCGGCTCTCGCCCTTGTCCTTGTCCGCGCTCGCGTAGCCCGAGAAGCCGGGGATGTCCGAGCTGCTCAGCTTCTGCTGTTTCGCCTCGAATATGCTGTGCGGCGATATCAAACTGTCGTAGTCGTTCGGGTCGTTCTTTCTGTTCCCCTCCCTGTCGCCGATATCCTTCTTCGAACTCATCTTCCGCTCATTTATTGACAATCTAGAAAAGAACAATATTATTATGTCCTCATTTATAAAGTAGCCGCATCGCAAAGGAAATTTAGGAAATTGTATGAAAAATACATATTATATCCGACTATCTACCGCAAGTCGGTGTACCGCAAAGAAGCGTCTTATCGCCGCTACTCTGCTCTCTTTTTATCAATTCCTTATCTAATTCTCTTCATGCAAAATCTTTTTATTCCGAATACGTCCAGATCTATTCATACTTTCAGCAAAATGGCAGTGAAACAGTAATCGCTGCAATTAACGCTGACCTGTATAGCATATTGGAGTGGTCAAAATGCCATGAATAGCTCCAGGCCAGACCATAGCTCGCAGAACCGACAACCATTGGGAAAAAAGGTTCTTGAATGGGACGGGCCCCCCGCAAGATGGACTGATGACATAGCTAAGGTCGCAGGAAGTAGGTGGATGAAGGCGGCTTAAGACCGCTTATCATGGCATTCTATGGGGGGGGGGGGGGCTATGCCCAACACTGGACGTCTACCGGCTCATGATGATGATGATAATGGGCTCCTAAATCCCTCTAAAACACAGGCGATCATCATCGGCAGCAGTTTCTACACCTCGAGGATCGACATGCAATCTATATCAAAAATATACATTGAGACAGAGAAAATTCTATATAGCATGCAGGTGAAGAACCTTGGTGTCCATTTCGAGCAGAATCTGTCCTGGCACCAGCACCATATTAGGGAATAGAGAGGAAAGAACCTCAAAATTTTCTCCCAGAGAAATTAACAGACAACCTGCCAATCTTTGCTTCTTCCACTTCATTAATATGGAGACGCTGCCTTCCTCGATCTAACAGAAGAGCTGGCCACCAAGGTGGCAAGGAATCTTGGTCTGTATCCGCTTTTTATGGCCTCAGGAAATATTTCATATCCCCAGGTCATATGACCATATCTTGGATTACCAAAGTAGACTGCAGAGGCTTACCACCATAAGAATATTGATAAACCTTAAACATAATGAATCATGTCGAGGTCACTTCAAAAATCTCAGTATTCTAACGCTACCATCACTATACATATTTGAATGCATAAAATTAATATTAAAAAACATAGGAAAAATAAAGACCCAAAAAGAAATTCACTCGCATTTCACCAGATGTAGGCACAATTTAGCATTACGCCGTCCATCTCTGGAATTATTCAAAAGGGATCCAAATTACGTTGGAATGGCGTGTTACAATAAACTGCCTGAGAATATCAAAAGTATATGTAGAAACGGAAATATCACCCAATTTAAATCGAAATTAAAAGGCTACCTTATTGCGAGAGAATTATATAATATTAACGAATTATAATTAGATTACTGACAATTTCCATCTCGATTTTTTTTATTTAACTTGACATTTGTACCATTTTATTGATTATTATATTATTACTATTATTTCTAATTGTCTCCCATAATCAATTATAATTCTTACTTACAGGACCATTTAATTTTAATATTATAATTTCATGACTATCTGTAGTTATAAATATCTAATATAACTCAATTATGTGGTGAGTCTCTAATGAAATATTTAGTATACATTTTAAAGTTATTTTAACAGGCTATATAAAATGTCTAAACAACTATGTAAAGTTTTTGAAGACAATAAATGCGATTTGATTTGATTTGACCACCAGCGAGACGAGACAAGTTAGAACTCTCTGCCTGTTATATAGAATCCTCACAAATGACCTACCTAAAAAACGTTTATAAAATGCCAGAATGTATGTATTACAAGAACCTTTTTCATTTATCAAAAAAAAAAAAAAAAAACACTAGATTCAATCGTTGTAGTGGCGTAGTGGTAAATCTGATAGAAAACAACCTCGGACACGCAATATTTATAGACATATATTTTTTTTCACTCTTTTTAAGATTTAAAAAAAAAAACTACTTTAACCTACCACCATATGGGTGTTAATGTATTGATTTAAAAAAACTATTTATTGAGGCCGAATAAATTATTGCAGTTTCGGAATCAGCGTGGTAAATATAGTCGGGTGATGTTAAAACATCAACAATTTAGAATAGCCTATTATACATTAATGCTAAATCTGATAGAAAAAAGCCTCGGATTCAAGACAAAACAAAATTGAAATTTAAATACATATTTTTTCCACTCAAGATTGTTTTTAAAAAAAACTAACAACCTACCAAATTGGGAATATATTAGGTATACCTTGCGTATCTAAAAAAAGTCAGACTACTAAATTTGATAATTTTAATAGTAAATCTAAAAGAAAATCGGGTGGGCCTTTTTTTTTTTAAAGAAACTAACCTAACATACTAACAAATCGGTGGGTATTTATGAATTGTTTAAAAAAGAAACTAACAACCTACTGATGAAATGTAGGTGTTTGACACCTTTAAATGCCTATATCTCTCTTATTTATCGAGTCCGACAAAAGATAATGCAGTTTCGGAATCATCGTGGGTGATATTAAAAAATCAAAAATGTTTTTGACGCTTCTTTAAATGCCTATATCTCGCTTATTTATTAAGGTCGAATAAACATTATTGCAGTTCCAGAATCAGCATGGTGAATATATACCTATCAGTAGTCGAATGACATTAAAATATCAACAATTTAGAATAGGTTTCTATTATACATTAATACCTTCTATTGTGTTCCGTTGCAACGCAATAATATTTCAAAAACAAGACGAAGAATCGAGAATTTCAAAATTTCACAAACAGCTATTGTTCATTTGACTGCAACAAAGCAATAATACATCGAGACGTCAGACGGAAACGCAATATAAACATAAACAAACCAAAATCGCCCAAAACGCACCAAAACACGCATAAACAAGCATCTCGATAAGACAAACTAAGCGAGATGATAAAATGAAACGATAAAACGAGCGGAAGCGGCATTAAACGCACTCTGGGAAGCGCAAGCTCGATATCGCGTCCCTTCTCCACCAACAACCGAAGAATCGACAAACCTGCGTGTTTATTCGGCAGTTCCACAGTTAAACCACTGCATTATGTGAACGGGTATCACATCGTCGTCGCCGTTTGCTGATTAAAGTAGTATTTCGCCAGGTTTCAATTCAAAACACAAGAAAAACAATGAGAACCTTATTGGAGACAGTTCTCAGTTCTGCTGTCGGCCATTTTGTTTTGACAACATACATCGTAAAAAGTGTTGCCAGGCATCAATCTGATATTAAGCTTGGACAAACCTTTGTCATACTACATCGTAGCTGCATCCACACGCTTGCCAAGTCTTAGCAAACCTTTGCAAATTCTAAACGTGTGGACCGTGCGTTTGGCTTGACTTGTGTAGGCTTGCAAGCGCTTGCCGCCGATCCGATCGCATCAGTTTTTGTACGCAATTCAAAATGCTGCATCCATACGCTTGCCAAGCCTTTTTTTATTATTTGTTGTGTGGGGCTTTTCTAAGGTCTTTATGAGCCTTGTAACACTGCGACCATTGCTGATCTATTGTGTTCGCCACCTACTATAGTTCTGCGCGAAGCCCCGTGTCATTTAAAAACCGTAACAGGCTTTTGGCGCCCGATTGTATTGCCTCCTCAGGTTGGAGGTAAAGACCTCAGGTTGGGTGTATCTTTTACGCATCAGCGGACCACACTCGCACATGAGGTGCGGGGAGTTTCCTCTGCCCCTTGGCAGAACGTGCACATTTTTGTGTCTCGGAGCTTGAGGTTGAACAACTTTGCCAAGCCTTGGCAAACCATTGCAAATTCAACGTATGGATCGCGCGTTTGGCTTGGCTTGTGTAGGCTTGCAGGAGCTTGCCGCCGATCCGATCGGGTCGGTTTTTTGTGCGCAAATCATATTCGCAAGCATCGCAGCACGATGGTACCATAATATTGCATTGTCACCATAGATTTATTATACTACCGTATAATAAATCTATGTAATACTACATCTATGATTGTCTAAGATGTATATTATAATACTACATCTATGATTGTCACCGAATACATAAGTATGCCACAGCCCAATCGGATACCAGCAAGTGTTTTAAAATTGGTTTTCAAATTTTGAAACGGACAACTTACATACGAACATCGCAAGTTAATATAAAGCTTGTAAAAAGGCAGTATGCGAGTAATGCACTCTGCCTCAACAAACTGCAGTTTGCCTCAACAAGCTTAGTAAAGTAATTTCTTCAGCAAAACAATTCAAGCGCCGAAGATTGAGAGTAAACTAAACGTTTACTATATTTTTTTCAAGAGAAATTCTCGAAAAAATAGCATACTAAATTTGTCTCTGACCCATGCAAATCAAATGGACCCTATGCTAAATTTTTCAAGAATCACCCCCATGATATCATATCAAGTTTATTATCTTCAAAACCTTACACATAGTTGTTAAGACTATAGTTGTAAGTACACAATATTTTGGATAGCCGCTTAATATTAAAATAATTAAAAAAATCGGTATTAAAGGTTTCTTAAGAGTCTCACCATATAATTTATAATAATTGTATTAGATACAAAGGCAATCTGGTAATTATTTGACATGATATAATAAAAACAGTATTAAAAAATACTAACTTATATTATTGTACATACTTTAGAATATTTTGTCGTGAGAATTATCAATTGAGTTGTCATGAAATCTAAAATTAATTGGTCCTACAAATACACATTACAATGGATTATAGAGGAGATAATATAATAGTTAATAATAAAATATAATGTCATAATAATATAATACTAAATAAAATGGTGAAAAAATGACAACCTAAACGAAGAAAATCAGAATAGACATTGTCAGTAACCTAATTAGAATTCGTTGATGTCATACAACTCTCTTTCAATAATGTAAGTAGACTTAATTTGGCCTTATGATATGGACTTTTTGTCATTAGATGTCTACGCAAGTCTCTGCTGCCGATCTGCGGAATAATTTCCTCAGTTGGCGGGGTTATATATAACTCTACATTATGGAAAAATCTGTCCAGCGACGCACCGCAGCAAATCTAGCAATCCACCGAATTTAAATCCGACCATTTTTTTAACCGTAGTGCGCGTGCTTCCATGTAATTCTTATAGTTCACAGATTTTCCGAAAATTAAACGCACGAAATTTTATCGCAGTGGGTGGTTAGCCTTATCATTGATTTTATAAAATCAATGGCCTTATGCAGTACCGTGCGCACTGCGGAAATTATTCCGCAGATCCACGGCAGAGACTTGCGTAGATAACGAAAGTCCGAAATTTCCAGCGTAGTGCGCGGACTACAAAAATTCGATGTTTACCGTCTGGCGTATAAAAACGTAGCGCAACGCACCATACTGCAGCGCGCGCCCGGCCTGAGCCCCACCCAAGTAGCACAAATTGGCTAGCCTATATAACGGTCACGACAACGTTTTCGCTACAGCTTTTAGTCACAAGAATTAGTAAAATAGCAGTCATATAAACGTCTATATAACGTATATACCACCGGATTAGGCGAATTTTATACGGCTTTTAGCTGAATAGTGGCTGAATAGCGGCCATAACAGCTATATTAGGTGGCAAAAAAACATATTTTTTTTGGTATGTAAATTTGTTTTTTTCTGTCTTGAAATATTGCTTGTCCGAGGCTTTTTTCTATCAGATTTAGCATTTATTTTTATTTATTTATTTAAGAACTAATTACTATAAAACATTGATTAGCTTACAAAAATAACAGGAACCGAATGGCAAAACCTTAACCTTTTGCTTATTTGATTCTATCACCCAACTGGGACTAGCCCGTTCTAGGGTGGACAGGACTCTAATATTATAATCAAGTTTGCTTGATTGCTTACAAATGTACAAGTTTTAGTACATTACAATGATAGAATCTAGTAGTTTTTTTGACAAATTAAAAGGTTCCTATAATACATAAATTCGAATTAAAAACAAGAATCTCTTTTCGGGGAAAGTCCGCGTGGCCTGGACGCTCTTATTCGAACGCAGCCACTGATCAAACGCAGCAAGAAACGTCAAACGTCAACTTGCTGTCGTGCTTTGACTTGGAGGTTATGTTGTATATTTTCCGTTTTAATTTTATATAATGAGTGCAAGCGCCGATGACTTCGTACCGACGCGAAGCTCAGCCGCGAGAAAAGCCGCCATCGATCAGTTTCAGGTGGTAACCTTTGAATCCGACGAGATATCCACAGAAGCAAAGGCCGCTCCTTTCAAAATGAAAAAACCCAAAGGAGCGCACCAGGCGGGCCAAGGCGAAGAAATTGATCTGAAGAAAGTGAGGCAGGACGTCATCAATTTCGGAATTAGCGGCTTCGATACGGCGAAAAAGCACGAAGCCAAATTGGCGCAATTGATACGTTTAGGTGAGATTTCTCTCCCCTCAATGATCTTTTAGGAATTTAGGAATTTACGCATTATAGGAACCTTTCTCAAAACTAATATTTAAAAAAAACTATTTCATTCCATCATTGTAATGCTAAATGCTTATTTATTGAGTCTGAATATTGATTATTATCACCACACAGATTCAGAATCAGCGTGGTGAATATAGTCGGGTGACGTTAAAAAATCAACAATGTAGAACAGGTCCCTATAATGTATTATTATCACTTGTTTCCGGAATGTATGCAGTTTACCTACCTTTGACATAAAGGTATTCGGGGTCCTTTCCTTCGTGGAGTTCGTTGTGAGTGCGTTGGCTCTAATTGAATGAAGTCCTGCAATTAAATTGAATGATACTGTATTATTTTATTCTGCATCGTTTTATTAATAATTATTACAGCATTCGTGTGTGAATGCTTTCAAGTATTAGTTTTATTAATTCCTACAAGGAATGAATCATACTCAAAATATCATGGGCATAAACAGTACAACCCCGGTTAACTGAAATAAAGGGGAAGAAGCCGTTTCGGATAACGATTTTTTCGGTTTAGCCATGAACGCACACTCAAACCTTTTAAAAGTACATATTTTTGAAAGGTCCGATGGTTAAGCAAATCCAAAAGCCTCTTTGTAGGGTGCACTTACGTTCTTTATTAAACTTAAAATTACTTTAGTATGTACATCAGTCAGACCAGTTTCATCGGCGTTGTAAGTTTTGTCCTTAGTGTAGCCCATGGGTGTAATATTCAAATTCTGTTTTGATAACATCAACCGCGTCTCGGTCTGCAGATAACTTTATTCCACATAGATTCCACTGCCGAGAGCCGTATCTGTTTTATTCTGTCTAAAGGCCCTTACAAACAGAAAGCGGACTGTCCGCGCGGACTGGGCCGCGCTACGGCCGCGAACTTTGTATTGCGTAATATTGCATCATCCTAGTCAAATAGAAGGCGGCCTACCGCAGCGGATTACTTCAGTTCGCGGCGGACAGCGAACCGGTTGCAATTTTTACAGAGTTCGCGCGCGGATTGGTAATAAAAATGAACGAAACTAATGAAAATTTGATTGATCTAGTGAGGGAGTGCAGTTTCTTGTATGACTTGCGTCATCCTAATTACAAAGATAGTGTTAAGAAAGCAGAAGCGAGGAAAAATATTGCGGATAAACTTGATCAAAGCAGTAAGTATTTTTTTAAAGAATTTATTAATAAAATAATTATTTTGTATGTGCCATTTTTATTAAAAATTCAAATAAAAAGTATTCAGATATGAAAATAGTACATTAATAAGTATGTTAAAGATAAAGGCAAAATCATAATTAATGAATTTACCTTTACCTTTCACTTATTTTTAATTTACATTGTTGAAGTAACGAACGAAATGGTTTCGTACTGCATAGGCATCTGTATTTGACCTTTCTCTCGATCGAGCAGTGGTTGAGAAAGAATTGATAAAGTGATTTGGAGGGCCTTCGTCTTGTTCCTCGTTTGCTGTTGCGTTCTGATGTGCTCTAATATAATTATGGAGACAGCAAGTAGCCTTTACAATGTGTACAGTAGTATCAATATCACCCTCGATAGGTCTAAAAAATATACGCCACTTTTGAGCTAAAATGCCGAAGGCATTTTCAACGACACGTCGAGCTCTGCAATGTCGTTTATTGTACGTCAATTTTTCTATATTATCAACGACTGTACTTCTTGGAAAAGGACGCATTAAATAAGTTTCTAGCTTGAACCCTTCACCACCTATAAACACATGAGGGACGGGGGTATCTGTCCCAGGTAATGGCTTTGGAGGCAAATTGTTTCCTTATCAACAAAATCGCGATAGAAGGATGGATTTTGGAAGATAGCACTATCACTGTGCCGCCCATAACTACCAATATCAACAACAGTAAAGTTGTAGTAAGGGTCCACTATTGCTAACAGAACAATCGAGAAATAGTTTTTATAACAAAACTAATTTGAACCACTATTATTAGGGCATTTAATTCGCACGTGTTTTCCATCTATGCTCCCAATGCAGTTCGGATAGTTCCATCGTTCTCGAAATCCAATTTCGGATTTCCTCCAAACTTCCTCCGTTGGGTTGGGCAAATATAGTGGTTGTAGAGTATTCCAAATCTCCATACAAACTTGTTTAATTATGCTGGAAACAGTAGTTCGTCCAACTCTGAAGGAGAAGGCAATAGTGTGATGGGAATCGCCTGTTGCCAAATACCTGAAACAATGACAACATATAACAATTACATTAAAAACCATAGTAACAATCATTTATGCATAAAAGTTGCTGGGGTGTTGTATTACTATTTTTTGTTTACTTTTTAAAAAATGTTTCCTTCAAAATTCTAAAATGTATTCATATAGATTATAGATGAATGACTTATATTGTTTGTTACAGTTGATGCCGTAAAACTCAAATGGAAAAACTTCAGGGATTCGTATGTAAAGTATCTCAAGTATTTAAAGGGAGCTACTGGTTCAGAGAAGAAGTTCAAAAATTGGCCCTGGGCTACACATTTGGAGTTCCTAAAAGATAGTGTTACTCCACGGCAAACTATGTCAAATGTACCTAAGTCAATTGAAACGGATGTTGTTGAAGTAGACGAGGACGAGACAGACAATAGTGGCTCTGTGACCAACGACGATTCTTTAATGCCACCACCTACCAAAAAACTCAAGACTCGTAAAAACCAACACGAAGGCGGTGTGGATAAAATATTACATTATCTACAGAATAAAACGGACAACAAAACTAATAAAACCCACCTCGACCATATTGACCATCTTTTTTTGGGTTACGCAGTTACGTTTAAAAAGTTGTCACCTACAACCAGAGGCGGCTCGTGAATATTTTTTATGGGTGTGCAATAAAAAAAACAGGATATAATTATTTACATTTATTTGTAAATAAAATCCATTCGCCGGTCTTTTTGTCCAGCGAAAACATCTATCACTTTCTTGTGAAAGTCTGAGATGGAATTAATTAAGCGTTTTTCTATGCTTATCATACACAATGCATTCAGACGATCTTGTGCCATAGTATTGCGTGAAAACGTTTTGACTTTATTTAACGTCGAAAAACAGCGCTCACTTTCTACTGACGTCATAGGAATGGTACAAATAATTTTTAGCAGTTTCATGCTTTCAGCAAATACGGATTCTAATGCAAATTCCATAAAATGTTGAAGTAAAGCAACGGCGCCGTCAGCGTTGTGAAAATCTTCTCTGCTATAAATGACTAATAGCTCATTTTTCAGTTTAGTTTTTTCCAGGAAATCATACGTGTTTACCACTTTCTTAAAATCATCATCCGGAAAACTCTTATTGTAGTCTAAAAATTTGTCAGTGTAAAACAATTTGGACGCCAATAAATGGTCTGTATGAACAAATCTGTCTTTTATCTGCATTCGTAATATGTCACACACTTCTTTTCTCATAGCTGAATGATTCACGTTATCAGGCCGACGTTTTTTCTTAGGCGAAGGCGGTGGAACAGCATCACGTAATTCATTGACGACCTTTTCAAATTTAGTGACTTCTTTCATAATTTTAATTGAGTCAAGGGATCGAGACTGCAAACACTTGAACAGCATTTCACAGTGGGGCATGAGCGTCGCGAAAAAGTTTAGCCAATATAAAAAATTGTCTTCATTTAAATATGAAAGGAGCATTTGAGCTTGATTAAATGTTTTTGGGTCACTGTTACGACTGTCCGTTATTGCTTGCATACACTCTTTCAGGGGCTCTAAGTTATCGTATAAAACTTTTACTGTACGTGTATTATAATTCCATCTTGTCTGTGGAGCGGCAGGTATTCTTTTGTGGACGATTTCTTTTAAAAATTCGGATCTTTTCGGCGATCGCGTGAAAAACGATGGAAATGCATGCAAATTGCAAAAGAAGCTTCGTACTGTGTGGTTAATCGATGCACATTTTTCTAAAATTAAATTGAGTTGATGCGCGTAACAATGTACATAATAAGCATATGGGTAGATATTTCTAATAATCTTTTGGACGCCATTTGTACTTCCACTCATGACGGCAGCTCCGTCGTAGCTCTGTCCAATTATTTTTTTTTATCAATATTTAAAGAATCAAGCTCTTTCATGATTTCAGCCGCTATTACTTCTGATGTATAACCCTTAGGTTGTAAAAATTTCAAAAATCGTTCGTAAATTTTACCATCATGTATATACCTTATAATAAACACCAGCTGTTGAATAGTAGAACAATCAGTTGATTCGTCTGCCTGAATTGCAACAAAATCTGCATTTTTTATTTGTATCTGTATTTCACATCTGCAAACTTCATAAATAGCATCCAAAATATCGTTTTGAATTGATTTAGACGTACCTTTAAAAACAGAACTGCTTGATAAGTGCTGCTTCATGGCCAAATCGATCTCTGACACAAAATCAACCAAGCCTCTATATATTCCGGGATTCAGAGATTCCGTAGATTCATCGTGTCCCCGTAATGCAATTTGGAATGCACCACAGAATACCACGCAATCTATTAAGCGACGTAAAATATATCGATTTTCATCAACACGCTCATTGAACTCTCGAATAGATTTTCGATAAGCAGAATCGAGCGCCTTTCGAATATCTTGTCGCCCGATAGATGCCAATTGCACTTCATTTAACATATGAAATCGAGATTGCGAATGTTTTTTCACTTTAATTGAAAGATGCGCTAAATCTTGAACACCAGTTTCTGTCCATACAGTCTCGCCACCACCGCCCGCGCCGGCTCCAAACACAAGACATGGAAAACAAAACAATTTGTTCGTTTCTTCACACCCACATAACCACGGTGTTTTGGTATACTGCTCAGGTTTGAAAACACGTGTATAAGTTTTAGATTTTGTACTACACGTTTGTGTTAGCGTTATTTCAGGACGCGGTCGCCCCTTTGATTTTAGTTCGAGACGCACTTCTAAAGTCTTTTCACAGTTTTTTATGTACGACACACTGTATTGTTCCATTGTTACCGCCAAATAACATGCAAACAAGCTATTTTTCTAATTATTTACAGTCAAACAGTGCCAAAATTCGATATTGCCTCGCGCGCGAGTGTCAATTATTGACACTGACTGACATTTAATTTTGTTTACGTTCGGCAACAGTATGAACGTAGCCGCACTGGCTACGTCCCGGTGGGAGCGACATAGCGAGCCGAGAGCGCATGCGCGTTGTTCACCCGTTGGAGCGGCGCTCTTAATACTGCTAAATTTCGATACAAAATCTTTTGTTTCACGTGCAGGAGATTGTCGATTTTTCTCTTTCGCACTCGTTACATTCAGTGCTGTTTGTTGTACTGAACATTGGTTCATAGGAGCGTATTCGCTGGCGCTCCACTTAGTCGGTCGGATTATTGTTCCTAGCGATGGATTATTTTTAAAAAAGTGTACAGGGTAATTATTGATTTAATTGCTTAAATTTTTGTGGGAGTGCACCGCACCAGCGCTCCTTAGGACGAGCCGTCACTGCCTACAACACAAGCCGTTTTGAAAATGGAGTTGGCCCAAATGTTTGGTCGCGCTGAACTTGCTGATATACGTCAAAATCCAGCTCTGTTTTCTCCCAGAAATGTATCGTGGCAAAATTCCAGCGACTCTGATCATTCCTCCGAAGAAGTGAATTACACTCATCTGCAAAGCGCAAACCAGCCACGAAGTGTTGCTCTCCCTGAATCAGCAATGACTTCAGCAAGTTGGTTCGAAACATTCTTAGGAAGAGAAATGGAACAACAGGAGAGCAGCGAGAAATAAAAAAAAACATTCCTTGTGAACAAATTGAGAAAACATTTTGTGTCAATTAAAAATTTTTTTAAAATTTATATTTTGTTCTTACTAGTGTAAAATATTAATTTAAAAAATCCAAACGAACAATAACAATTATTTTGAGAAAAAATATTTTCACTTACCTCAAGCAGATCGCTAATCTTTCCTTAGTCGGAATGGGTTTCCTCCAGTTAGTGGTCAATTTTGTTATCTTCGGTCGAGGAAGAGTGTGTAAATTTTCAAACAGTTCTTGAGACATTCGAAAATACGTGAAGAAGCGGTCTTCGAATGAACTTAATTCACAGCAGAGTCGATGAAATTCACCGCACTCCTTTCTTTTTTCATTTATCTCGTGTACCTGTTAAGTCAATGTGTAAAATAAGTCAATAATAAATACAAACGGAGCTGCCATGGAATTCACCGACCGGAGTCGGGCCCATCATAATACTATTTTTTACACTTCTGGGGGGTGAGCAGTGGATTCCGGACTTACGAACCGGCTGTGGTAGGTTTAGGACAGCTGTCTTGCCACATGTGAGCGTTCACCTTGCCACCCATTCACTCCCCCTTCGAAGCCATAGAATTTGAGATGCGCAAATCGCAGTTTTAGATAATTTTTCTAAGAAAGAGTTGATTATTTTTCTGGAAAGGCCAAGATCTTTAAAGAGGTGAAATAGAGATTTAGCTGGCAGGCCACGAGCGCCTTAGCCACGAGGCAGAGCGTAAGCTTAGCGCTGGCAGGCCACGAGCGTAATATAACCATATAATGCCCGTAAAAAAATTCACTATTACTATGACATACCCATTTCCTTTTTCGTCTTGTTGCTAAACTCACAGCTAACAAAAGAAGCAATTCTTCTTCGTCAGACGATCCGCTAGACATGATAATTACTTGATGAAGAAAGAATTTGCACTGGTTCGCTGTCACTTTTTCGCGTTCTATTTGACCACTACTAGTCCGCGGCGGACTGCGGTCATTTCGCCCACGGACAGTCCGCGCGGACAGTTCGTTTTCTGTTTGTCTGAGCCTTAACCACCCAGAGCTGCACAAAAAAAAATATTCCTCACATAACAACTCAGCTAACATTTCATATTTTATTGAAGTATCAGGCCAGTCAAAAGGCTTGCTGGTTGCGCGCAAAGTATCATTGCATCAGCATTTGATTAGTGTATGTGGATGTTCGATTTCACTGTCAGATGTTGACTCCGAAGAAAAAGAAGAACGACTTGAACGCTGCCAGTACTGCGTTTGCTCGTAAAATGCCTACCCCCCGCTAGTTTTTATAATTATCCGCCGCGCTGTCAGAACGACAGCATATATATTTTTCAGAGGTTTATGCATAATCTCGCGACTGTACCGCTTTTATTTATCCCCTTCTTAAACCGCTCCGCAAAATCAGAATAAAACTCCGCGAAAGAACTAATCCGCGTCGAGCGGGTCGTGTGTGACATTTTCGAAGATACTTGCATGAGAAATCCACCAGCAGGCCCCTCGAGGGTCCGTAGCAGTGCTGGGACTTCCAGATAGGCGAGGATCATCATCACAGGTCAGTCGGTGTTTTACAGACATATATCTGATTACGTGTTGATGTTTGAGGGATTTGCGCGCATCGATTTTGTCTCATTTTGTAAAGTACCCACATATTAGAATCTATTTATTTATTTTAGTATAATTAATTCACGGTTATGATCCCGCCGTTGTTCAACTATTTACACGTTGAACAACCACTTGCCTTTTTCTCGTTATCGAATGAACCAAAAATAAAGAACTTCGCCTACTTTTCCAAAGTCGGATGTTTTCAGTGATTTTGTTGTGATCAGCAACATGTTTTGAGTTGTGAGAAAACAGTGTAAAGTTTTACATACGTTTGACTTTTTCAGAGGCGTTTCGGATAACCCGGATCTCGGATAACCCAATTTCGGTTAACCAGAGTTCTATTACATATACCTATCTCGCTCACGGCGGTGTGTCATAAATGTTTCAGCTCGTGACGACTCCAGCCAGTCTATTTTGGCTCTCTGCCTTTGATTTCGTATTTACGAAAGTCTGATGTAAGTGAATAAGAAAATGTCTTAACCCTTCGGCTACGTAACGACCAAATTTGGTTGCACATCAGAACACTGGGGGTTTGACAGTACCCTTCAAACCCCCAATACAGTTTGTGCGGGATGGCTCGAAAGGCAAAAAACATTTCACTACAAAACCTTTCTCAATAATTGAGAAAGCTTCAGTTTGGATTCTGGAGGTCGATTCGGTCTCTACGCAGTATAAATTCCCTGAAAGTCTCGGATGCACAGCCCTGCGTCCAGATATAACTCTTTACTCTCCATCTCGGAAGATGGCCCTTATCGTAGAATTAACTGTTCCATGGGAATCAAATATCCCAAAACACCAGGAGTCCAAATTAAATAAATACCATGATCTCGCAAATTCCGTCACCCGGAACGGCTTCACTGTTCACCTTCACGCGGTGGAAGTTGGCGCTCGTGGCCTGCCAGCTAAATCTCTGTTTCACCTTTTTAAAGATCTTGGTCTCTCCAGGAAAATAATCATTTCCTTCTTAGAAAAATATCTAAAACCGCGATATCCGCATCTCAAATGCTATGGCTTCGAAGGGGGAGTGAATGGGTGGTAAGGTGAACGCTCGCATGTGGCAAGACAGCTGTCCTAAACCTACCACAGCCGGTCGTTAGTCCGGAATCCACCCTTCACCTCCCAGAAGTGTAAAAATTATATATGATGGGCCCGGAATCCACTGCTCACCCCCCAGAATAGTAATAACACTATATGATGGGCCGGACTTTGGTCGGTGAATTCCGTGGCAGCTCCGTTTGTATTAAATTTTTTTTTTTTGCAGGTCATAGATTTTCCGTCATTTATTATATTTATGTTAATCCTTATTTTTAATGTTTAGTTGCTATCAGTAATAAATAAACGTTAAAAATATGTATTTTATTTATTAAAAATTCTTTTACATGTCCTATATAATTGAAGTTACATTTTCTGAGGCTAAAGTATGGTTCTTATCATTGTTAAATAGGTTTCTATTTATTTTTTCAATAATTGGTTCTTTTTTTACGAACGAAGTTACCGCACCTAGCGTTTCGCTACAGGGTAGATTGAAAAGCTGTCAATCGTCATCTGCGGGTAGGCGGCAAACAGCTGCTGTTACTGCGCAGATTATAACAGTTATGGGGCGGGGCGGGTTTGTCGCGTGCGAATTTTGAAAATCTGCTGTCCACACAACTCTCCTATTATCTTGTGCTACGTCCTTGCGCTCGGCGATGGGATTTGATAACATTTTAACCTCCTAAGTTCCAGACAACCTTTTTGTAAAGTTTTTTTGTAAACTTTCAGTACACTTATTAATAATGACGTATTTAGAGTAAAATAGTAAAAAAAAGACATGCACTGGAAAATCTGGTTTTTCATATTTTGAGGTTGCCATTTTAAACGCAAACCTCAGAATAATGTGCTCAGGAGGTTAAGAAGAGGATTCTACGTAGAAGAATGTTTGTGACCCTTGCCTCTATTGAAGTTCGGGGTTCTTCTTATTTCAATGGCTTCCAGAATCATGCGAGGAAAGTAAAAATTCCAACTTTGTTTCTAGCCGCACTGCCTACTTGTGTTGTTTAATACAGGTGCGAAGCCCCCGAAGCGAAAATACAAAAACTACAAAGTACTCATGGAGGAAAGGAAGGAGCAGAAAAAGAAGGAGAGTGATCGGATCGCTTTAACGAAGGTGGGGAAGACGGACAAGGGCCGTTCAACAACTCAAATCTCATCAGCCAAAAAGAGGAATTCAAAGAATGACGTCGGCGCACTGCTGAAAACTTACGGAAAGGTAATGCTCATGCTTCTAGAGATTGGCGTACTTAGCTAGAAAGGCTCAGTAGGGCGGTGCCGACACCCCAGGCTGGTGTAACGATATGTGATCATTCTTTTAGCCGTGGGATGAACGTAGAAGACTTAGAAGCAATACAAATCTACTGTCTAGCTATCCCAACATGCCCGTCAGAGGCCAACGCCTTACGGTGAGGCAACGGGAAATGTTCGCAGCGGGCAGCCTCGCTCCCTGACTACCAGTTTTTTAAAAATATCTCCGTCTGGAATTAACCATCAGGATACTTCCAACCTCCCGACTGGTCACGAGTCCGAGGACACTTGCGCGACTTCTACCTACCGTATGCTCAGCGGTGATTCAGTTTGAATCTATCGCGAACCCAAGGCATCTTTTGCCCGCCTCTGAATTCAGGATCAGGTAGCCTAATGGTCATTTCGAGAGTGGTTGACGACAGGTCAACATCCACCCCTGCTGCTTAGGAGACAGTATATTTCTAAAGTGTCAGAGTATTTTGGCCTTGTGTCAGAGTATTTTGTCCTACGGAGTCGCGGCATGGGGCGCTACTACTAATGATAATCTGGATAGATTGACAAAAGCGCAGAAATTATTATTGAGAGTAATTCACAGGAAAAACCGGCGTCATCCATCTGCCTTGTTATTTTCCCAATCCCATGTGCTATCAGCTAAACAGTTATTCATTAAGCAAGCGCTTCTTGCATTCTACAAATCTAGAGATGACCACGCCCGAACTCAAAACAATCTGAACACAAGAATGTCCGCGAGTATCAATTATATAATTCCGTCAGTCAGGACAACATTTGCCCAGAGACATATATTCTACATAGCCCCAAAATTATATAATTCCCTTAGTGAAGACATGAAAAATTATCCTAACATAAAAATATTTAACCCGTTGAGTATGATACGACCAAATCTGCTTCTGAAACAATTATCCGTTGAGTATGATACGACCAGATCTGGTTCCGCGTTTTTTTCACTTCTTTGACGTTCTCATATTTATTCATAATTATCTAATTGTTTTACAAAATGATATTTCAATATTCTATATTCGAAATTTCAATGCAATCATTGTGCAGTTGTTCTTTTTATGATTGGTGTAGTAGTTTCGTAGTTATAGTACTTTAAGGTCGATGTCGCTGAAAATCCTGCAAAAGAGACAGATGCATCCATGAAAATACCCATTTACTCCAAGGGTTAAAGCAAACCTTAATAGATGGCTACTTAACAGGGGGTATGTAAAATCTGATCAACTTCTTTGCAACGCACGACAATTTATTTAGTATCACTTATCTATTTTTCTTAATTAAATTTTATTAAATTACAACTATAAATGTATATATTTATTACATAGCTATATTTTTTATAAAATTGGTATATTTATGTGTATATACAGGTGGTGGGTCCAAATAATTTATTTAAAAAGAAAACACTTCATTTCTTAAAATTGCATAAAAATATGCACATCTAGAAACGGGCCAAATTATCGCCTAGTTAGATGTGCTATTGGCATTAAAGGTCATGTAAGATGTGTTAAACCTCCCTATATTAATTATTAAATAATTTATATAATTATTATAAGATTACATGACCTATGAATGAACTGTATACCTAATCCTATGTACCTAAATAAATAAATAAAAATAAAAATAAATAGTCTCCAGACTCCTTCAGCAATTAGTCAAAGTGCACAACCGACGTCCAGTAGACCTATCCACCATCTGTGAGGCCTGAGACGCTAGAGTCTTACACGGAGTAGCCTTCCACACGAGGAGGCTTCGGAATAAGAACTGAATCGTGAACTGAGCCGATCCAAGAACAAATGGATCGAATGGCCCAAGCTGCACGAAACCACTAGCTACCAGGTTGAGCTACATAGGCTTAATTATATTAGTAGAGTGTAGGTCATTCCTGTGATGGGAATGGTGCCAGTCTGCCCGCATGAAGTTTGGTCTATTACATAGCTATTCAAAGGTCAATCGTGGTTGCAAAAAATGTTTAAAAAAAATATATAATTATATGAATAATTATATAATTTTGAAGTTATATAATTTGCACAAATAAACACAGAAAAAACATCTTTTGTTGACGAAAATACATATATACAGTATGCGATTTATGTTTCCATTAAGTCATGCATTATACTTTCATTACCTTTAGTTTGTGCAGTATATTTGTACGCTTTGTCGCCAAATCTCTAGCGCAGATGCATGTTGTCGAACAGAGCGGCGAGGGCTCAAACAGCTGCAATGTTCTCTGGGGTATGTACCGTTCAAAAGCCACCCGGAGGCTTCTTTTCAAGGCTGAACCAGTTTCTTCAAAATTACGCACCCACGTTGTAATCGCATGAGCAGATGGGACACGTCCACGATGTCCTAGCTGGTAATGCTGTCGAACTACTCTTTGCTCAGCAGTCACACTGTCACCCTGCTTGTAAAACGCTCTCACAGCGATATCAGAATCCGCACCACTCCAATGCTCCATGATTACTAAATGGCAGTGCGTTCACAACAACTGCGCATCGGTTCCGAATAACTTTGCGCACTACAGTCCAACTCTAATGTTCAAAATTTCCTGTATATGTACTAATATTAAAACTAACCTGTGAAGTGTAGTTCTATCTGCTTTCGGCTGTTTTCTTGCTGGAATAAGCCATGACCCTATGAACCCACAGAAGTCACTTTTGTCAGGAGATTACAACATCAACAGCATGGCTCAAGCTGTTGTCCTTTAATGTCAGAATGACTGGATAACAATTGGGGACTTTAGCATTCCTCCTCCAATGCATTGTAAGATAATGGTGTATGACCGAAATGCCAGAGATGCTGAAATTTTATTTAAATGCTTTTCAGCATACACTGCCAGACCCCCAATAAGTCGCTCGTTGTAGGTATTCACAGGATAGTTCATGTCGTTTTTGTAGTATAACGTAAGATTAGAGATCCTGTCGCGTTATACCAACACAAGAAACAAGAGCGCCACCGCATTTATCTAAAACGCGGAAAAAGAAAAAAATACCATGTTAGGTTAGGTGATGACCAAAAAATTAAAAAATAACCACAGGGTCGGGGAAAGGATTTGGTTTGTCACTAAATTTGGCAAAACAGAGAATAAACCTTCGCAATTTTAAAATAAAACTACAAATTTAAAGTTATGAAAACAAAAGTCCTTTATTCAGCGTAGGTAGTTCCCTCCTTCTATCTCCTCTTCAGACATGTGGTACAGACTTCAGACATGTTGTATTTCAGGTTCATTTTAAAACATCCAGGCGAGAAAACTCCGGGCACGGTTGGCCGATTCGTGGAGTCGAATTTACATTCGTAAAATAAAAGGCGGCTCAGGCAAAAACACGCTGTGACGAAAGGAAAAACCCCCATTACTACAAAACTCGTTTATCTATTATAAATAGGATAGAAAACGAATTTACCGCGTGAAATTTGTAGGACCCGACGTTTCGGTGACGTTGCAGCCGCCGTTGTCTAGGGTAGACTGAAGAGCTGTCAGTCTGTTGTTTTGCGGGTAGGCCGCAAACCGCTGCCGCCACTGCGTAGGTTATAACGGTGGTGGGGGGCCGGGCTCGGAGCGCGGGAATTTTTAAAATCCGTCTTGCACACAACACTCACTGTATCCTGTTTTACGTCTTTGCGTTCGGCGTTCGGCGGCGGGAACATTTTAAGAAGAGGGTTCCACGTAGAAATGAGAGAAATTCCCGCGCTCCGAGCCCGGCCCCCCACCACCGTTATAACCTACGCAGTGGCGGCAGCGGTTTGCGGCCTACCCGCAAAACAACGGACTGACAGCTCTTCAGTCTACCCTAGACAACGGCGGCTGCAACGTCACCGAAACGTCGGGTCCTACAAATTTCACGCGGTAAATTCGTTTTCTATCCTATTTATAATGTCAAACAACCGCGATAGTCTTCGATTTTATATTACGAGCCTCGTTTATCTAATTGAATCCCGAAAAGAATTAAACGCTTACCGAAAAATAGGACCTTGCTCATATTACTTTAAAACGCCGCACTTCTGGTGCACACACCCTCGCGGATCACTTCGCTTTTAGTGGGTTTTTTGTCTCTCAGCGCGAGTCAGCAGTCCCCTCCTCGCGCCATCTTGGAAACAATGTCCCACCTCAATGACGGTGGCAAGGTTTGACAGACCGGAAATGACTGTCATTAAACCAACTTTAGGAGATAAAAAAAAAAACTCATAGCAACTCATGTTCACAATAAAATAGTAATATTAATGCAATATTTATTACATTCATTAAAAAGGTTCTTTTGAACTCGATTTTTATGTAAATGTCATGGCAAGAACACCAGAAGGGTCATTTTTATTGGGCCGTGCAATACGGCTATTTCTATTATGACAGGTCCAATGTCAAAGCTTTTAGCGATTTTTATTGTTTTGGCGATATGCTTTGAGATTTTGAACCATGAATACGAAGCAACTCAAAAACTGAGTAAGACCAATATAAAAAACACGAGAAATACAAGCGAAACATGTTGCAATGCGTGCAACATGTTTTTGAAACATAACATGCCACGCAAATTTGGATTTTTGTTACAGTAGCAATACTTGCACAGCTAGATATATTTTAGTTGGTTGCAAATCTGTCTTACATCAAGATCGAGGCCAGTACACCAACAGCCATGACAAAGTCCTTGCTGTTATACGTTAGGTTTGACGGCACTTCCCATACAGTTTGTACGGGATGCTCAAAACGCAAAGAACCATTCAACCCTAAAACCTTTCTCAATAATCGAGAAAGCTTCAGATTAGATTCTGGAGATCTATTCGATCTCTAAGCAGTATCATTTCCTAGAAAGGCTCGGATGCACAGCCCTCTGTCCAGTTATAACTCTAAACTCCATATCTCGGAAGATGGCCCTTATTGTAGTAAGATGTAAGTATTCCATGGGTATCAAATATCCCTAAAGACTATGAGTACAACTAGAGTTGTCGACTACAGCGGGCGAGCCCGTCACCTCAGGAAGTTTTAACGATTAGTCGTTCTATCTCCTTAGCACAAAAACAGTCCACCGTCTAGCTCCGCCACAAACCCGTAAGAGGCCAGCGCTTTAACCGCGAGATAGCCAGGAGTGTTACCCAGCGGGCTTACACTTACGCCCTTGCTTCTAATTGCGACCAGATTACTCCGGTCTCTCGATTGGCTACGAGATCGAGGTCGCTTGCGCGGTCCTCTCCCTTACGAAGCGGTGAAACGGTGTATACCGAATCTATCGCAGACCACGGCATCCTTTGCCCGGCTGTTCACCCAGGATCGGGTAGCCGATGGTCGTTTCAAGAGCAGTCGCCGTAAGGTCCGCAACCACCCCCGCTCTATAGGAAACAGTACTGCTTCCAGACTCCCCCGACTGTTAGTCAGAGTGCACAGTCAATTGGCTTACGCCGCACGGTTCACAGACCGTCCAGGAGCGCTAGAAGGTTGATTCCTAGGGGAAACTAGCCCTAAGGCCAGAGTCCTACCCGGGCTCGCACTTCATGCTTGGAGGCCGCCGGATGGGTGTTGAGTGTGACCAACCCTGGACAGAATGGGTCTTCGTGGCCAACTCAGCAAGGGCCCATTAGCTCCTTACTATGAGACTATGAGTATAGACTCCATTAGACTATGAGTACAAACTAAATAAATACTATGATCTTGCGAATACTCGGAATGGCTTCACTATTCAGTTTCATGCGGTGGAAGTTGGTGCTCGTGGCTTGCCAGCCAAATATCTGTTTCACCTCTTTAAAGATCTTGGTCTCTTTAGGAAAATAATCAACTCCTTCCTAGAAAAAAATATCTAAAACCGTTTTTCCGCATCTCAAATTTTATGATTTTGAAGGGGGAATGAATGGTGTGATGAGGTGAAGGCTTACATGTGCCCATGTGACAAAACAGCTGTCCTAAAACACAGCTGGTCCTCAGTCTGGAGTCCTTTGCTCACCCCTCCACCCCCCGGGAGCTAATGGTTGGGCCGCTAAGACAGTTAAGCCACTAAACCCCCCTCGTTCTTTGGGGTCGGTTAAACTCACGGTTCAGCTCCTATCATGTAGCCTCCTCGAAGAGGGCCTACCCTGGTAAGGGCTGTTTCCCCTGCCTCTCATTGCATTTATGGTGGATCAGTTTTCCCTGAGGATGTGACCTTCGGGCGCTACTGGGCGGTTTGCGCGCCGTTTCATCATCAGCCAATTGCCTGTGGACCTCGGGCGAATAACTGGAGGAGTCTGGGTACGATATACGGTTTCCTAAGCAGCGAGGGGTGTTTGCTGACCTGACGTTAGCCGCTTTTGAAATGACCAACTGGCCACGTGATTCCGAGTGGATAGACGAGCAAAGGAGGCCATGGTGTGCGATAAATTCCAACTGAATTATAGCTGAATTACATCAGAAAGAGACCACGGAAGCAACTTTAGACCCGTAACCAGTCAGTAGGACGGAGAAATTTTGCCATAAATGGTAGTAAGGGCACGAGGTCGGCCCACTGAATTCACTTTCCACTGCTTTGCGGTTAGGCGTTGGCCTCTTACGGGGGAGTTAACGTAGCTAGACGTTAGACTGTGTTGTCCCTAAGTTTCTATGTTCACTCCAGGTTCAAAGAATGATTACATATCAGGTTCACCTGTTGTAGATGACACCTCGAAAGTGCTCATCCCCCCCCCCCCCCAGACAGCATTTGCAAGACATGTGCATGTGCAAGACAGCATTTAAGTCGTACATTGGCTTTGAAACATAAAGATGCGGACATGTGAACTGCCGACTGACTAGCGGCCTTTTACAAAGAAGCCAGCTGGCCTCTTTTTCGCCGCATACCTGCCAAGTCCATATTTATTGAACATTCAATGTAAAGTAAATTAATATTTTTTTTTTGCTTTCAGCCAACTCTAAAGGGATTGAAAAAATACAAATCAAAGAGTTGATTATGGATTGAAATAAACTGAAGACACATTGTGCTTGAATTTTGTATTTTTCAATATTTAAACCAATGTTGTATAGAAATATTTTATATTGTCTCAATAAATAATATCAAACATATTTTTTCTTGTCGCTTCTTTATTTAAAAAAAAAAACTAATATATCGTAATATCAGCCTGGGGTGTCAGGTTCGCCCGTTGCAGTTGACAGCTTCAAAGTGCGCTTAGAAGAAAATCACTTAGTCATAATTTTGGTGGCATTTTTGGTTTCATAGGTATCTATTGGCCATTAGTTACCACTATAGGTCCTGTAACCCGCTCACCTTTCAAATAGTGACCCTAGCAATCCCCTAAAAGGGTTTTGTTTTATTATTATTTTTTTTAAATTTACGAGATTTACTAAAAACAGAGTATTACTAAAATGGCCATAAAATCTACAGTTTTTGAGCTACATACAACTTATATATGTCAAAATTTTCATTAAATAATGGCGCACATAAAAGAAAATATGCTCAGCCAAATTTCTTCAAAATTTGAAAAAAATGTTCAATGTTCAATTTTTGAACATTTTCGAAAAACAAAAAGGCAATTTCTACAAAATCTGAAAAAAATGTATTTTGTACCTCAGATTACACCTAAAAAGTGTACAAAGTATGGATGTGGGTTTTGTATCGTTTACGAGCTATGGCGGTCCGAAGGTACCTCTGCATAGGTGGTTAGAAGTGAATTGCATGGTATATCTCTCAGTGGCGTCTTTTGTGATGGTGGCCGCCTTGACACCCGACAAAATCTGAGCCCTGCATGCCCTAGGGGATTGTTAGGGTCACTATTTGAAAGAAGACCAGTAGCAGGATCCACGATGGACGGAAGCCGCACACGTCATCTATAGCAGCCTGTATATGTGTCCATTATTTGTCACAGTCCTTTATACATGGTGTGTCCGAAAAGTAATGTCACTGATTTTACTGTGAAGCGAATACTCGTTGCAACGCGCTCGGACCAGGAGTCAGCTTACGCATGCGCCATAGCTCAGTCATCTCCGACCATCCGGGGAGTATAGACAGGCATTTTCGTGGAACTCGTTTTTGTCTCGCCATGCAGCGCTCGACGGAGCATAAGATTGCCATCAAGTTATTTTCGAAACTTGGAAACTCCACTGTGATTTTTTTCCTAATGATAAAGAGAGTTAATGATCGAAACGACGTCTACTGGTGGCATAATAATGTCTGGCGCCGACTGCCTCTTACGTGCAGCTGCTTGCAGTTGCTTGCCGCGCTAGTGGGGTTTGACGGTTGACGCGCAGCGACGCGACGCGTAGGTGCAGGCACACCTTTAATCGTGTTGTGGCCGATATCGGCCAATTGTGGCTCTAGGGGTTAATCCTGAGTATTTTGGTATCTATTAAAGCACTCTAGATGGTAGAAGGACGGGATAGGAACCCACGGAAGAAGAAGAATATCGGAAAAAGACGAATATTTTCGTCTGAAACTTTATACATGTTGAGTACTTGGGTATCTGTTAAAGTACGGCGAGATAGAAGCCTACGGAACATGAAGAAGAATATCGGAAGAAGAAAAACATTTTCATCCGAAACTTTATACATCCTGAATACTTGGGTATTTATTAAAGCACTCTAGATAGGACGGGATAAGAATCCACGGAAGAAGAAGAATATTTTATTTCAAAGCTTTATGCATCCTGAGTACTTGGTCTACCTTATTTGAAGTTAAGTAAAAAAAATAAGCACTCTAAATAAAAAAAATAAAATACAAACGGAGCTGCCATGGAATTCACCGACCAAAAATCGGGCCCATCATATGTAATTATTACACTTCTGGGAGGTGAAGGGTGGATTCCGGACTTACGACCGGCGGTGGTAGGTTTAGGACAGCTGTCTTGCCACATGTGAGCGTACACCTTACCACCCATTCACTCCCCCTTCGAAGCCATAGAATTTGAGATGCAGAAATCGCGGTTTTAGATATTTTTTCTAGAAAGGAGTTGATTATTTTCCTGGAGAGACCAAGATCTTTAAAAAGGTGAAACAAAGATTTAGCTGGCAGGCCACGAGTGCCTACTTCCACCGCGTGAAGGTGAACAGTGAAGCCGTTCCGGGTGACGGCATTTGCGAGGTCATGGTATTTATTTAATTTGTACTCGTGGTCTTTTGGGATATTTGATTCCCATGGAACAGTTAATTCTACGATAAGGACCATCTTCCGAGATAGAGAGTAAAGAGTTATATCTGGACGCAGGGCTATGTATCCGAGACTTTCAGGGAATTTATACTGCTTAGAAACCGAATCGACCTCCATAATCCAATCTGAAGCTTTCTCGATTATTGAGAAAGGTTTTGCAGTGAGATGTTTTTTGCCTTTAGAGCCAACCCGCACAAACTGTATTGGGGGTTTGGAGGATACTGTCAAACCTTTGTTGGCACGAGCCACTGAGAGGCTAAGTACCTCGCAAATAACAGTAAGGACTTTGTCGTCGCGGTAACTGTACCGCCCTTGATCCAAGGCCACCTTGCAGCCAGTTAGAATATGTCTAGCTGTGCAAGGGGTGTTGCTACAAAGGGGACATGAACTATCCTCGGCATAGCTCCAACGAGCGAGGTTACTGGGGTCTGGAAGTGTATGCTGAAAGGCATTTAAATAATATTTCAGCATCTCTGGCGTCCAGTCATACAACATTACTTTCCAGTGCATTGGAGGAGGAATGCAAAAGCGGGATGGGAATCCACGAAAGAAGAAGAATATTTTCGTCCGAAACTTTAGTACTTGAATACCACATCTTGAGTACTTGGGTACCACATTTATCATTTACTGAAAAATCGACTCGAATAAAGGGACTAGTAAAACTCTACTATACACAAAAGAGGGTGACTCAGAACTACATGAGATGGTAAATGATGGTTTTAAAAAGTGGCGGCGCTAGACCACACTTAGACGTCGGCGAAATTAGGTTCGCGAGGCCTTTTTTATTTCCCAGTCAAAAAGAAAACGTAAGATTACATGAGCCGAATTATGGTGAAACTAATGTATGAGTAAACGAGTTTTATTGCTAATCAAATGATGTTAAAAATTACACAAATAGAAATTAAAATAGACAAACTTTTCGGCTTTTGGCCTCACTGAACTTTTTCAGTGAGGCCAAAAGCCGAATGTTATAGCTAATACTAGCCGCTATTTCAGCTTCAATTGATAGAATTGATAACGCAAATAGACTCTCTTGGGTCATCGTGCTTCTCAAGTAGGTCTTAATCAATTTTTACTTTGAGAAGCTTTCTCAGCGGAAGCTCTACTGACGAGAACTGTGAGCATGATTCTAATTGCTTTGTAAACATTTGGATATATTTCTTCCAAATTATTTTCTAAAATGTACTGAATGAGTTGTTTCGCGTCGTTGACAGAGTCAAGTGAATTCACTTTTAAAAGCTGTAGCTCTTCATATAGCTCGAAGGGCTGTATGTCACTGTTTTCGCCGTCGCCTTCCCGCAGTATTGTACCTAAATCATTACAATGCTTGAGAAGGTCCTCTTTTGATATCGATTTCAAATAACTGATATCATAAATAAAATCAAATTGTTCAAAATATTCATCGAGCGCTTTAAATAGACATTCGGTGTCGACTATAATAGCATCTATTGTAATCGCATCTATTGTTTAGCATATTTTGTAATCCTTATATAGCAAATAATTTAAAACATCATTGGCTTTACTACTTGTATATATTATGCTTATACGTATTTTTTTGTTATGCTGTATGTTTTTAACAAAAATAAAATAAAATAAAATAAAATCTATCATTGTGTTAAAAAAGTTAACTCTGCTTCTCGCGCGCGAACTTTCATAGTGTTGCCAGAGGACTCTGGATAATACCCCTAAAGTACTACTCACTCACTTCACTCACGCAAGTGTATGAAAATAAATAAGAATAAATAAATAAAATTTAAATAATTTGTAAAACTTTTGCGAGGTCCCCTCAGGTGCGAGGCCGTCGGCGGTCGCCGACGTCGCCGACGTCGCCGACGCCTAGCGCCCTCACTGGTTTTAAAAACGAAGAACTCGGAATAAAAGTGCGCGAAAACGACCAGAGCAAGATTGAGCAAACTTATAATAATCTGAAAAATGTCCAGAACTAGCAAAAATATATAATAATAAAATCCAAGAGTATGTCAAATACAAAGGGATATATATACATATATGCAAGAAAGGTTACGAACAAAGATGTTTCAAGCAGTGATACAAACAAGGTTACGAACAAAGATGTTTCTAGCAGTGATCAGTTGTGTCACCCCAAGATTTTCACTGCAAGCAGATAACCCCCCCAGGTGGCAAACCCCTAAACCACCCTTCACCCCCTCTCCTGGAGGTACACCCTTCGTTACCAGAATCGGTTGGCTTCTTGTTCCATCTACTTCTGACCTTTAATACCTATTTTAAGTATTATTGAATTAAGTTCAGCCCTTTGTCTCTGATTTCATTGTGTTCTAATTTTTTCTGTAGAATATTGTGGTTATTGCAGTCAAATGCTTTTGATAGGTCACAAAATAGACCAATAACTGTTTTTGAATCATTCAAAGTTATTTATATCACGTATTTACATATACACGATTATGCTATATAATTTAGTATGACGCTATATAGAGATAATTTAATATCTAAATTAATAAAAATTTTGTGTGCATTCAGCCAACTCTACGGGGATTGAAATTACACAAATCAAAATTGTGAATTAAAATACACTGCAGTACCTAGTTAGTTTGTCTGGGCTTTTTTCTCGCACTTGGCCTCTTGATTGGGCCGTTGTGCATGGCTCATGTTTCTATATGTGTTTATGTTACTCCAGCCAACCCAGGCTGTCCCAGAAGGTGAGCAGCCTGTTTGGGTTGCTACAGGCCTCCGGGACAGATGCTGGAGATTGTAGTATTTTTGCCCGTTGCTCTGCCACGCTCCTGCATTCCATGAGCACATGCTGTGGCGTTTCTTCTTCCTCCATGCATCCTCTGCATAGAGGGCTGTCTGTCACACCTATGGTAAACAGGTGTTTGTTTAGGGCACAGTGGCCTGTCATAGTATCTATGACTTTACGGATTTTGTCCCATTTTAATCTGGTGAGGCTGCGGGCAAGTTTTTTAGACGCTTCCGGAACCGCGTTCTTTGTTTGCCTGCATCCTGCGTTTTTTTTCCATTCTGCAATTTGGGTTTCATCGGAGTTCCTGCGTAGCCATGTTTTTATTTGGGCCTGGGGTATGGGCATCAAGGGTTCCGGTCCATATACGATTTTCTTTGATCCCCTTCTGGCCAGTTCGTCTGCCGCGTCGTTGCCCAGTGAGTCGCTGTGCCCTATACTCCTTTGCAGGGTCACTCTATTTGACCTTGCAATGGATTGAAGCGCATTGTGGCATTCCAGTACAAGGACAGAGGTTATAGTATTTTTTGCTAGCGCTTGTAGCACGGAGGCACTGTCGGAGACAAATTTCAAACTTAGGTCTCCGACATCTCACTGAAGAAGCCATTCAAACTTTTTTATATCACGTATTTACATATACACGATTATGCTATATAATTTAGTATAACGCTGTATAGAGATAATTTAATACCTAAATTAATCAAAATTTTGTTTGCATTCAGCCAACTCTACGGGGATTGAAAATACACAAATCAAAATTTCCATCTTGAATTTTAAAGTATTAGAAGTGTCCTAAACATTTACATTTTTTATTTTTTATATGTTTTATTTGACTATCTGACTATCTAGTAATTTAATAATTTTGAATACCTATTAGGCCATATATCCATTTATATTATAAATGTATACTATTTAATTTCTTTTAATATAATTATTTCTACGGCTGCTATTATAAAATGTATATGTATCTAACTTTAGTTTAATTTTGTAACTATAACTTTTATTATTTAAAAAGTGTTAGTAGTAAGTTGTTATAAAACCGCTTGCTGCGAACCCCTGAAGTCGTTAATCACTAGTCAATCAGTTCAGTTGCGTTCAATACGAAACTATATGCCTACCTGCATTATGGATAGCAATATTTACAGGGAAACGAGCGGAATTCATATGAATACGATGCGACAATCACCTCTATATTGCAAAAGAGGGGATTCGCGCTTGTGGATTCTATTCTGCGGTTAAAAAGCTAGAAAAATAACAAAATAATAAAATAAATAATAATAATAATAATAATGATTATAAATTAAAATAGAAATAATTAAAAAATATATATTTTAGATCTTTCCTGACACAACCTGACACAACCGTGGTACTCTAGTGTGACTCCCGAAGTGAGCTCGCCTTAACACAGGGGTGCCTAGCAAGGCGGGCTCGGCTGCTCCTTGCTTAGCATAATAGAAAGATTATCATTTGCGTTTAATGTATGCGCTATGTAACCTGGGCTCAGACAGATGTATCATGCGTATATAACTTTAAAAGCATACGACGGCATTGTATCAATTGACATTTTATTTTCTGTTGTGCTCATGAATTTGAATGTATATGTATATGTAAATAAATAAATATATAAATAAATAAAAATACACTGAAGTACCTATTGAAATTGCATTTTATATTTTTCAATATTTAAACCAATGTTATATACAAATATTTTATATTACCTCAATAAATAAAAACAACATATTTTTTCTTGTTGCATCTTTATTAAAAAAAACAAATTCAAAATATTCTTTTCAATCTCAACAATTAAATCATTCTCTCATGTCGATAAAATTCCTAATCTGATTTTAACCCTTCTCGCCTTCTAGAATATTTCGATATGTAAACAGGGAAATTATCATTTTATTTCGATATCCTCACTTACAACTATACACAGTTACGTAAGTACATAACTCAGTTACGTACGATCGTTTTAAATATAAAAACTGGCAAGACCGCGTCGATCGTTTGCCCCGGTACGGAATGATAGGACCAAAGTATACCGATCGCAGACGTCTCGGCGGTGTTGCGTTAAAAATTAACAACAGCTTGATAGAAAATTGTCTACGGTTTGAATAACAAAATGATGTATAAGAGGCAATACAATGAAAACGACACAGACGATATAACAAGCATGACGCTTCGTTCCGTTGTTCGCTCTGGCGCTTGCTCTCCCGCTTAAAATGATGACATCATGTTTCATGTCCATGTCCCGCGACAGTACGGGGCAGGAAACGATATTCTTCAATGTGATACCGTTCCAGCCTCCATAGTGAAGTCGGACGCACACACGATTCGCTGATCTCACTTCGAAAGCGTCTAACTAATAAATGGCACACTTGGAGGTGTCGACTACAACAGGCGAACCCGTCACCCCCGGAAGTTTTAACGATAATGATTGTTCTGTCTCCCGTGGAGTGAGCATAGAGGACTTAGGGACGATACGAACCTACCGTCCAGCAAAGCCATTAACCCGACAGAGTCCGACACCTTACGGTGAGTCACTAGGAACATCTGGTATTATTGCAGTATAGGAACCTCTTCTAGATTGTTGATTTTTTAACGTCACTAGTATATAAATACAAACGGAGCTGCCATGGAATTCACCGACCGGAGTCGGGCCCATCATAATACTATTTTTTTTACACTTCTGGGGGGTGAGCAGTGGATTCCGGACTTACGAACCGGCTGTGGTAGGTTTAGGACAGATAATTATATTCACCACGCTGAATATTCACCACGCACTATAACTATATTCACCACGCTGATTCCGAATCTGCAATAATATTTATTCGGTCTTAATAAATAAGAGAGTTATAGGCATTCAAAAAAGCGTCAAACCTATACATTTCGGTAGGTTAAGTTTTTTTTTAATTTTAAATAATACATAAACACCTATTTGGCGGTAGGTGAGATTAGTTTTTTTTAAAACTGAGTTTAAAAAAACTTTTTTTTTTTTGTATATAAATTTGGTTTTGAAATTTTACGCGTCCGAAGCTTTTTTCTTTCACATTTAGCATTACAATGATCGAATCTAGTAGTATTTCCTTATTTTTTCGATTTCTGGGAAAGGTTCCTATACTGCAATAATTCCAAACATCTTCCTGATGATCCAGCGGGCCACTTCTCCCCCTGGTTACCAGTTTTGGCAGGATATCTCCGTCTGATATTAACCATCTGGATACCTCCGACCTCCCGAATGGTCACGGGTTCGAAATCGCTTGCGCGGACCTCTCCTGCTGTATGTTCATCTATCGAATCTATCACGTATCATGGCATCTTTTGCCCGGCTCGTTTCAAGAGTGGGTGACGACAGGTCAACATCCACCCCCGCTGCTTAGGAAACAGTATATTTTTATAATCTCCCGACTCAGTCAGCTATTAGAGTGCACAAACCGATTGGCTTTAGCCGCACGGTGCGCAAACCGTCCAGTACCGCCGGGAGGCAATCCCCCAGGGGAAACCGATCCACCGGCCGTGAGGCCTGCGACACAAGAGTTATTCCCGGAGTAGTCCTTCACACGCCGTGGCTACTGAATAGGAGCTGAATCATGAGTTGAACCAACCCGAGAACACATTTGATCTTATAACCCAAGCTGCATGAAACCGTTCGCTGCTAGCAATTGGCGATGGTAAAGACCTCTTCTGGAGGCACCCATGGACAGAATAATATGCCATCATGTCTTTGATCGTAGATACAATATCCAACTCATTGCAGAACCAGCAGATCACTCTGGTACAAATGAAGTAAGGATATACACAGATGGCTCCAAAACTACTCAAGGTACCGGAGCCGGCGTCTTCTCAAATGATCTAAACATCAAAATATCACCTACCCTAGGCAACCTTAATACGATCTTCCAAGCAGAATGCATTGGCATCACCAGAGCAGCACAGGCAGTTGCAGCCAAAGATGTCGGAGACCTAAGCTTGAAATTTGTCTCCGACAATGCCTCCGTGCTACCAGCGCTAGCAAAAAATACTATAACCTCTGTCCTTGTACTGGAATGCCACAATGCGCTTCAATCCATTGCAAGGTCAAATAGAGTGACCCTGCAATGGATTAAGGGGCACAGTGACTCACTGGGCAACGACGCGGCAGACGAACTGGCCAAAAGGGGATCAAAGGAAATAGTATATGGACCGGAACCCTTGATGCCCATACCCCAGGCCCAAATAAAAACATGGCTACGCAGAAACACCGACGAAACCCACCTTAAAGAATGGAAAAAAATGCAGGATGCAGGCAAACAAAGAACGCGGTTCCGGAAGCGCCTAAAAAACTTGCACGCAACCTCACAAGATTAAAAAGGGACAAAATCCGTAAAGTCATAGGTACTATGACAGGCCACTGTCCCCTAAACAAACACCTGTTTACCATAGGTGTGACAGACATCCCTCTATGCAGAGGATGCATGGAGGAAGAAGAAACGCCACAGCATGTGCTCATGTAATGCAGGAGCGTGGCAGAGCAACGGGCAAGAATAATACAATCTCCAGCATCTATCCCGGAAGCCTGTAGCAACCTAAACAGGCTGCTAACCTTCTGGGACAGCCTGGGTTGGCTGGAGTAACATAAATAGAAACATGAGCCACGCACAACGGCCCAATCAAGAGGCCAAGTGCAGGAAATAGCCCAGGAAAACTAACTAACTAAATGGCGATAGTAGTGATCGGTATCGTGTAGCTTGGGCCTTGCAGCAAATGGCACAGTGGTGAACGATAGCGCTATTCCTTTCTGATTCCCAATAGAGGGCACTACTTATACACACACCTACCTACGTTACCAACTTCTTCGCCATGTTTTTTATCTCGTCTGTCTCGTTTTTATTGACTGCCCCTTATATTTCTTGGGTTTCATCTGTTGGCAACATTATTTATATGTAATTTAATTTAGTAATACTTTCAAACATTGGCAACTGCTCCCATCACAATTCTCGCACAGCCTCAATCCACTACCGATGAAACATTTAATAAATTTAGTTTCTACAGTTAAAAATTCTCTTTTTTTAACAATTTTATATGTAAAATACGATTTTGTGAAAATATAATTTTCAAATTTGTTTATTCATTATATGGCACAGTCAGAATTTGCGCGATATATTTTTTAAATCTGCTTTCAGCGGATTTCAGCGGTAATATGCTAGTTCGTTCGTGTTTGTATTAAGCATTTAAGAAAAAAAATATATCTGTTTGAATTTTAACGCTGTCCATCTCATTTTACCTCCTGCTCTTATTCTTTTGGTGATCAAGGATGACACAAGACAAGGTCAAAGTATTGAAGTCTACGGATCTTTAATGTCCTTGAAATTTGTGTTTGTGCTGAAATGCAAAAGCGTCCTAAAACGGACAATGAGAGTTGTCAACTACTACGGGCGAACCGCCACCCCAGGAAGTTTTATTTTTTTATTATTATTATTTATTCTGGCCAGGCAGCTTTGCTGATACGTCCAGATCAGATCTTGTAAAGCTAAACAATATTTAAAAATATATTATATAAACAATATTAACAAGTTTTTAGATACAAATGGAGTTTGTTTTTAAATTGATTGACAGAGCTTGCACTAATCACTTCAAATGCTAGTTTATTCCACATGTCCACCTTTCTATCTTGCAGAATATTCTTAAGAGAATTAGATTTAAATTTTGTACTGTTGAGTTTTTGTTGTGACTTTTTTGTTTTGTTCTACTAGTAAATGTTGGATAAATTGAAATCGCAATGTTATAAAGCGGTTTCTCAAAATGGTATTTATTTTTTAAATACATATCTTATTTCGAGGGATATAATCATAGCTACTCAAGGGACCGCCAGTCGTCCACATTATATATGTATGGATGCTCTGCTATTTCAGCATATTATACCCTATCTTATCCTAAACAAATCTCAAAGTAGTTCACTGTTCTTAAGCTTAGTTCACCTTTGCGGATAGAAAGTAATTTCATTGTCCTTTTCGTTGATAGATTTATGATTTCATCATAGGTTTATGGATATAGGCATTTGCAAGAGCTGCAGGTAAGGTATGAGAGACCCAGGAAGGAATGTCGAGTACTGGTGCCAGGACAACCACATCACGAACAAGAACTAGCATATATTCCCTCACTTAACACACAAATCTTTTTTAAAGCAGGTACGATCCAAAAGGTCGATTTGTTCAAATGTGTATAATATTCTAAATCGTATTGGTGGCTAGTTATTTTTGCAAGTATCTACTTAAACGATATTCGCCTAGCTTCTATCGATATTTCACGAGCTATAGTGCTTAATAAATGTTTTAACGATTGCAAAACACGAACTGCAACCGGTTGGGTAATTTTGGTTACCGATTGAAGGTTGAAAGCTATGAAAATCAGCTTAACGCCTAATTCAAAAGTCTATATATTATATATATATATATATATATATATATATATATATATATATATATATATATATATATATATATATATATATATATATATATATATATATATATATATATATATATATATATATATATATATATATATATATATATATATATATATATATATATATATATATATATATATATATATATATATATATATATATATATATATATATATATATATATATATATATATATATATATATATATATATATATATATATATATATATATATATATATATATATATAATATATATATATATATATATATATATATATATATATATATATATATATATATATATATATATATATATATATATATATATATATATATATATATATATATATATATATATATATATATATATATATATATATATATATATATATATATATATATATATATATATATATATATATATATATATATATATATATATATATATATATATATATATATATATATATATATATATATATATATATATATATATATATATATATATATATATATATATATATATATATATATATATATATATATATATATATATATATATATATATATATATATATATATATATATATATATATATATATATATATATATATATATATATATATATATATATATATATATATATATATATATATATATATATATATATATATATATATATATATATATATATATATATATATATATATATATATATATATATATATATATATATATATATATATATATATATATATATATATATATATATATATATATATATATATATATATATATATATATATATATATATATATAGAATATAGATACTATAGTAATATACATATATACTATAGTCTATATACTATATAATTCTACATACTCTTTGGAAATTAGGTTGTAGTTCGTGTATTGCCAGACTCAGGAGACCGTACTCGAAGAAGAAGAAAAACTCAATTTACAAAGTTTCAGCTACTGTTGCCAAAATAAAAAATACTCTGAATGTATACAAAATTGTTGTGCACCACTAATAAGTGTGATCCCGTGGAGGTAGAGGTACGTCTTGTCTATGTATTTATTGTCTATACAAACCGCAGTCTACTAATATACCAGTCCGCTTACGCTTACCCAAATTTTGTTGAGTCTTCGTAGATATTGTTAACATGTTAGACGCCGACACCAAATTGACGACTTTCAGTATGTTGCTTTACATTTATTATTATAATACAGGGTTGCGCGGGGAAGCAGGAAATTTTGAATGTTAAAATTGGCGACACTGTAGTGCCGGGAGTTGTTCGGAACCGATGCATTGTTGTTGTGAACGAGTTACCATTTAGTGGTGTTTGCCAACTACACAGAGCATTAGAGTAGTACGGAACGTGCTATCGCTGTGAGAGTGTTTTACAAACAGTGTATAATTGTGATTGCTGCGGCAAAGAGTATTTCGACAGCATTAACACCTAGGACGTCATAGACTGCTCGTCATGGACGTGTCCTATCTGCTTAATATCATTATCATGATCATTAGGACAAGTGAGCGGACGGGATACTAGTAGACTGTCTACTGCGTCTATTGCCTAAACTCCACCCGGGATCATTTTACTAACCTAGCGATGGAATGATCCTTTTTTTCGCTAGTTTTTCACAATTTTTTACAATGTATAAATAGTAACAAAAAAAAAACAAACTACTAATATTCGTTGAGTAAAAGCAACTGCAGCCATCGCAATGGTATAGTTTTCCTTTAGGGACTGGAGAGTCTGTTTTTTTCAGTATTCAAAGGTCGTCGACGTTGGCACCACTTCCAGTATCATTTGCAGGAATACCGTGATTGTATCTGTAAAACAAAAATAAATATAAGTGCACTGCAACAAAAGTGAGAAAACTTATACTTAAATAAAATAAAATACAAACGGAGCTGCCATGGAATTCACCGACCAAAAATCGGGCCCATCATATATAATTATTACACTTCTGGGAGGTGAACGGTGGATTCCGGACTAACGACCGGCTGTGGTAGGTTTACGACAGCTGTCTTGCAACATGGGAGCGTTCACCTTACCACCCATTCACTTCCCCTTCGAAGCCATAGAATTTGAGATGCGGAAATCGCGGTTTTAGATAATTTTTCTAGAAAGGAGTTGATTATTTTCCTGGAGAGACCAAGAGCTTTAAAAAGGTGAAACAAAGATTTAGCTGGCAGGCCACGAGCGCCTACTTCCACCGCGTGAAGGTGAACAGTGAAGCCGTTCCGGGTGACGGCATTTGCGAGGTCATGGTATTTATTTAATTTGTACTCGTGGTCTTTTGGGATATTTGATTCCCATGGAACAGTTAATTCTACGATAAGGACCATCTTCCGAGATAGAGAGTAAAGAGTTATATCTGGACGCAGGGCTGTGCATCCGAGACTTTCAGGGAATTTATACTGCTTAGAGACCGAATCGACCTCCATAATCCAATCTGAAGCTTTCTCGATTATTAAGAAAGGTTTTGCAGTGAGATGTTTTTTGCCTTTAGAGCCAACCCGCACAAACTGTATTGGTGGTTTGGAGGATACTGTCAAACCCTTGTTGGCACGAGCCACTGAGAGGCTAAAAACCTCGCGAATAACAGCAAGGACTTTGTCGTGGCGGTAAGTGTACCGTCCTTGATCCAAGGCCACCTTGCAGCCAGCTAGAATATGTCTAGCTGTGCAAGGGGTGTTGCTACAAAGGGGACATGAACTATCCTCGGCATAGCTCCAACGAGCGAGGGTACTGGGGTCTGGAAGTGTATGCTGAAAGGCATTTAAATAAAATTTTAGCATCTCTGGCGTCCAGTCATACAACATTACTTTCCAGTGCATTGGAGGAGGAATGCAAAAGTCTCCAATTGTAGTCCAATCATTAGCCCAGGTACATCGTAATAACTTTTAAGAATTTTATATGTTGTAGCCTTCTTGCAGGATAACTGCAAGGGTTACGATTAAAAAAAACAATATAAATTTAGAATTGGGCGCCGGAAAGACTATAAGCTAGCTTGAGCAAAAACACATTCATATACACGGGTCGTGAAAAAGGTAAATTAAAATCAATCAGTGTTTCCATCTGGTTTTTATTAAAAAAACTTATTATTTATGTGAGGCCTAGTACCCATACTAAAAGACCTAAAGTTTACATAACCGTTTCAACAAAATTACACAATAAAAAATACAATTGAATTACAAATTACAAAAAACGGCAACTTCCGGAATGGTTGGCAGCAATACGAAAAAAAAATATATAACAAATACGGGTTCTACTTCCGACGGCGTAATACCGGACTTAGTCGCGGAAATTCAGTTCCCTCGGGCCAAAACCTACTGCGAAAAAGCCGGGGATGGGAGTCAAATGGCTGGTCGAAGGCAGAGCTCAAGGGTCATAGAGCTGTTCTCCAGCCCAAGATAAAGGCCCTGCGAAATCACCCAAAATTACATGAGTGACCGCACGAAATTTCACACTACTCAAAAATATGGAAAAAACGAATAAACAACTCACAGATTTTCCTGGACTTTTTGATGAACAACTGGAGAACTGGCACTAACTCCACAGTTAAATTTTAAACAAGGTTTAAACACCGATTTTATGCGAAAACTGATTTTTAACCGCTCCTCGAGTACTCCTACCAGGTATGGAATCCTTACTTTCGGAAGGATATAGAGCACCTGGAAAGAGTTCAGAGAAGAGCAACAAAGTTGGTGCTATCGCTGAGGAACAAACCGTACGAAGTACGACTGAAAGAACTTCGCCTGACAACATTAGAGAAACGTAGGCAGCGAGGAGACTTAATAGAAAGCTACAAAATGCTTCACGGTTATTACAGTGTGCCCAACCTAGAGAGCATGTATACCCTGTGAACACCAATAAGCAACTGCGTGGACACTCGTTGAAGCGAAATAAGACAATTGCAGCATCGAACCCCAGGAAATATTTTTTGACAAATCGTGTAGTGGATGCTTGGAATGCGTTGCCGGAGGATGTGATCAGTGCTATCTCTGTCAATAGCTTTAAAAATAAACTGGACAATTTTCTTAGTGCAAAACAGTCACAAGTTTAAAAACAAGTGCATGTGATATACACGCATCAGCCTTAAGCTGCTAGTGTATAATATAATAATAATAATAATAATATAATTAAAATGCCGCAGCCCGTACGTACAATTAAACGAAGCGCTCTTGCTCTCTCCCGAAAGTACCCCCCCCAGCTGTCAGTCGACAATAAAATAGAATATTTCTCTCACTATGGACCTCTAGCGGAATTAATAGGCATTTGTTTCAGCCAAGAAACAAACCTGGATAAACATTTTATAAAACAACAATAGGTGCCATAGAAAGGAAATTTAAAACAAAGATATAAATTTAACGAAATTCGTTATAATGTCTCAGTCAGGTCCCCGTCTTTGACTTCTTTGTTAGAGTAGTCAGTCCGAGTAATTTCCAAGCGATCTTCATAATTCCTATTCTTCAGGCCCACTGGCATTTTGGATGCACTTCGCTGCACCTTTTTCAGGACATCTACATATTTGAATAAGTAGGAGTTCCAAAGCCATACTCAAGAATATGTTATTATACCTTGTAGATGTTTATAAACATTAAAAAAAAAGGATTTTTACATGTATAGGGTTTTAGAATAAGTGCGGGTCGATGTTGACAGTCCGTGGCGGCCGTGTTGATTTGGCGGCTTCTGTCAAATATGTTGTTTATTATTCAGTCACTGATGCCAAATTATCAATCTTATTATCGAAATTACTGTTCGTTAGTGCGTTAATGGGCCCTTGCTGAGTTGGCCACGAAGACCCATTCTGTTCAGGGTCGGTCACACTCACGGGTCAACACCTATCCGACGGCCTCCACGCATGAAGTGCGAGCCTGGGTAGCAGGGCCGGACTGGGACATAAAATCGGCCCGGGCATTTTGAAGCCGGACGGCCCCTTAGAAAAAAAACGAAGTACATATATATTTTGATATATATTTTGATACTATTTATATTTATTATTATTAAAGACAAATGTTTCTAATCTATCAAAGTATGTAAGTTACTGACTTCCGGAGAAGCTCACTGCTTTCGGCTACTTAGTCTATTATTTCGTCAGAGTCTAGATTCATTAAGAGACCTTTTTCTACCGCCAGCAACATGAACGAATTTAAATTTTGAGGAGACAAACTGCTCCTCATACGATTTTTTATAATTTTTAAGGTAGAAAAACTCCTTTCACATGCCTGGCTTAATGGTAATGTAAGAAGAAATTTATAGCCTAGGGCAATAGACTCATAGGCACTGCTGAATAGATTAAATCTATGTAAATTTTTGAAAAAGCAAATCGAACAATTTTTACATGCACTACGTATCTCACATGCTTTGAAAGTGTCATTATCTTGGTTATCCAACGTCGTTTCTACTGTACCTTCATTATCATTATCTTCTACAATGATCTTATAATCTTCCAATTCTGAATTTTTCAAATTATCCCAATGCAACGTCATATTTTCCAATTCAATCCGCAAATTTTCGCTCGTGGCTTTTTCATCAAATTTCGTCAAGTGTCTGCTTAATTCTTCGAGTTCACCAGGTTAAGGACCATTTTTTCCATTTTTTCTTATTTCGGGGAAACGCTTTGGATCGAGGTAAGAAAAATCAGAATATAATTGTTTATTTGCAAGAAATCGGCGATCCATGCTCGCAGTAACTGTATCAAAAATAATGTTATGAACTCCTACTTTATATGAAGTGCGTGCATCGCGGACACTTTCATCCTGTACATAGATTCGTACATAGATTCGCACTTTCGCCTGGCATAGATTTCTTTTTTCTATGTCTTTTCTCAGGGACATTTGATTGAACTTCTATATCCATAGTCTTCAACTTTATCCAACTTTTCATTACCCCATGCCACAAAATTATTTGTTGTTGTTTCAACTGTGTCGAAGTCTCTGACTATTTTTTTCAGTTGCGAACTCGATTGTGAAACCATATTTTGAGCTTTCAATATATGTAAACCGGCCGTTTGAAGGTATTTCGAGAGAGGTGTAGTTACTTCAAATATTCTTAAAAACGTTTTGGCTCTAATTATCGTTTCGTATTTGAGTATCGATTCTATGTATGCTTTCGCTTTCACACGCACTTCTGGCTTAAAGTGCACATTTTGTTGTATTCTTGCCAATGCCATGATCAATGTTACATACAAAGACGAGTCTGGATTTGAAAATATCCCAAAAATTTTCTCGACGGCCGTATCTTTTGACCACCAACGTGTTTCGCCAATAGTTGAGAGTCTTTTCGTGTTGCCGTCCTCTTTAGTTTTTTCCCAAACATCCATGCGTGGATACGATTCGCGAAGGAATACTGCAACGTCATTCAACAAACTAAACAATAATGCACTTTCAATAACCGACTTAGTAGTTTCTCCTAATACTAAATTCAGTACATGTGCGTAGCACCAAACGTGAATTTGACCTGGAGACTCTTTTGATAGCCATGAAGAAAATCCGTTGTATTGGCCTTGCATACTTGCTGCCCCGTCCGTTGAATTACTGTTGCATCTTTTTATATCTATGTACATTTACAGACTTTAAAACTGCATCAATCAAGGAAAACATATCCTTTCCAGTTGACGATTCACTTTCTACGACAGCGAGAAGTCTTTCATGTACACGAGCATCTGTCACTTAGCGTATTATAATTGATCATTGGTCTTTGCACGTAATATCCTGAGTGGTATCTACTTGCAAAGAAAACATACCAGCTGCTCATACCTCCAGACAAATATTCTTACATATAAGTTCACCGACTGCTAGGATAATTTTATTAATAGTTGTTTTTGACAAAAACGTTAATAATGATCCTCTGCCTTTACCCCCCTTTGGCAAACCATGAAGTGTTTTACTTTTGTCAATGCACTCTTTCAAGTGATCTTTCAGATGGATATCATATTTGCTGAGGAGAACCACGAGTTCAAAAAGTTGCCGTGGTCTACAGTAATGTCCTGGAGACTATATGCTGCTTCCAGTTGGTCACCTCTATAACTTAATCCGCGTTTCCCAATGAACTTCACAATGTCTATTATTCTCTGGAAAATTTCTCCTTTTCCGCACTTGTGCTCGATGTAAGGACATTTGATTGACAAAAATTAAACGAAACGACCATCGGCCATCCGATCCTGGGTAAACAGCCGGACAAAGGACGCTGTGGTCCGCGATAGATTCGGTATACACCGTTTCACCGCTTCGTAAGGGAGAGGACCGCGCAAGCGACCTCGAACTCGTAACCAATCGAGAGACCGGAGTAATCTGGTCACAATTGAAAGTAAGGGCGTGAGTGTCGGCCCGCCAGTTAACATTCCTGGCTATCTCGCGGTTAAGGCGTTGGCCTCTTACAGGCTTGTGACGTAGCTAGATGGTGGACTGTTTTGTCCCCAAGTCTTCTACGTTCACTCCAGGGAGATAGAACGACTAATCGTTAAAACTTTCTGTGGTGACGGGCTCGCCCGCTGTAGTCGACAACCCAAGTTGACAAAAAATAAACTTTGAACGTCTTTTTTATTGGACCTCAAAATGTAAGCTTCCGCACAAGCACGATGCGTTTCAGTTTTTTCGTATTCCTTTACTCTGATGTGAACATGTCTCTTATCTTGCATTCCTCGTAAAAAAGGGCTTGAGCTGGTATCAGAAGTTGCATAAAATGCTAGGCAAACTGAACAGAACAAAACACACTGTTCACTGCTGTAGGTCAGCCACTTGCGATTGGTTCCGTCTTTACGATTTACAGCTTTCTGTAACACAGGATCAATAATGTCTTGCTTGGGATGACATTTGAAAAGAGATCCAGCTGATCGTTTTCAGGACGTGCAAAATAATTAAATGAAGAAGTTACATTTTTATCTAGTTCCCTATTAGCGTCATTTGCAGAATAATGAGGGGCATGCCCATGCTGTTCATATTGAAGGGAACTTCAAGTGGAAACTTCAACTAGAGTTAAGGTCCACTTTAACTGTTCGAGTTGCTGTTCCTGACTGATTAACTCTTTGTTACATTCAGGAGGTGATTTGACAGTTGCTTCTTCAGTTACCACCACTGCATTAGAAGTAGATGAATGAGTAAAAATATTTGTCAACAAACACTCCTTCGGCTTTTTCGAAGCGGTCGATGCGGTCTCGTTCGTGCGTGGATTTGCGTGCATACAGCTCGCCTCTCCCCGTCGCACTGGCACTGGCATGCACTGGCTCCAGCCCGGCCCGCGCCGCCCCGCACCGCTCCCGCGCCAACCCTGCGCTGCCACACCGTTCGCGCGTGCGCATGCATGGCAATATGGCGACGATTGAACCACCGCGCCTGCGGCGCGGCGGCCCTATCGTCGACTCCGGCCCATCGGGCATTTGCCCGATCTGCCCGTATGGCCAGTCCGGGCCTGCTGGGTAGGACTCTGGCCTTATGGTCAGTTTGCCCTAGGAATCAACCTTCTGGCGCTCCTGGACAGTCTGCGCACTGTGCGGCGTAAGCCAATCGACTGTGCACTCTGACTAACAGTCGGGGGAGTCTGGAAGCAGTACTGTTTCCTATAGAGCGGGGGTGGTTGCGGACCTTACGGCGACTGTACTTGAAACGACCATCGGCTACCCGATCCTGGGTGAACAGCCGGGCAAAGGATGACGTGGTCCGCGATAGATTCGGTATACACCGTTTCACCGCTTCGTTAGGGAGAGGACCGCGCAAGCGACCTCGAACTCGTAACCAATCGAGAGACCGGAGTAATCTGGTCGCAATTGGAAGTAAGGGCGTGAGTGTAAGCCCGTCGGGTAACACTCCTGGCTATCTCGCGGTTAAGGCGTTGGCCTCTTACAGGTTTGTGGCGGAGCTAGACGGTGGACTGTTTTGTCCAAGTCTTCTGCGCTCACTCCAGGGAGATAGAACGACTAATCGTTAAAACTTTCTGAGGTGACGGGCTCGCCCACTGTAGTCGACAACACTAGTTGTTCGTTAGTGCATCGTTATCTCTCGCGGAGGTAACGTGAATTGGCCACCAAGATCGAGCGATTTAACCCCGCTAGACGTTTTCTTGTGGGGTTTTCTGAAGTCGCAGGTCTATGCCAATAAGCCTTAATGGACCGATGCCCTCAAAGTCGACATAACCCAGGTCATCGCTCAAATTCAGCCGGATCTATGCGGCAGTCATTAAAAATTGGACCTCTCGGTTCCGTGCCACTGAGCGAAGCTGCGGCGGACATTTGAACAGTGTCATATTCCATACATAATGGCATACATGGGCCTTTCAAATAAAATAAAAATTTCGGTAATACATTACATTACATTTACATTACATTTTCGTCGTGTCCAATTGACGGCCAAAGACCGCTCTTGGACGTGCCAAAATAATTGGGTTAGGTAGTAAGTTTCGTTACTACTCTTTACTGAACATACATAGGTAGTCAAGAATTAACTACTAGATTGTTAAACAATAAATATAAATAATCAAAATAGAAGCCTAATATTTGAAGTAGTTAGTAATTCGAAAAGATACATAGTAAAATTATTCATCGTAATATTCAAATTGTCAGTAAGATGTTAAATAATCAAAATAAATCTACGTTATGCATTTTAAACTAAAAGTACAGATATAAGACCATATAAAATAATCCTCACACACAGCTTGTTTTATTGCACAGACTTTTAACATCGACCCGCCCTTATTGGAAAACCCTATAAAACCGTATTGAAACTGGCATACCCTTTCCTGCTTCCTGGTTCAGTAAATGTAGATTTACTATTAAAAACAGAGAGAGTATTTAATAGAGTAGTAGTAGTAGTAGTAGTAGATGAAGTGGGGGGCTTGTTTCCAGCCCTTGATGTCACCTAGATCTGTAAGGTCTTTTGTAACTACCCACTATGTGGCTAGGTCAGTGGTCAGCTAGTAGCCCGGTACTTCTTACCGGTCCAAGTAGATCACTGACCTTCAAGTTGGGCAGATCGCTGGGTTCGAGAAAGGCTCGTCCCAGTAAACTGTGTCTTTTGGCGGCGAGCCCTGGACAGCGACCAACAATGTGTATGCTGTCTTCAGGTTCCTCGCCACATATTCGGCAGTCCTTGCTCTCGGTCAAGCCAATGTTGAATAGATGAGCTCTAAGGGTCGTGTGTCCGGTGAGGAGACCGATAGTGGTTCTAAGGTTCTTCTTGCTCATGTCAAGTAGGGCCTTGGTTTTCTTCTGTAGTGGTTGCTCCATCATGGCGACATCCCTGGCTCTGTTTCCAGGAAGCCCGATGTTCCTGCTCCAAGCAGTCCCTGATGATTTTCTTACCTGTAGCGAAGGGGATTTAATAGAGTTCTTACCCATGAACGGTAGACTAAAGCCCATCTTGACAAAAGGAACGTAGAACAGCAATCCGGCAAATATGAAACCAGTCGCGTACAAGTACTCCCATTGCGGCTGATCGATGATCGGCGCGATCACCAGGTACAGAGATATCAGCAACACGAGTATCGGAATCACAATCGGCACCTAACAAAAAAAAAAGACGTTTTAGGACATTTTTGACATCTTGAACTTCTTTGGAAACTCTATGGCGGCGCGCGGCAAGAGTTCGACCAAGATCCACTAGCCACTCGCTGAAAGCAAGATTGCTCAACTCCATAGTACGATTTAGGGAGCTAACGGGCCCATGATGGGTTGCCCACGAAGACCCATGTGTTCAGGGTCGGTCACACTCACGGGTCAACACCCATCCGACGGCCTCCACGCACGGGGTGCGAACCTGGGTAGGACTCTGGCCCTGGTCAGTTTCCCCTGGGAATCAAACCTCTGGCGCTCCTGGACGGTCTGCTCACCGTGCGGCGCAAGCCAATCGATTGTGCACTCCGACTAACAGTCGGGGGAGTCTGGAAGCTGTATTGTTTCCTATAGAGCGGGGGTGGTTGCGTACCTTACGGCGACTGCTCTTGAAATGACCATTGGCCATCCGATCCCGGGTTAGAGGCGGGCAAAGGACGCCATGGTCCGCGATAGATTCGCGGACCATGGCGTCCTGGCTATCTTGCGGTTAAGGCGTTGGCCTCTTATGGGTTTGTAGCGGAGCTAGACGTCAGATTGTTTCGTCCAAAGTCTTCTACGCTCACTCCAGGGAGATAGAACGACTAATCGTTAAAACTCCCTGTGGTGACGGGCTCGCCCGTTGTAGTCGACACCTTAAGTACGATTTGGCAACCCTTCTGCACTGGCTAAATGCAGGTTACACCAATAGCATACATAGGTATGTTTTCCGTTTCTTTATTCCACTATAACTTCTAAACGCTTTAACCGATTTAGACGTGTGTAGTATTGTTAGAATCATTATGTCATCACGAGTGTAATATTTTATTTTATTTTATTTTCTTAAGGATAACTTACAGCCAAAAATTTTGTAGTGACAAAAATAGGATGCCTGCCATTTACAAGTTACCACTGATAATGACAATAATAATAACGTGAATTTGGAACTGATATTAAGCATAAAGAAGATATTAAACAAGAAGATACTAAATTGTACAGTGGAAAACATGTTGACATAAACAAGACTGTAATAAAAGAAGAAAATGCTAAGCCTGGTCATCACAAAGTCGCCCTACAACCTGCTTCCTTATAGTATCTATATTCGTGAAAAAGTGGTCAATATCAATGTCAGCATTCCAGAGTGTTGAAAGTTTCGCATACCCTTATAAAATAAGAATTACGCCTGTATATTTGGTTATAAAGCCAGGTACAAGAAGGAGTGCCCTATTTCTAAGTGCCCGGCTAGGAGTGCGGAGAGATATTTTAGATAGTAGTTCAGTACAATCAATCGAGCCATTTAAAATTCGTAGTAAAAGTGAGATGTCAGCTATGTTTCTTCGCAAAGCCAATGGCAGCAAATGATGGCGGATACAACGAGAATAGTAGTCTGGATCACGTATACGACATTTATATTCTATGTAGTGCAGAAATTTTCTTTGGATGGCCTCTATTCTCGATGCGTACACCTCGTAACAAGGGTTCCATAACTGGGATGCATATTCAAGGTGACTGCGGACGTAAGCACAATAGAGAATTGTTATGGTTTCTATGTTATTGAAGTGTTTGCTGGATTGTATAATAAATCCTAGGGCTTTAAACGCTTTCGCAACAATACTGTCGATGTGGGCATCAAATAGCAGTTTAGAGACGAGTGTAACACCCAGATCCTTAATCTTAGTTACCCTACTCATATGCAACCTTAAGTGTCTAAACGTCAATAAATTACCATAAATACACCGTGAGTTTTTAATTAGTGACATCCTTGTAGTGGGTGAATTAATACGAGCAATTAAGCAACTTTTGATTGCAACTTGGGTATTGTTAGAATTGTTATGTCATCCCGCGTGTCATAGGGCACCTTAAATGTCTAAATATCAAGTATGTAGATGTATACATGTCCAAATGTCAATAAATTAACATAGATATATCGTGTTTAGCGTCAAATGAAAGGTCTCATTGAGTACATTCCGAAAATATACAAGTATTTATATAGATCAGGGGTCTCCAAACTACGGCCCGCGGGCCAAATCCGGCCCGCCGGGGTCATCAATCCGGCCCGCGACAGCTAATGACCAGTGCCATCAATCCGGCACGCGACAGATAATGGCTTATTGTTGTTTGCTGCTGTTACGATAACACTTCACGGGAGATAGAACGATCATATTTCGTTAAAACTTCCTGAGGTGACGGGTTCGCCCGTTGTAGTTGATAGTTCTATTTGTTGTTACAATAAGTTAAATAAAAAGACACAGAATTATAATAACTCGGTTTTATTTAATTGCTAGGTGAAGCTTAATGACAAGTATACCTAATACGCAGAAAATTTAACAAGCATAATACAATACAATATATGGAATAGCGGTGTAGTCCCACAGAATTTTGGCCGAGCGACAGTCATCTTAATTCCGAAGGTCCCAGTTTGCACCGGACCAAAGGACGCTCGGCCCATTGCTCTCACAGACACTGTGGCCAAAATCTTTTTTAGCATAGCCCACACGAGGATGAGCGAATTCATGCACCGGAATGAGTACCTTGGAGTATCAGTTCAAAAAGGCTTCATGCGCGGCGTCTCGGGCTGCCTCGAGCACAACTCTCTCCTGGCTGCTGCCATCAAGGATGCGAGACAGCACGAACGCCAAATCAATGTATGCTGGCTCGACCTAGAGAATGCCTTTGGGTCAGTCCGACACAGTCTCCTCCACTTTGCACTCCGCTGGTACAACTTCCCACCAGTCGTGCGTGACATTGTAGCCTCCTACTACAACTGTCTGACTTTCCATGTTAAAACGCAAGAATGGACTACCCGCTCTATACCATATTCAATTGGACTATTTCAGGGCTGTTGCCTCTCCCCGACGATTTTTAATATAGTTTTTAATATACTTCTGGAAAGCCTGAGCCAGTTTGACAGGAAGTGGGGCTACCGTTTTAAAACAGACGGCCAATACACCTCGTCGTGCCTCGCTTTTGCCGACGACCTAACTTTCATTACCAGAAGCCCCAAGCAGCTTTCCCTGCTATTACAGAAAGTGGAGCTTTTCTGCGACTGGTCAGGCTGTATAAAAGTGAAGCCCTCCAAATGTTTTTGCCTTGGACTCGCCCGCATGGGCACAAAATTTACATCCTATGACCCCAAATTGGTCTATAAGGGCTCTAATATCTCCCTTATAGACCCAAACAATCATTTCAAATTCCTCGGCAGAAAAATCACCCATCAGGGAAAAGACGTCTCGGGCGATCATGTTATAGAGCATTTCAAAAGTTGCCTGGCGAAAATAGATGCCTTGCTAATTTCTGGCCCTCGTAAGGCCTGGATCTATGACAATTATCTAACGTCACATTTGTCATGGCCCTTTCTTATTTACGATTTTACCAAAACCCAACTGTCCCGTCTAGATGCACTGGTGACAGCTAGTTTAAAATCCTGGCTGTCCTTAGCCAAACCAGCTGACCCCTCGACTCTCTTCAGGTCCAAACAAAATTTTGGGCTAGCGCTTAAACTGCCCTCTCTGCTCTACGCCAACTCCAGAATAACCAAAAATTCGATTCTGTGCAATTCCAAAGATCCGGCAATATCGAAGCACGTAATAAGTGGCTGTAGTGATTCAAATGAACTACAAGCCCGCGTAGACTTCCACAAAAGGTTCCTTACTGGAATCAGCCAGAATGGCACTGGTCTGGGGTATGGCAGTACAACCACGAGCGACGTGGACTTGAAGAAGTCTCTTTTGCGGGGAGATTACGACAGCAAGAGTATGGCTCATGCTATTGGCCTTCAATGCCAGAATGATTGGACAACAATTGGTGACTTTTGCATTCCGCCTCCAGGATTCCAATGCACTGGAAGGTAATGCTCTATGACTGGACGCCAGAGATGCTGAAATTTTATTTGAATGCCTTTCAGCATACACTTCCAGACCCCAGTAACCTCGCTCGTTGGAGCTTTGCCGAGGATAGTTCTTGTCCCCTCTGTAGCAATACCCCTTGCACAGCTAGGCACATTCTAGCTGGCTGCAAGGTGGCCTTAGATCAAGGACGGTACACTTACCGCCATGACAAAGTTCTCGCTGTTATTCGCGAGGTAATTAGTCTCTCAGTGGCTCGTGCCAACAAGGGTTTGACAGTATCCTCCAAACCCCCAATACAGTTTGTGCGGGATGGCTCTAAAGGCAAAAAACATTTAACTACAAAACCTTTCTCAATAATCGAGAAAGCTACAGATTGGATTCTGGAGGTTGATTCGGTCTCTAAGCAGTATAAATTCCCTGAAAGTCTCGGATGCACAGCCCTCCGTCCAGATATAACTCTTTACTCTCTATCTCGGAAGGTGGCTCTTATCGTAGAATTAACTGTTCCATGGGAATCAAATATCCCAAAAGACCACGAGTACAAATTAAATAAATACCATGATCTTGCAAATGCCGTAACCCGGAACGGCTTCACTGTTCACCTTCACGCGGTGGAAGTTGGCGCTCGTGGCCTGCCAGCTAAATCTCTATTTCACCTCTTTAAAGATCTTGGCCTTTCCAGAAAAATAATCAACTCTTTCTTAGAAAAATTATCTAAAACTGCGATTTGCGCATCTCAAATTCTATGGCTTCGAAGGGGGAGTGAATGGGTGGCAAGGTGAACGCTCACATGTGGCAAGACAGCTGTCCTAAACCTACCACAGCCGGTTCGTAAGTCCGGAATCCACTGCTCACCCCCCAGAAGTGTAAAAAAAATAGTATTATGATGGGCCCGACTCCGGTCGGTGAATTCCATGGCAGCTCCGTTTGTATTTATTTATTTATTTATATATCAACGAATAATTGAAATGTTACACTAATAATTGAAATGTTGATATAATTAACACTAACGTTATAAATATATCAACAAACAACATATAAACAATATAACATAAAATACTAATGAAATTTATGTAACTGAAATTTTCCACTGACAACAGTTTGTAGTTTCGACAAAATTATGTATTAGTCAGTGGAGGAAAGTGGGAAATGGGGGGGGGGGGGGTGTTTTTCTGGACTGCTGACTGCATTGCTGGGAGACAGATTTCAAATTTTTGGCCCTTGAAACTTACGGGAGGAATCAGTATGGCCTGGAAAGTTTGGAGACCTATGATATAGATAAATACATATACCCACATATATCTCATTAAAAAACCGTAAGAAAAATAGTTACAAATGCAATACTTCACTTTCTGTAAGGATAGTCATGTTTTTTATTCTTTTTAACCCTTCGAGTAGCGGCATAATTTCATGGCAGACCGCGGCAATTTATTGAAATTTGTTGCAATATCGCCGCGCTCGACAAAAAATACGATAACTATGGAAATACTATAGCAATCATAAAAAGAATAACTGTGCAATGATTGCATTAAAATTTTACATATAAAATATTGAAATCTCATTTTGTAAAATAATTATATAATTATGAATAAATATGACAAACTCGAAAAAGTGAAAAAAACTCAGCATTTCTAAATTGTCTTACGGAAAAATACGGAACTAAGTATAATTGGAAATTGTAAAAACTATCGTGATCTTTATTAGATTCTCTATCAAAATTAATATTTGGTTTTGCTTATTTACTTACAAAAATATTTAGATATTAGCTCATAGAAACCAATAAGAATTTTGATGATTTTTCGATTAAAAAAAAGTGATGTTTGACATTGGCATTTTACCAGAAATATCCGTGAAATGACGCGCGAAATTATTCTAGCGGCCGTCTATGTATCTGTGGTAATAATGAGGTATTTGGTATGGATTTTAGGATGCGTTGGTATTAATTAGTTTTAGTTTAGCAACATAGTTTAAAAATACGAACCTTATACGGCCTGGGATGATGCGGTTTGGTGTACCTCATCACGAGCAAGGCCAGCATGGAGCCACCATAGAAGATCCAAGCGGTGAACGAGAAGAAATCGATCAAGGAGTCAATCGTGCCATAGAGAACCATAGCCATCGCAATCAGCGACTGCAAGATTGAGAAAGACAACTGTTAATCATATGAAGCATCGGTGAAATGGCAGACATTTGGATGAGTAAGTTGTACGACGTGTTTGGTTGATTATTTATTTATTATATTTGTATATTTCATTTTAAGTTTTAAAAGCTTTTGTATGTTTTATAAGCATTATTTTTAATGTAACTTAGTTACGTCTAATTCGATATTTAAAAGTCACAGAAATTGATATAAAAGGGTATTTAAAATTATCTCAGTAATACAATTAAAAATTAAAGGGAAAATAAATATTTAATAATAATAATCCGAAATAAAATGATGTTAGGAAATAATTAAAAAAAAAACAGTTTAAAAACAGTTTAAAAACAGTCATAAAGAGTTTAATTAAGAGGATTAGTAATACATTGTCATAAAATCATAATAAAAAAACACGGTAGACAAAAAATAACAAAAATGTAGATGTTTTAAAAATCAAGGTACATTAGGTATCAAAATTAAGATATATTGAGGGGCACACCTAGTGTGATTGGCTAAAAGAAAAGGTGATTTTTGGGATTTTTTAAAGAAAAGTACTGCACTGAATATTTTAAATTTTTCAGTATATATTTGTGCATAATACATAGTATTTTTTTAAATATATTTTTTTATTTTTTGCAAGTTTATTACACCAATTAATTAAAAAAAAGTTCCCCCATTGCTGCAGTGATTTTGACCTTGACAGTGCCTGAAATAATAATAAAAAAGCTCTTTAAATTAGAAGGTATTGCCTTATACAATGACCCCGGTTTGTGAAAAATGATTAAAATTGATCAAAAATTCTTTTTTAGAAAAATGTGATGATTTTGAGCAAAATTGTTTTTTTAAACTCTGCCATTTTGTTATTTTTTTTTCACAATCCTTTGTCATTCTATGGGCAATTACCTTCTTCTTCTTCTTCTTCTTCATCAGCGCGCATTCGCCCACCGTTGGGCATACGCCTCTCCAATCACTCGCCATCCGGATCGGTTGTCTGTTTCCCTCATCCAGACAGGTCCAGCTGTCACCTTAATGTCATCGGATCATCGGGCCTGCCCACACTTCTTCTGCCTAGCCGGGGTCTCCACTCCAAAACGCGCTTGCTCCACCGTTCGTCGTGTCGTCGGGCCACGAGGCCGGCCCGAGCCTATTTCAGCTTGGCCACTCTTTGACCCACGTCAACCACCTTCGTGCGCTGTTTGATGAGCTCGTTTCGGACTCGATCGCGCAACGATATGCCGAGCATGACTCGCTCCATATTACGCTGCGCCACATAAGTTCGTGGATCATCCCAACAGTCAGTGTCTATGTCTCACAAGCATATGTCATAGCGGGTAACACGCACTGATTATACACCTTTGTCTTGAGCGATTGGGGAATTCTGGACTTCAGCACGAAGCTCAGCTTCCCGAAGGCTGCCCATCCCAATTGTTTTCTTCGCTTTATCTCTGCCATCATCGATTACTGCCATCATCATTACCTTCTAGTCTAATAAGATTATTTAAAATTTATTTCAGGAGCTGCGAAGGCCAAAATCACTGCAACAATAGGAGAACTTTTTTTTGAGACCTCGGAAATGGCTAATAACTTACTGAAAAAAAAATGTATGTATACATTATTTATGCACAAATATATCCTCAACAGTTTAAAACATTCGATGCAATACTTTTTATTAAAAACAAAACAAAAATCACCTTTTTTTTAGGCGATCATACTAAGTGTGCCCCTTAAATTAAAAACAGAATTTCAATTAAATTTCCTTTTTATAATAATAGTGTTTCTTTGTTCAGACTGCAAATAATCTCAGCGAGCTAATAGGCCCATGATGAGGTGGCCAGGATGACCCATGTGTTCAGGGTCGGTCACACTCACGGGTCAACACCCATCCGATGGCCTCCACGCATGGGGTGCGAACCTGGGTAGGACACTGGGTCAACCAGTCTCCCCTGGGAATCAAACCTCTGGCGCTCCTGGACGGTCTGCGCACCGAGCGGCGCAAGCCAATCGACTGTGCTCTCCGACTAACAGTCGGGGGAGTCTGGGAACTGTATTGTTTCCTATAGAGCGGGGGTGGTTGTCTACCTTACGGCGACTGCTCTTGAAATGACCATTGGCCATCCGATCCCGGTTCAGAGTCGGGCAAAGGACGCCTTGGTCCGCGATAGATTCGGTGCACACCGTTTCACCGCTTCGTAAGGGAGAGGACCGCGCAAGCGACCTCGAACTCGGAACCAATCGAGAGACCGGAGAAATCTGGACACAATTGGAAGCAAGGGCGCGAGGGTCGGCCCGCCAGGTAACACTGGCTATCTCGCGGTAAGGCGTTGGCTTCTTGCGGGTTGTGACGTAGCTGGACGTTGGATTTGTTCTGTCCAAAGTCTTCTACGTTCACTGCAGGGCGACAGAACGAGAAAATCGTTAAAACGTCCTGTGGTGACGGGCGCGCCCGTTGTAGTTGACACCGCAAGCTGCAAATAATCTCAAATTCTTTTTTGGAATAAAATGACTTTTCTAATAGGATTTTTTTGAAGGTAGGAATTTCGATTTTTTGTTTTTTTTTAACACTTTAGGCGGCATAAATTGTAGTATTTGATGCTAGAATATGACGGGCTTTGTATGTATATATGTATGTACTACTTTTCGCGAAAGGAAACTAACATTTTGTTTATTTTTTGTATTGTACTTACATATGTACTTATGTATGTACCTCAGATATTCTTTCTTTGTTATCTTTATTTGAGTAAAAATCTACTTATAATTTATTTAAATACAAAGATGTTAGAGTTCGTTTTTTTCCTACTGCCCTGTCAACGCGAGCTGCTTTGTCGCAAGCTGTTATCTCTTTGATGGATTCCAAGTTATAAATAGAAGAGACTTATACAAATACATTTCAATATTGTGACTCGTGTCGCTTCCTCTGCACGAAATGTCATGCTAAATCTGTGATTTTTCAAGATTCTTCACTCTAAGTTCTGATAATTTGAATTTATCATAGTTTCAGTGTCCGCAGGTTAAAGCCTGACCGGAAGCCAGGTTGTTCTCTTAACCGAGAATTTATCTATTTCTCAAAATTTTACAATTTTTGCAAAATTGACGTAATCTGTATTTTTTCATTTATTTATTTATGAAGTACTTATTATATTTTGATGCTACTAATTCTAACGTTGGGTCATATTCTTACGCGTCCAAATCTAAAACTAGTAAAAATAGTTTCCAAATTACGTCAGAATAATATGCTAAGCCAAAGCTAAAGCTAACATTTATTGACTATTTATAATACTAGGTATATAATAATAATAATATTACGTAGGATAATCACAGAAGATATTTTATTTTACTTTCTGACAATGCTAAGATATTTTTTTGCTTTTTTTTAATTACACTACATTTTTGAATTACTGTCATTTTTTATTCTATTTTATAATATGTTGATATTATAATATGTTGATATTAACATTCTTATAATATGTTGATATTAACATTCTTTTACACGACTGCAAAAAAGGATTGGTTTGTGTTTAGTTTTCATGTATGAATGTTTTCCGTTTCTTTATTCCACCATAACTTCTAAACGCTTGAACCGATTTGTAAGTGTTTGGTATTGTTATAATCGTTATGTCATCCTGAGTGTCATCAGGTACTAAAGTGCTTAAATGTCAAATGAATGACTATGTTAATGTCCAAATGTCAACAAATTAAGATAATTATATCGTGTTTAGTATCAAATGAAAAGGCTGATTTTTGTGACCACTACATATATATTTCCAAGGTACATTTTGGAAATATATATGTAGTGGTCACAAAAATAAATTTAAGGTATTCGATTATTAAGGTGTTTGTTATTCTTTATTGTTTTCGAGTTTTGAGACTTATATGCAAAAGATTAAAAATTTAAATATTTTAAATCTGGGTGATATTTGACTTCAATTTTGTATATCTATATATCTACCTATGCATTTTTTTATTTTATTTTATTTTATTTTATAGCAAACTTACAGATAGTAAATATATGATACTAGTATCTTAAAAACATATTTAAACAAAACAAATTTACTATCCTATGAATAGTTTGCAATGCTTGCATTACACATTAACATTGAAATAACATGAACACGTTGATAGTAGAAAAAAATATAATAAAGCTAATAATAATATAAGGGTAAGAAAAGAAATAATTAAACAGGTTGTTAATAAGGTTATTTGGATAGAGCAAAATAGAAGTATGAGTAATTGGATAATAATATTTATTATATATAATATGATATAATACAATAGTATGTTATAATATAATAATCATATATACATTAGGATTTCAGTTAGTGAAATCTTAAAAAGTAGAAGATACCTAGGCTAGGTTTGATCGATTCTTTTATTATATTTATGGAATCATAAAATACATCTAATCCTTTACTCGATTTATCAAAAACGCGATACATTCTGGCAAGAGGTCTGTCTATTCGACCCGATGTTATTGCAAGCGACAACCGAAAATGTTTGAGAGCTCCTCGTTAGTCGCGGTGGCACACGAAATTGAACTTTATCTAGACTAGCTGGGCTGTCTAGTCGATTGTGCAAAAGCTTATGGAGACACGTTATATCAGCTATAGTCCTACGTGTTTTTAAGTCTATTAGGTTGAAGCGAGAAAGCCGCTATACATAACCTTTCAGAGTATGTTGTAGCATGTTGTAGATATCTAGTCTTTTTTGAAAATTAAAATATGATTATGATTATGATTGGACTGAAGAAATGACTCGAGACAAAAGATTTCCTTTTTGGATACTTAAGATCCTTTTTTTAAACTTGAATTGTTTAAAGAGCAAAACATCAACCAAAAACGTCGTACCACTCCTAAAGATGATGGAAAATTAAATGATCCAAATGACTCTTCTTACCGGCATCGCTTAAAGTGTGAAGCTCAAGAGGCGAGGTTACTACAGACCTTTCTGTGTTGACTTTATGGTAGTAATAGATAGGTAATTGATAATTACGTGGAAGATGAGTCCTGGGGAAGGCGTGAACCGTCGCACGTGGACGTACGACAATATATCCAGCAGGTGTCCCTCCCTGGAAGCTGCAAAACAAAGTCTGTGGGAGGAAACGCAAGTAACGGAGAAATTAACAAGGGGATCAAAAACTCTCTTGTATGAAGTAGCTTCGTATAATAATTTCATTTCATATATTTTATATCGTATAATTCAAGTATGATTACACTGGGAAAAAATAATGACATTTAAATTAAAATAAAGCGACAAACTGGTTCATCCCAATCCCATCCAACCCCAAGGCCCATCACACATCAAATAGGCTTGTAACGATCCTAACCCCTAGAATGTGAGGCTATAAACGTAAATATAAATGTAAATGTGCACCGCTCTATAGTAATCCGCTCTATAGTAATAGTATAGCTCTATAGTAAACCCCGCTCTATGTATATGTAAATGTGTGTGTAAATATAAATTTATATACATTTTGCTGTAGGTAACCCGAGCTGGTCGCCTCACATTGTAGGGGGTATCGTACATGCCAGTCAACAAATGCATTGAATTCCAGTGAAATGCACTGACGTCAATACAGCCATTGTTCCACCTCGTACAGCGCTGAATTAGCTCGAATTTTAACTACTTTGTCAAATCAGTTACATTGTGCAACATTTTTACTCGAATATTTTGGATTGCGTCATTTTTCGGTCTTTATAAGGCGGCGAAAATAGCACCAGGGTATAATTTCTCGAATGATCACTCCCCCAAGACAGCGGCGGAATCAACCCGGTACTGCTCTCACGAGTTGGGTCAACGGGTCCAACCATTTTGGGTACCTCTTCCTTCCTTCCTCATATCGAGACGAGCAAGCGTCGGTCTGAACTCCTACAGACTCGAGCCGTGTCGAGTACGAGATACTCTGAGCACAAACTGTAATCCTTATCTATGCACCCTGGTAACTTCAGGCAGATAGCTACTGCATTCGCGTTAACCCCTAACATATTCGGGAAGCGTTAACAAACTGGCAATATAAATTATTATAAATTCCTTCGGATACAATAAATACCTTCTGATATACATTCAATCGACTTTCAATACGGCGATAACCCGCAAGTTGACACCACCTCCTCACATCAAACAAATTGGAGTCTAGTGAGGGGTGGCCCGTCACAGGCTTACGCTGGTAATTAGGCATAGTACCGGGTGTGGTACCTAGGATAAGTTTTTATTCGCTAAATATAAGATGCAATATACATATATGTTATTTATCATTTATGTTTCCGGGTTCGATTGACTGCTGGGTCACCATTTTCTGTTAGGATAAAATTAAGAGAATTGCATTTTCAATTCTGTCGATTGAATGCAATAACAAGACACACACTTACACACATGTTACACAGACACATACATACACAACATAGTAGGGTTGGTTGTAAGAGATTGTCATATGATAATAAACCCGCCCATTGTGAAATTTCACAATAAAGAGTAGAAACAAACAAACAAACTATATTTTATATTATTGCATACTACAATAAGGCTTCATGTGTAGTTTAAAAAAATAGTATTAGGCTAAAATTGTCAAATCTGTTATTTCGTTGAAGTGCTACTCTTTATTTTTTACTATGGCACAAACAAGTGATCTTTCCCCTAGAAAAGTAGCTCTAAACAATTGTCTTCTGCAAGAAAAACATTGTACACAAATATAAATATCAGATAAGTTAGCAATTTCACAAGTATTGGGATAGAGATATAGATAAAGGGTTTTCCAATGATATAAAAGGAGTTTCGAGAAAAGATCGCTAAATCCTTTCTCTCTTTGGAAGAAAATATAGCTATGTCCGTTTCCACCAATCAGACTGCAGCACGTGAATCAGACTACATTGTGTTGATTACATGGTTGTATCAAATGTGACTAACTCCAAGCCTTTTGGAAATTTTCTCTCAACTCTTATCATAGTTTAGAAAAGTCGAGTCAAATATTAGTAAAGAAATTTCGGGCATCTCTCTCTGAGACCGAGTAGAAACAGATTGTGGATCCTCCATGAATGCATGATGTTGTATGCTGTAACAGTACCGACCTAGCGAAAATGGATACTACATACAAGTATAGAATATGTGACATTGCCTCACCTTCCGGCAGCGAAGAGGGTTCCGTTGGCGGATCCGAAGGTGGAGATAGTGACAGAGAGCGGCATCAGCCAGGCCATGGGGCCCAGGAGTCGGTTGCCGAAGGTCACGGCCACGGCCTCGCTCTCAATCATCTCAGTCACCGACATCGCAGCCAGATACGACATGTTGACCAACGCGTAGCAAAACGTCACCAACGGGATTCCGATCATTATTGACCTCGGTAAATTTCTGCAGCGAAAGAAAATGAAACAATCTTAGATTAGATGTCTGGAGTGCGGGATTCTGAGGCAGGTAAGGAGTTGCGATGTTGATGATGAAACAATGTTGTTGATGACGTTAAAATGTATATTAATGGACATATATCATATTAATGGACAAATACCGCATTAATGGACACATCATATTAATGAACATATATCATATTATTGAGCATATATCATATTTATGAATATATATATCATATTAATAGACATATATCATATGGACATTATTATGCTACATTAATGGACATAATATATCATATTAATGAATGTATATCACATTAATGGATAAATATGTCATATTAATGGACATATAGGTACCTATCATAATAATGGGCATATATCATACGGGCATTAATATGTTACATTAATGGACATATATCATAATAATGGGCGTATATCATATTAATGGACTTATATTATAATAATGGACATATATCATATGGAGATTAATATGTTACATTACAGGACATTATATCATATTAATGGATGTATATCACATTAATGGATATATATCATGTTTAATGTACATATATCATATTAACCGCCCTACCTATACGAACGTACATGATACGGCTGCTATGTTATCGCCCGAACGCAAAGAGCTGTATCTCGTATGTTCAAGTACTAAAACAAAAAAAAAGTAAAAATAAAAAAATCGAATACCCAAAACCAAACAATCTTTTACCTACTTTTTAAATACTAACCCAAAGGTAGGGCGGTTAATGGATATACGAGTACATCATAGATTTAACGTATATCATATTAATGGACATATATTAATATACATATATCATATTAGTTGATATAAATCACATTAATGGACATTTTATAATATTATTCCCATTCTCCATTGTATTTTAATTAATTTTATTGTAAATAGCTTTTTACTGTCTAAAATTTATTAAACAATTTATTTTGTATATTTTAGCTCGTCAATATATTCGAAATTTATATTTTAAGACCAAAACAAGACCTAAACAAAACAATCTTTATTTTAAAACTGAATTACAAATAATCGCTGTCGCGGAAATGGCTGCTGTGAGTAAGCAGCGCTCCGCCTCTCCCCACGCTCCAATAGCGGTGGCTTTTGAATTAAAACGAAGCTATGTGCCAATTAGAACACTTACGTCATGATAAAGTCTTTGCTGTTATTCGCAAGGTAATTAGTCTTTCAGTGGAGCGTGCCAACAAGGGTCTGACAGTACTCTCCATACCATTCATAAAGTTTGTGCAGGATGGCTCTAAAGGCGGCAAACGTTGCACTACAAAACGTTTTCTAATAATCGAGAAGCTTCATATTGGATTGTGGAGGTCGATTCGGTCTCTAAGCTGTACTCTAACAGTAAGTCACGGATGCACAGCCCTCCGACCAGATATAACTTATTACTCCCTATCTCGGAAGATAGCCCTTATCGTAGAATTAACTGTTCCATGGGAATCAAATATCCCAAAAGACCACGAGTACAAATTAAATAAATACCATGATCTTGCAAATGCCATCACCCGGAACGGCTACACTGTTCACCTTCACACGCTGCAAGTTGGCGCTCGTGGCCATCTGGCGTGGCGCTCTGTTTCACCTCTTAAAGATCTAGGTCTCTACAGGAAAATAATCAACTCCTTCCTAGACAAACTATCTAAAACCGCAAATTTTTCAGCTCCGAAGGAGGAGTAAAAGAGTGATAAGGTGTACGCTTACATGTGGCAAGACAGTTGTCCTAAACCACAGCCGATTGTTAGTCCGGAGTCCACCGTCCCACCCAAGTGTTTAATGGCAGCTCCGTTTGTATTTATTTATATTAAAATAATAATTTATTATATAAATAATAAACTCTTTATTTGCACTTTAGAACGCAAAAAGGCGAGCTTATTGCCACATAGCAATATCTTACAACTAACCTAATCACAGTGCGGTGGTACATGCAGTTGTAACAATAAAGACTATTAAGTTTGTCTGTATAAATTACAAACTAGTATAATTATAACAAAAAATGTCCGAGGAGAGAAAATTAGAAGAGGAAAGAGAGAGAAAGGTGGCACAGGGCCCGGTGGCATAGTGGTTAGGTCGCCTGATCTTACGTTGTAAGGTCCCGGGTTCGATTCCCGGCTGGGTCACCATTTTCCGTTGGGATCTAATTAACGGAATTGTATTTTCAATTCTGTCGATCGAATGCAATAACAAGACACACTTACACATGTTACACGCATACATACATATAAACACTTCATAGTAGGGTTAGTTGTAAGAAATTGCCATATGACAATAAACCCCCCCATTGTGAAATTTCGCAATAAAGGGTAGAAACAAACAAACAAGAAAGGAAGAACTGGTTACTTCTTAGAAAAGAAGTAATTTTTCAGGTGAGTGTTGAATGATTGTAAACAAGGCTAGTTTCGTATATTTGCTGGGAGATCGTTCCAGTTTTGCAGCATGGACAGAAAGATTAGGAGTAGAAATCAGCATTATGAGAGGACATTTTGAGTAGATCGTTAGAGGCTGACCAAAGTGCGAGAACGTGGGAACTTGATGGTTCGAGAAGCTTGTGGAGATAGGGTGGTATCGATTGGAAGAGTACACGATAGAGGAGAGAAAGATTATGTACAATATTTATATATTGGGTCCTTACCTACCTATGAAGTTGCTGTTCTAAAAAAAAATTAAGGCCAAAAACTTTGTATGAAAAATATATATTTAATTAATAAGAAATATTGACCCATATTATCTATGCAGATTTGTTATTTTAATGGGAGTTGCTTAATTCCTCTGCTGTAAAACTCTCGTGTACATGAACCTATAAATTCTTTGAAGGCATTTTCACCGACACTACAAAGTTGTTTTTTTCCCATGTAAAAAGTTATCTAAATTCTGAAAAAAAAAATAAACTCCATTGGATCAAGAGTCTTTTTTTTAAGCTATTGCATAGCTTTTATCGCAGGCCTAGGCCAGCGCGGCGACCGAATGAAGAAATTTCTTAACGAAAATTAATGATTTTAAACTGATAATTACGTCTAAACGAGTACTGCTTACGATTCGAAAAAAATATATGTTAAACAAGAACATTTTCCTAATATTCTTGGCTTTGAATATTTTAGATTTTGTTTATATTACATAGTGTAATAATTTGTGAAATTAGGTCTAACCGAACACAAAAACGACTACTACGCAAATACTATCTGGCGTATTATTAGGAAACCTGCAATATTTTAAAGATAATTACTTTATCTATCTTTTTATCTACGATTTTTTTCGAATAATTCGGTTTTTTTGCTTTATCGAATAAAAATTCGTGCGCGGCGCTCTATCGTAAGACGTTTAAATTATTCCGAATCATTTGCTACCGCAGCCGCAAATGATTCAATTTCAACGTTTTCCGATAGAGCGCAGTTATCTGATATCAGAAAAAAATAAAATAAATAATTATAATTGCATAAGTTGTTAAAAATGCTATGCAATAGCTTTACCGCGGCAGTCCCCGAGTGCCACACGTATTTTTTTTTTTAAATTTTATTTCTGGAAACATACAGCGCATACAATATACATACGTGTGCATAAACATAATGTAAAAAAAAAAGAAAAATATTACGCCGATAATCGTTACCTACGAAAGTAAAATATTAAACAGATTTCCGCATATTACACATTTGGATTTCAGCATATTACACTTAAAAATTAATTATAAAATAAACTAAGTTCATATTAAATATAAAAATCAATATAGAAACCGATGGGAGAGGTAAGGAATTGGAAGTGATTAGGAAGAAGGAGTTAGACGATGGTATGTGTATATGTATATAGATATAAATAAAGATATAGACAGGTCGTATAGTGGATATAAAGATACAGATATTTATTGATGTTTATAGATATTTATAGATATATAATAATTATTTATAGATATTTATAAATATTTGTAGTAGCTACTGATATGTTGTATGGAAAGTATATAACTAAGTACGATAGGTATTAACAAGCTCGTTAGGTGCAATTGATTTGAATAATTCTTTAACGAACGTCGGTTGAGGTTGAAAATGTCGATGGTGGAGAAACGAGAGTCGTACGTGCACATCAGCCTATAAGCGATGGAATATTTCCCGTAGTTGGTATTGGCACGAGAGACCTCAAACGTGCGTGAATTGCGAATTAATCGCGGAGGAGCGAAAAAACGTACGTTTTCAACAAGGTATGGACTATCTATGGTATTGTGGATAACTTTGTGTAACAGTACCATATCAGCCACAGTGCGTCGGTCTTCTAGAGCTTGAATACCGAAGTGGTCCAGTCTGCTCTCCTACGTAGGAGTTTTAGCTGAGTTATTCGATGCTTTTGTACCGCTATGGAGAAGTTACATCAGGATTTTTGAACTAATTTGTCTGGTGTGAACTTATAGACGTGTTATAGAGACTTTGCCCAACATACCCACAACAAAAGAAGTAATTTCTCTAGAATCGAAACCGCAAATACGCTCAAATATACACGAGCCAACTGCAATTGAATTCCAACTAAATTCGGCATTTATCGCACACTCAGCCGATGACTAATGCCATTTCTTCTGATCGATACGAATTGACACACTTACTCTCCCCCACTCAGTGAATATTGCATCATACATATCATATAAAAAGCATTACATTCGATCGATATTTCGTCATCCTCTGGCGATCCTCGGCCACGCATAGTTCACGCGACTACACCTCTTCGATCATCCTCTAGTCAGTAACCGGCGCGACTACACATTAACTTCATCCTCTGGCGGCAGTTAACCGCAACGTTCACGAGTACTCGCGCACTTCATTATCTTCGAGTCGACAATAACCGCGCTCATACTTCACGATCATCATCATCTTCAAATCTATCTCGGCGCTTCACACTTCGGATACACAACCGCGACATCACCTCGAGCCCACACTACCTACACACCGGCGAAATATCTACACACATCAATCAAGGCGTTACAAACTGGCAACCGATCACATATCTTCTGAATAAATACTTCAACTACAGCATCAACGACTTTCAATACGGAGAAAACTCATTGATGAGAACCACCCTTCACTCACGAGAAATTGGAGTCTAGTGAAGGGTGGCCACTCTCACAGACGTATTTACGTCTAAAATGCGACTTACTTGGAAGGATTCTTGATTTCTTCTGTGACATAGTTGAGGTTATTCCATCCGTCGTACGCCCACAGACCGGTGTAGAACGCAGTGGCGATGTTGCCGATGGAAAATGCAGCAGCCGTACCGTCGAACGAATTCGTGTCCATCAGGTGCTGTGTGTTGCCTGAAACGATATACAAATTAGATTAGCAGATTGTGCATGGGGGAGGATTGTCTATTTGCCGGGAAAGTCATGGGGGGACAACTGTTTTTTTCTGTTTCTTTGTGGGAACTTTTAGTTTGGCCCTCGAATATACCGTTTTTAAAACAGCTTACCTTGTGCAAGTTTGTATGTGCCTCCACAAATGATGATCAAAATGGCGACTAGCTTAGCCGCTGTGAAGACATTTTGGACGCACGTCGCCAGGTTGACGCTGTAGCAGTTCACGCACAAAATCAACACTGTGGGATAATAAGAACATTTCAGAATTATTTAGTCTTTAAGGTTGGAGGATATTAATGTGGAGTCTCAGAGGCTCATATATTCAAACGCTACTTTTCGCTAAACGATTACCAATCGCATCGAGACTACGTCTATCAAGTTAAAGGTTTCTATTCATAAAAAAGTATATAATTATCAATTTTCATTGTTAAAAATATACAAATACTAGATGACCCGGTGAACTTCGTACCACCGAAAAATTGATTTGATTGTAACCCTTCATAAGCGTTTATTAATCCTAATCAGCCTTCCAAATCCGATTCATTGAAATCTGTAATATTGCCGAATCATGTACGGTTTGAGTTTCGTTTGGTGATTAAATGAAAGTCGTTTGTAATTAAAATAAATCCGATTTATTTAATTTACATGATGAAATATAAGTGCTTTCTCGACTTTTTCAACTTTTTTGGCTTTTTCGACTTTTCCGACCTTTTCCACTTTTCCGACTTTTTTGACTTTTTCGCATTTTTCAACTTTTCCGACTTTTTGACTTTCCCGACTTTCTCGACTTTTCCGGAATTTTCGACTTTTTCTACTTTTTCTACTTTTTTGACTTTTTTTTTCTTTTTCGACTTTTTTTCATTTATTGACTTTTTGAAATTTTACACAATTGCACGAAATGAATAACAGTTATGGATGGCGCAGCTGTCAAACAATAGGATCGCCGCGAACGCCATTTTATTTAAAGTGGCCTATTTCCTAAAATGATCAATTTCGTTTTTTTCTATTTTCAGTTGTTTCTTTGATTTTTTCATAATTCTTTTTTGTAAACCACCCCTGAATCGAGGCATACCAATTTTTTTTTTAAATATTCAAATCGGTCTAGTCATTTCCGAGATCCCATTTCCGAGATCCTGCACGGCGATTCATTTTTATATATATAGATGAAAAATACCACAATTATGGAATTCAAGCTAAATTGACTAATGCTTTTAGCAACTTAAAGCATCTAGAAGTATTTACAGAACCAAATAATCTCTTTTGTCTTACATTCTAATGTATTAGGAACATACAAAACATAATAGCCACATGCGTGTATGTGTAGGTACGTACCTACGTACGTTTTGTACATACATACATACACACATAGATACATACGTATGTTTAAACGAGATGTACGTTTGAATAAGCATTACCCAATACAAATCAGGGAAGTCCTTCACTGCCATGGGAGTTGATTTTATTATTATTTTCTACATCAAAGCTAATACAAGCGAAAGCAATTTTTACATCATCCTCTAAACGAATTCTTTCAAAATATCTACCGAACCTCTTCAAATCTTGATAACATTATAACATATAACTATATTGATAAAAGATAACACTTATAAAAACTCTTGAAGTAAATCCAATATATTTCTCATATGGTAAATACCATATGAGAAATATATTGGATTTCTCCCTAAATTACCATTTCGTTAAAGGTTTTATGCAATAAAGAACTCAAAATAAATGGTCAGACTGCTTAACAATACAACGCTTGGCGTCAGCATTACTCCATACATGTCACAAAATTGAAGACCCTGCAAATACGCCGGTACGTATTTGTTGGTAGCTATTACGCATCGGCCCAATGTGCCGCGCAATATAATGGACTTCCTTTTTTCGACATGTATGGAGTAATGCTGGCGCCACGCATCCTATTGTTAAGCAGTCTGACTAATTGTTTCGAGTTCTGTATTGCATCCACTGACTACTTATGAATTTTGGGGATACTGATTAAAATTACACCTTTCCTAGTACGTCAGCGTCAGGTGTCCGGGAGTCAGGCCTGCTGATTCTACCCCAGCATTATATTGCCAAAATACTGTCTGATCTGAAAGTATCAGCTTTTACAAAACTTTTGTACTATTTTGTCGCTGCCTCTTAGACTATAAGGATGATCATTCACCTATAGCAAAGGGACTCCCATTAAACTTACATAGCAGTTAAAAGTTATGCACATCCATACATACATCTCGTTTTAACATAAGCATTTGCTGCCATGTCAGTAGAAACCATATGAGGATTATGTTGTTTTAAATTAAATTATATTATTACAGTGTGAACAAGTTAACAATCAATCAATAATGCAAACAAACAACAATATGTGAACAGAAAATACTCGAAATATATAAAATCGAAGACTATCGCGGTTGTTTGACATTATAAATAGGATAGAAAACGAATTTACCGCGTGAAATTTGTAGCACCCGACGTTTCGGTGACGTTGCAGCCGCCGTTGTCCAGGGTAGACTGAAGGGCTGTCAATCCGTTGAGACAGCCCTTCAGTAGATCAAATCAAATAAGAAGAACCCCGAACTTTAACAGAGACGACGGTTACAAACTCTCTTCTACGTGGAACCCTCTTCTTAAAATGTTCCCGCCGCCGAACGCCGAATGCAAAGACGTAAAACAGGATACAGTGAGTGTTGTGTGCAGGACGGATTTTCAAAATTCCCGCGCTCCGAGCCCGGCCCCCCACCACCGTTATAATCTACGCAGTGGCGGAAGCGGTACGCGGCCTACCCGCAAAACAACGGATTGACAGCTCTTCAGTCTACCCTGGACAACGGCGGCTGCAACGTCACCGAAACGTCGGGTGCTACAAATTTCACGCGGTAAATTCGTTTTCTATCCTATTTATAACTCGAAATATAATTTTAAATAAAAGAATCATTGATTTTAAAACTAATATTAGATTTTGATGATTATTGAATGTATTATTTACCGATGGCGAGAACTGCGACCAATTTGACGACGACGACAGGCGGATCGCACTCCGATACAAAAGCCTCCACCGCGTACTTGGCGAAGCTCAGGCAGATTATGGCCATCTGAGAGGGCTTCAGCACCAACGTGGAAACCTACAAGAATAATACAATACAATTAGTAATTGATCGAGCGGAGCGAGGTCACTGTTTCAACACGGATGGAGACGACCGTCTGGTACTTCGTCTGTTCGTTTGTTTGCACAGTTATGGCTACACACGCTTGTTTGTTTAAAAAACTTTATTGCGCACAGAATAGAGTACAGCACGTTTTATATTTTGTATTTTTCGAATAAGACAGTTGGTAGGAAACCCTACTCTTGTTGAAATCAAATTGAGTTATGTGGTATTATACCTTATGTGGTTTAAATAATTTCTTAAATATCGAATATTTTTTAAAAATTGTAAAACAATTACATACTATTTAAATCCTACTACTATTATAAACGCAAAAGTTTGTAAATATGTATTTTTTATTTTTTTTTTATTTTATAAAATTATCCAAAACAATACAATTGATTTTTGCGAAGCAGATAAGATTGCATTTGTGTGGATTTTATCCCCCCACTAGATTGTATATCTGTTCTGGGGTGATAGTATTTAAGACTTCACTTTAATCATAGTGACTTCACTTTCTTTTTTTTCTTTTTTTTTTCTCATTCATTCCGATCGCTCATTCATTCTTATAAATTTTAAGGTTATTATAAATATATAAATGTGTATATAAATAAAGAACTAATATTAAATAAAGAAAAAGAAAATATTTAAGTTTATAGATAAGTAAAATAAATAAATATAATAATATAGATTAATATATAACTAAATTGACCAATAAATTAAGTAGCCTAAAAAGGTTTCTTACTGTGCACGTGAATTTAATTAATTAATATAATATTATCATTTTTTTTTTTTTAACATAATCAACCGAAAACATATTTCTTATCAAGTATCAGGTGACAGATATGGACCGAAGTTTGTTCCCTCAAATTATCGACCGATATCAGTACCTGATGATTTAGCAAAAATTTTGGAAAAAATAGTAATTACACAACTCTGTAATCATCTAGAAACCAATCACATGTCATCCGAAAACCAATACGGCTTCAGATCCAAAAATGGGAACACAAGATGCAGTACCTACTAAAAATGTCAGAGCATATCACTAGGTATGTAGACGCCAACAAAAAGTGTATTACTGTACTTCCCGACCCCGCGCAAGCCCCCGACACAGTATCCCATGAAATGCTCCTAATGAAACTTGGGAAATATGGTATTACAGGTATCGAACTAAACTGGTTTCGCAGCTGTATTGGATCCAAACACAGCGTACCCGGGCAGGCGATTCAGCCAGTAATAGTCTCCACAATAATCATGGGGTCCCACAATAATCATGGGGTATGTATGGATGTTTGTTACTCTTTCAAGCAAAAACTACTGAATGGATTTTGATGAAACTTTACAATAATATAGCTTACACATCAGAATAACACATAGGCTATAATTTATAAAGATATATAGTTTTCTATCATCATTATCACAATTTTCCATCATCACGCGGGTGAAACCGCGGGGCGCAGCTACATAAGTACTATTATAAACGCGAAAGTTTGTAAGAATGTATGTATGGATGTTTGTTACTCTTTCAAGCAAAAACTACTGAATGGATTTTAATGAAACTTTAAAATAATATAGCTTACACATCAGAATAACACATTGGATATAATTTATAAAGATATATAGTTTTCTATCATCATTATCACAATTTTCCATCACCACGCGGGTGAAACCGCGGGCGCAGCTAGTTTATAATAAAGATTTAAAATCTTTTATAAATAATTGGAGCTGCTAAAATACTGCAGATAGTCAAAATATAAAAACAAATTAAAATATTAGAAATATAAAATTACAACAAAAACAATGGCGCAATAGAAGTAGTCGATATATTTTTTTATATTATAATCCGTCTTTGATAATCGATGATTGGATTTAGTAATGTAAATAGTCTAAATTGGAAATTTAAAATAAATAAAAAGAGATTGTACCTAATATAAATTAGGAAAATTAGGAAGATTAGGAAATTCAATACTCTCAAAGTCCTTAACGGAATACAATGAGTTTGTGAGAGTTGCCACCCTTCACTAGACTCCAATTGATTGTGAGCGAAGGGTGGATCTCATCGTGAAGTTTTCTCCGTGAATGAAAGTCGTGGATGTCGAAGTAGAAGTATTTAATCAGAAGGTTGGAGTGAGTCGCCAGTTCTTAACGCCTTGATTGTTATTTCGCCGTAGTGTATTAGTGTGGGCGCGAGATGAAGCCGTAGTAGTGTGTCCGAAGTGTGTAGTCGAGGAGCGAGGCTTGACGATCGGTATCGCGGGTAATGCAGGCACTGCTTGATAATGAAGCGTAGTCGCGGTAACTATCCGCCAAGAAAATGATATCGATTGATTGAAATGTACTACGTTTTATACCGTGAGCGGTGATGTAATAGCTATGAGTGGGGTGCGACATGTGTATCGATCAGAAGAAATGACATGAGTCATCGCTTGACTGTGCATAAATTGCCGAATTTAGTTGGAAATTAACTGCAGCTGACTCGTGTAGATTTGAGCGAGTTTGCGGTTTCCATTCTGTGGAAATTACTTTTTTGTTGTGGGTATGTTGGACCGACAGGGCTCCAACAAGTTCTTAATAAGCATATCCTGGATCTTTCTCTTAAATTGAATGTCTTCAAGATCCCTGGCGCACAATTGAATCTTGTTACAAAAATATTGGACTGATATAGGAAACTATTTCTAACCTTACATACTTAGTCGCACTTTGTAAGGACGACACAAGTCTTGTTTGTTCCGCGTGTTATGCGAATGAACATACGAATTTGTTAGAGTGGTGCTGATATCTTTCTTGCATACATAACACCCTGGTATACTTATTAGCGGCTTACAAGTCTATGATACCAGATTCAATGATATACAGCCTGCAAGATGTTAGCGATGATATGGTTAATGAATTGCGAATCGCTCTTTTTTGCAGTCTACAGATTCTTAGAGAATTTTCCCCCATTCCCCAAAACATGAGACCATAACTTAGTAATGAATGGAAATAGGCAAAGTAGTGGAAGAAAATAGACTTTGCGGCTTCAAAGCCGCATAACATTTTATTTTTTTTAATGGCAAAAGTGGCACTACCTAATTTTCCGCTCAATTCATCCAAATGAGTGGCTGGCTTGGTTTAGTTGGCTTATTGTCCAGCGGCAATACCTTACGACCATACCGCCAGAGTTATAGTGACTAAATGTTTATGCAAGCAAATTAATTTATAACTAATCCGACTGATGTGACCCGTCCATCATTGGACGCAAGCCTACCCGTGGCGGAATGTGAGCGATCCAATATTGGATATGAAATCCAATATAAACTATCACACGCAGAAGTGACTGCTGAATTTTTACCCCGCGATAAGAGGGGTAAATGTTCTAAAGTACCTAGTAGCCGTAATAAATGGGTACAATTATATAATAAACATAATAATGCCTCATTCTTCTGCTGTAAAACTATTTTCGACAGGAACCAATGAAAGCGTTGAAGGCATTTTCCCCCAACTCTTCAAACTTGATTTTTTCCCTTGTAAAAAGTTTTCTAAATTCTACAAAATAATCGGTTGTCTGTAAACGATTATTTTGTAGAATTTAGAAACGATAGTTGAACGTGACAACGTCATAAGAAAATACTGATGGAATGGTTGCATTTGAAGCAGTTTTATTTAAGATTCTGATATTGTTTATTACAAACACCCAAAAATATATGCTTTTATACTCACCGATTTGACTACAACATGTAAATGTATTATTGTATAGCAGTGTAATTGTATAATTGTTTATTGTTTAAAGTTTATAGTTTGAAATCTCAAACTGTTTGAGCACGCTGCGCCATCTAGCGGTAGGTAATACGTCGTAAATAAACAATATCAGCGACATTTTACCAACCGCTAGACAGCGCATCGTAATGATAGCTTTTCATACTTTTTTTTTTTAATAAAAGTTGCTTACTTCGTTGCACTTCGTTGTACCCACAAGAAAATTGTCCGTTCAGTAATAACATTCCGTATAATCAAGAATACATATAAAATTATGTCAAGAATTTAAATCAATCTAGTGATTTTCATTCGTACTATTTTAGACTGAGGTTAGTAAATAATTCTTGTCGCAACCGGTAGATGGCAGCATTTATATTGAATAATAAATATAATAAATGGAACGCCTCAGAGCGAGGTAACGCCGCATGAGTCATGTTTTTTCGTGCGTGCAGCCGCTCCATCGAATTATAAGACGTTGTCACGTCAAAAAGGTCAAGGTCAAGGCAAACACGGTGAGTGACCAAGAGTCTCCAGCCGCAACTCCTGCAACTTTGCGAATGTTTGCAGTGATATCTGTGGTTATACATTGTCATGCAGAAGCAGTGGCGATGAGCGATTGACCAGACTCGGTTATTTAACCACCAGCTTCTTCATTATTGTTTGCAGTTCTTAACAGTACACATTTACGGTCACTATATAGCTAGACTGCAAGTAGCTGTAATAGAAAACACCGGTACAGGAGCTCATATTTGAAAATAATGCAAATTTTCAACTTTACCATGGTTGCACAAACAAAAATATTTGAGCAAAAACAAAGGACGGACAGACAAATAAACAGCTGATTCTTAAAAAAGAATAGCTTAGTTTTGAATGAAAATTTATTTGCATCTGAAATTCCAACTCGAACCCAAGTTATCCAAGTTCGAAGTAGCCAGTGTGAAAAAATAGCAAATTTATTTATTTATTTATTTATTATAAAAGGTACACAAACAATACTCTAATATTACATGGCTATCGCTAACATTTTTACTTTGTTTCTAATTAGGGTATAATATTATATGCGTACTCCGCTTGCTTAATTTATAATTGCGTATGTGCCGTATCTCATGATTTACAAAATTATCAAAATTATCAAAAATTATCAGCACAAAAATTAATATCCTTAAAAATTATCAAAACAAAAATTAAAAATTTTAGAAATAAGTTTACAGTGAATTCTGAAAAACAATTAAACAATGAAATGGTAAAAAATAGATCAAATATTGTCTGGAATAAAATAATAAAAACATAAAAATTATCAAAACAAAAATAAAAAATTTTAGAAATAAGTTTATAGTGAATTCTGAAAAACAGTTAAACAATTAAATGGTAAAAAAAAAAATTAGATCGAATAATGTCTGGAATAAAAATACTAAAAACATACGGTAAATTATCAATTTGTTTCATAATACGTTATTTATAATGGACTTAACTACTAATGGTCCCAGGTTGAAGAAATCAATGTTATCGGTTATAGTGTTGTATAACCGGCATGTACGTGAGATAGGATTGTGGAAAGATTGATTTGTCTGCGAAGTGGGAAGGTGAAATGTTAAGTGCTGCCTCAGTCGCCTGGATGGTACGTTGAAATTTAACGCTTCAAATACATATGTAGGTAAAGGGACTCAATATTAAAAAATATAAAAAACGAGACTGCCGTTACAGGAAGTGAACTATTATATTAATAATTATTTTTAATAAAGTTTTTTTATGAAATATTTGTGGTTTATATATTTACCCATATATATACATGTATATTACCGGAAAGTACTTAATCGGACCTTTCATTTGACACTAAACACTATATATTTATGTTAATTTATTGACATTTGGTCATTTACACAGCTACTTACATGATATTTAAAGAGTTAAGGTACCCTGTGACACTCGGGATAACATAACGATTCTAGCAATACCACACACTTCTAAATCGGTTCAACCGTTTAGGAGTTATGATGGAATAAAGAAACGGAAAACATACATAGATGAATCCTGAACACATTACACTCCTTTTTCGCTGGGCAGTTGTGTGAAAAAACGAAAATTACGTCGACGAAATGCGTCGATGCGTCTCAGCAGAGTATCTAGAATATTGAGCATTATTTGTCGCCCATTAAGAGCTTTCGAAGAGCGCACTGCGCTGATAGATTTATAAGAAGTGGATTCGATCCAGCGCCTTGCAGCTAATGGCAATAAAAATGGCCAATAAAATGCAAGGTCGCAATAATTACAATAGAAGACACAGACAGTCGAACGAAAACAAATGACTTTGGCAAGGCTTCAATAGTGGAACGGCGAGACCGTGCGAAATGTTATGTTATGTTATGAAATGATCTTCGACAAAGGAACGTTTTGGCCGTTACATGCAATGTTGCTATAGGTACTGCAACAGCGGGTTTTGTCATCTGCACTGCCAGAGCCCGTTCACACAGCATACAGTTTTACAGGTCCGTTTTATCGGATAGGGGAGACTGGGGTCAAAAGAGACATGCGGCAGTTGCGACAACGCCGTTTTCTCGGTTTCTACGCGTCCTATAAATGGGCTTGTCAATTAGCACAAAGTGTTCGATCTAAATCAGTGGCGGATTTGCCCTGAGGCCCAGTAGGCCCGGGCCTAGGGCGGCCAGTTATTAGGGGCGGCCAATCTTGAAAAAATTGGCAAAAAATCACTCATGATAACAAGAAATAACTCAAAGTACCTAAATATCTAATGGCTCACGTACATTGCGTACATATAAAATGTACGTAAAGTTATTTCGTATATATAAGTGATTTAAGAATAATAATAATTTTATTACTAACCTGACGAAACTAAGCGCGTTAGAAGTCGAAGAAAAAGCCAAAGCATTGCAAATGGTTTATTCTACTGACTTAGAAGACAATATTTCAGAAGAATGCCTCCGTTTTCGTGCTCACTGCAGAATAAAAAATGAAGATCTGAACAGTGCTGTCAGTTTGTTGAAATGGTTACGAACTGAAGGTTTTCAAACCCCAAACGTAGCTCTACGTATGTGTGTGTGTACTCCCGCCAGTAACTGTTCTGGAAAACGATCGTTTTCTTGTTTGCGACGAGTTAAAAATTATTTACGTACAACAATGACGGAGCAAAGGTTAAACGATCTTGCTTTCCTTAACATAGAAGCTAATTTTTTAAGGAAATTGGATTGCGAAGATTTAATTAATGATTAGGCTGCGCTTAAGTGCAGACGAGTTTTGTAACACATTGTAAAACACTTATTATATCTTGTATGAGAATAACCTTTAGTTATTTAAATAAATAAAACCTAACACCGTTTGAAATGTTTTATTTAAATGTGCAATTATCGCTGAATCCTCGAAAAAATACAAAATAGCAGCTATTATACTTAACTAATGTTGAATCGATTTCGATAAAAGTTGACAAAAATTTATACTCATTATGTAGTCTATATGATGGGTGCTAAGAAAGGGGCGGCTGGTACCTGATACATGGCATGGGGCCTAGGGCGGCCAAGACTGCAAATCCGCCACTGATCTAACTCCTGGTCTGCGGCCCGCGTCCGATCGCGCGGTCGGTTGTGAGAAGGTGCGGAAATTTCACTACCTCCAAAGTAAGTTTTTTCGTACTATATTTCCCCTTGTTACAAGAAAAATTACTAAAGAAATCGTACTATATTTCCCCTTGTTACAAGAAAAGAACCCACGCAAAAAATGTCTGCATATGTATGGTCCTTAGACTATCTAATGTTGGTTATTGACAAAAACAAAAACATTTAAAAAATGCTTTCTCTATCCGATTAAATTGAGTTTTTATTAAAAAAGTTTTGTTGGGAACATTTGAGACCCTTTGCGTGGAGACACTGAGACACAAAAGATACGTTTTAATTGCCCGTTTAGCGAGTTTTAAACACTGGATTAGCGGCTTAAAAAACGGCTTAAGAAACAGAATACGGGCCAATATGACCAAAAAGGAAAAAAATACGTGTGGCACTCGGGGACTGCCGCGGTAAAGCTATTGCATATCATTTTTAACAACTTATGCAATTATAATTATTTATTTATTGTATTTTTTCTGATATCAGATACCTGCGCTCTATCGGAAAACGTTGAAATTATTCCGAATCATTTGCGGCTGCGGTAGCAAATGATTCGGAATAATTTAAACGTCTTCCGATAGAGCGCCGCGCACGAATTTTTTATTCGATAAAGCAAAAAAACCGGATTATTCGAAAAAAGTCGTAGATAAAAAGATAGATAATTTAATTATCTTTAAAATAGTTCAGGTTTCATAATAATACGCCAGATAGTATTTGCGTAGTAGTCGTTTTTGTGTTCGGTTAGACCTAATTTCACAAATTAATTACACTATGTAATATAAACAAAATCTAAAATATTCAGAGCTAAGAATATTAGGAAAATGTTCTTGTTTAACATATATATTTTTCGAATCGTAAGCAGTACTTGTTTAGACGTAATTATCAGTTTAAAATCATTAATTTTCGTTAAGAAATTTCTTCATTCGGTCGCCGCGCTGGCCTAGGCCCGCGATAAAAGCTATGCAATAGCTTAAAAATATATAATTTACAAAGCCATTGCTATTATATTATAAGTCATCTTATGTCGTATGTATAATATATATTCAGAAATAGATAATATTTTTGTAATAGAAGTTATTTTAACAAGTAATCAAGAACAGAAAAAGCGAAATAACTAATAGTTATAGCGGACGCAGTGCCCAACGCTACATGAAATGATTGGTGCGTTTGAAAGTCGTCGCTAGATATGGACGATGATTGATTTTGTGCGTGGATATCCAATGAGGTATGGTTGATAATCGGAAATTACGTGAAAATTAAAGTGACCGGAAGAGGTGTGTGTCGCGGATAGCACACTACATTGTACAAAAGCAGTAGCTTGGGTTGAGTTTACACTTTCATTTATCATATTTTAAAACCGACACCCACTGAATGTACGATTTGGTAGTAAGAGAACTCAACATTATAAAAATATAAAATTTATTTTAAGTAGTTTTTCTAGTTATGCATGTGAATTATTAAAACATTATAAACATATTATTATAAAAATCAGCAGAAGGTCACTTATAATATCACCATCTAAATTAATCTAAACAATCCTTATATTGGAGCCATTTGTGTTCAATTTCGTGTGCCACCGCGACTAACGAGGAGCTCTCAAACATTTTCTGTTGTCGCTTGCAATAACATCGGGTCGAATAGACCTCTTGCCAGAATGTGTCGCGTTTTTGATAAATCGAGTAAAGGATTAGAGGTATTTTATGATTCCATTAATTTAATAAAAGAGTCGATCATACCTAGCCTATCTCCTACTTATTAAAATTTCACTAACTGCCATCCTAATGTACTGTATTATATGATTATTATATTATAACATACTATTGTATTATATCATATTATGTATAATAAATATTATTATCAAATTACTCATACTTATATTTTGCTCTTTTCAAATAACCTTATTAATAATCTATTTAATTATTACTTTTCTTACCCTTATATTATTATTAGCTTTATTATATTTTTTTCTACTATCAACGCGTTCATGTTATTTCTATGTTAATTTGTAATGCAAGCATTGTAAACTATTCATAGGATAGTAAATTTGTTTCGTTTCAATATGTTTTTAAAATACTAGTATCGTATATTTACTATCTGTAAGTTTGCTATACAATAAAATAAATAAATAAATAAATAAATTCTGAAGGAATATTCATATATTGTCTTTAAATGTATTCATCACTTGTTTTTTTAAAAGGGACAATGGGCTCGATTGCGTTTCTTCGAAAACTAAAATTGGAAATTAGTTCATCTGAACGAGACAGGGAAATACGTTAAAGCGGTATGTGAAATAAACGGCTGTCTCTTTTCCGAAATTAAACTACCCACCGGATAAAGCAGCTGAATCTAAGACCGCACGAAATGTGTTGAAAAGTTTGAAGCGGGAAAATCGGCGATCGTTCATTTCATATTCCGCTCCAATGCATTTCTCTGTCTCGTTCGCTTGAACTAATTTCGGTTTTAGTTCACGAAGAAACGCAATCGGACCCAATGTGAGTCAAGCTTGGCTTTTAGCCGATTATCTCCGATTATACAAATTCTGGAAGATTGACTTACCCATGAGAATAGGAAGGCTGGCGGCGCACCGAATGCATCCATGAAGTAAGCGTACTCTGCGCCTGATGATGTGTTCATGGTACCGAGCTCTGCATAGGCTAGCGCGCCTGCAACCACGTTCAATAACATATATTAATATCATTGGCTAAGTAAAAATGGAAGGATATAAACCAGTCGGAGGCACAATTTTGATGCATGATTCCACAATAACTCGAGAACGCGTTGTACCATTTTAACAATCTTTTCGCTAATAGGTTTAATTCGTCATTTTTATTCGAATAAAATTCGAAATTTAAATTCTAAGTGTCAACATATTTTAAAATTTTCTCAACTCTAAATAATAATTAAATAATAAATTTATAAGAATATAGTGCAATTCTACAGTCTGGATTCACTCGCAGTTAACACGGGACGCGTCCCGAAGGATCTTATCGGTCTGAGCTGTTCACTTTAAATATTCGACCAGCGTGTCTATGGACAAAGTCGACCATCGAAAACAAGCGAGCTGTCGTCACTGGCTGGGGGCAGATCGACTTTGCTGAAGATACATCGGACGACTTACTGAAGGTGGTGGTGGATTTGATTGATCAGCCGACCTGTCGAAGACTATATGCAAAGACTCTCAGAAGTAGGTTACCGCAAGGCATAACGGACGATCAATTGTGCGCTGGAAGCTTAGAAGGAGGACGATACTCTTGTGGAGGCGATAGTGGTGGACCTCTGCAAGTGACGATAGCTGACAACCAATGCCTCTTCAACATAATCGCCGTTACCAGTATTGGAAAGAGCCCTTGCGAAAGTGCCAAGGGACCTGGCATATACACTGCCGTGAAGTCATGTGAAATAAATGGCGTTTTAGGAGTATGTCTACCGCCGGAAAATTGTCCAAAAACTGACGGGGATTTGCCAAAAGGGAAACTTTCACAATTTTGTATAATCACGGCGGAACAAGAGACTGTATGCTGTATTCAACACAGCCCCATGAGCAACAACACGAGATCATCAGAAAACCAGGATAAATCCAATAATGCATCTTCTACATCACGGCCTACTACAACAACTACCAATAAGTCACCGGTCTTCTCTACAATAGCTCCAGAAAAACCTCAAACATCACCACAAGCCATAACTACCAATTTCATAAATGACAGTGTGGAAAAACGAATTAAATCCGAAAAAAATAGCTCTGCAATATTGAGTACAAATTTAACGATGACAGTCATTGCTGTGTTGGCGATTAATTTATTTTATTTTATCTGCATCCAAACTTTTCTCTGGTCGTAACGGTCTCCGCTCCATCGGGTTCAGAAGAGTGAGGAAGAGAGAGTGCACCCGTGGTCGCGCGCCCAGCTGTGCACTATAATATAGCCTGCGCACTTGACTGCTTCCGAACAATGGACTCTGAGAAGACTAAAGAAGTCAGTAGAATCTACAATGCAGTCGCTATGGCCGAACACGACTAGAAGGATATATACATTTATTCGTCAATGAAAATGTTGATAATACTTTGCCCACTCCTTATAAACAATAGTTATGTTTTAGTGCAGGGCTTACCAAAGTTATTCTTATCACGTGACCTGATGCTAAAAGAAACTGCCTACGCCCCTGTCTCATACATTAATAATATAAGTGTCAAAAGTAATAAAAATCACACAGGTTGTGTATTGCTTATATAATTACAAACAAGTTATATTCACTACGGCTAAAAATCTTGATATTCTATTTGATGGAAAATTACGGTTTGAGGAACATAAGCAAAAGCGTTGGGTGGGGTTTCTCACGTCTAAAGGCCTTATACAGAATTCGGGAGTACCTCAGCGTCAGAATCAGAATACTACTTGTAAATGCCCTTATATTGTCTATAATGGACTATGGCGACTGTGTGTACGGCCCCTGTCTATATAGGAAGACTGAGCGGAGACTTCAGAGACTGCAAAATGCCTGCGCAAGATTTTGCTTTAGGATTCCTCCACGTCATCATGTGTCACCATTCCTTGCGAAAGCTTCCATGTTGAATATGAGTAAAAGAAGGCAGCTCCATCTTGCGACCTTTGTACTCAAGGTAGTACGCAATAAACAGCCGCGATATCTTTACTCGACTATGACGTGGTCCCGTAACCGGCATGTCCATTCAACACGGGCACGTGAACAACTTGCTATAATACCCAAGCACAAAACTACACATTTCCAGTGCAGCTTTTCGTATTATTCTGCGGTTGTATGGAATCGCTTCGTTTATTTATTAATTTGTAACGTGATTATTTGATGTTAAATATTTTGATTTTGATTATTTTTGATTTATTATATGTAGATTTTTAAATTTATGTAATTACGTTATTTTCTTTTCATATCATTTGATGTTAAATATTTTGATTTTGATTATTTCGATTTGTGTATTTATTTGATTATGATTATTTGGATTTTTTAATTTAAGACTTATTTGATTTGGTTATTTTATTTTAAAATCATATATGTACTAATAATTAATAGGTGTGTCCTGAAAACCAGGATAAGAGATATCCTGAGGATAACCCTAATTTGCAGCGTTTGTAGCTTTATTTCATAGTCTTTGTCTATTTACAGTTTTAATTTTTAATCTGTGTGTTCTTATTTTTTTGTATATGTTCTTTATAACAACAGCTGCAAATAAATATTTTCAATAAGTCGTAAAAAAACAATCAATGAGAGCTTGCATATTTTTAACAACTCTTAAAATTCTTGGTTGAGTTGAAGAAAGTGCAAAGCGTAAATTGCCAGCCATATAAAGTTTGCTTTCATACTTCGTTTTAATTGCTATAACTGGTAAAAATACATTTTCGCATAAATAAGTGCTTGAAAAAGGTAAATACATAGGCGGTGCTTGCTCTATCATGGGAAATATATTTTAAAATACTTGATAGAAAACATTGTTTTATCCATCTTTTCCAAATCGTTTTGGCAGCAGATTCATTTTTAACACGCTTTTATTAGGTCGACCTGTATGTAACTAAGTAATGGAATCTAATGTAACTAATTTAACCATCTTCCAAGGATCGTAGCGTCATGAAAATTGGCAGCTGTATGTAGTTCTGATGACAATACAATAATATGGTACTGTCGAACTGATCTGATGATGGAGTCGGAAGATATGAACTGGAACTTCATGAAGGAACATCGTTTCATAGCTGTGTTTGGACTTGTTAGAAAAGTCTTGAAATGAACGTTGACCACGATTAGGTTTCAAGGTCTGATGATGTGGTTTTTACGTGCATTTATAAAAGCGTGTTTTTAGTGTTTTTTTAAAAAACTATTAATATCTTAATATTGAAACGATTCTGGCAGGGCCAACATGTAATGTATCCGCCGATAACCTATAAATATTATTATCGCATGAGTTAGGGAAGTAGTGCTTGAACACATCAATAAGATGCTGCAAATGATTTAAGGGCCCTATTTCACAGGGATACCATGGTAGCGGAGCTAGTCGCCGCACCAACAAAATGTATACAGCTCTATGGAGAGTATCTCACCTGGTGTACGCTTGGTTGCGCAACCGTTTTGGCGGCGCGACCAACACGGACGCGTACAAATAGAGTTGTCAACTACAACGGGCGAACCCGTCACTTCAGGGAGTTTTAACGATTGTTCGTTCTATCTCCCGTGAAGTGAGCGCAGAAGACTTGGACAAACGCTTGCGTGGTCCTCTCAATTACGAAGCGGTGAAACGGTGTAACCGAATCTATCGCGGACCACGGCATCCTTTGCCCGGCTGTTTACCCAGTATCACCCAGTTCACCGAATCTATCGCGGACGCTGTGGTCCGCGATAGATTCGGTAAACACCGTTTCACCGCTTCGTAAGGGTGAGGACAGCGCAAGCGACCTCGAACTCGTAACCAATCGAGAGACCGGAGTAATCTGGTCACAATTGGAAGTAAGGGCGTGAGTGTAGGCCCGCCGGGTAACATTCCTGGCTATCTCGCGGTTAAGGGGCACATTGAATATAGTTGCTGTTTAGGGAATGTATCTCACGTGCTGGATATTTATTATATAAAGGCAATTTTTTTTAAGTGAAATATATTGTAATATATATTTTTCTGGGCAAAGGACGCCGTGGTCCGCGATAGATTCGGTATACACCGTTTCACCGCTTCGTAAGGGAGACGACCGCGCAAGCGACCTCGAACTCGGAACCAATCGAGAGACCGGAGAAATCTGGTCACAATTGGAAGTAAGGGCGCGAGTTTCGGCCCGCCGGGTAACATTCCTGGCTATCTTGCGGTGAAGGCGTTGGCCTCTTACGGGCTTGTGGCGTAGCTAGACGGTGGACTGTTTTGTCCTCAAGTCTTCTGCGCTCACTCCAGGGAGATAGAACGACTAATCGGTAAAACTTCCTGAGTTTTACCCACCACCGTTATAACCTACGCAGTGGCGGAAGCGGTATGCGGCCTACCCGCAAAACAACGTATTGACAGCTCTTCAGTCTACCCTGGACAACGGCGGCTGCAACGTCACCGAAACATCGGGTGCTACAAACTTCACACGGTAAATTCGTTTTCTATCCTATTTATAATGTCAAACAACCGCGATAGTCTTCGATTTTATATAGCAAGTAAGAGTTTAATATAAGACATTATCCTAGAAACGATTATTTTCCACATACTATCTGCGTTTTACATGAAAAAGATGCCTACATACCTAATAGTGAGAGCAATCCACAAGCCATCCATACGACGAAGCTCATTCCGACGGAGCCAGTCCTTACTAGGAGCCCTGAGGGCGACACGAATATGCCAGACCCTAGAAAAATAAAGGACATTCTCATATAAATTATAAGTGCATTTTCGTTGGATGTCTAAGAGCTAATCCTGAAAAGTCGTATCATTTTTACACGATTGCCCACAAAAAAGAAGTGTACCTAACGTGTTTATAGATTTTAAAAAATATACAGTTTAAGAATATGACGTATTGATTATAAAAACCCATTATTTAAAAACCATAACATAATAATAATAATGTGAGGGACGACTCCTCACTAGACCCTAAATTATTCGATGTGAGGTGGTGGTGTCAACCTGCGGGTTATCTCCGTATTAAAAGTCGATTTTAAGTATATCAAAAGATGTTTATTGAAAGTTAGATATTGCCTGTTTGTAACGCTTCTCGAATAGGTTATGTTGAAGCGAATGTAATGACTATCTGCCTGAAGATACGAGGGTGTATGGATGAGGATTGTACTTGTGCTCCCAGTATTTCAGCTATATTGAAGCTATCCTAAGTTATGCCATTACGATCTGGGGAAATTGTTATGCTTGTCATAGGGAACCCATATTTATACTCCAAAAGAGAGCGGTGCGAATAATTGCAAAGGTGAAAAGGAAAGAGTCGTGTCGACCCATTTTTAAAAGGCTAAGAATCCTTACTTTAACCTCACTCTATCTCTTTAAGTTCAACCCTGCTAGAGCCATTGCAAGTTGCGCAGAAATTTATATTAAAAATTATTCTACTTAGACCATATCGCCATCCCACTAATGAACTTTATAAGGAAGCTAAAGTTCTTGATTGTAGGCAACTTTTTCTAAAAACTTCCCTCTTAAGGCTATTTTTGGACAGTAACTCAAATTTAGGAATAATTCAGAACCGGCGACCAACGAGACAAGTTTTAGAAAATAGCTTAATAATACCCAGAAGGAAAACATCATTTGGACAAAGACATTACTCTTTCATTGCGCCGAGATTTTACAATCTGATCAATATGGAAATAAAAATGAATTTGACATTTAGGGAATTCAAAAATAAATTAAATAAATGGTTATCGAATCATGACAGACTAACCATACATCAAAGGTTAGAAATAATAGTAAAATAAAACTTAGGTGCACAAATTATTAACATATTTTAAACATATATGTTAAGTATATTTTACATTGAACTAACTACCATAAATTATTTGACTTTGTTGTTATATATTATTTTGACAATGAATTGTACTTTTTCGACTAGGTATTTTTATATTAAATCCTATAATACTTAACATATATTAAATATTGATGACTGTTTCTTTTTTTTTCTCACATATAACTTTATTTATATTATTTAATCGAATTTTATATTATATAATGGAATTACATTTTATTTATTATATTATCTTGTATTATTTTTTATTATTATTATTATTACGTTTTTTTTGAAGACCTCATTTTAGGGCAATTTAGTGTTATTAGCTTTTTACTAAAACTTGTACATTTGTAAGCAATCAAGCAACCAAGCAAACTTGATTGTAATATTATAGTCCTGTCCACCCTAGAACAGGCTAGTCCCAGTTGGGTGACAGAATCAAATAACTGCTTGAATGACTGCTTTATAGGATCAGCGGACTGAATCGCCAGGGCGGGGAGGTGAAGCTGAAATGTACTTATGTTGTTTTATTCGCTACTCACGATTCAGTAATCATGATTTTGGATATTTATTAATATTTACATTACAGAAAAAAACCAATTATTTTGAAAATAATCTAGCAAAAATATTGGCTTTTCCATTTTTTTCCAAAATTCAATTCTCTTGCGGCAGTGTTAAATTATGAAATTGTTTTTCAAGATTATTTTTCTTATAATCTCCATCCTACAAACCATCTTTCCTGCATAGGAAGGTTTTGATAAATAATTTTTTTCTCCATAGAAGAGCGATCAACTAGAAGCGAAGAAAATACAAATAACAAAATACAAATGGAACGATTTCAGCCATAATCTTTTCAACTCTTACCTTGACCAAATGATGCCTATTCGCTAAATATCAGTAGTAGAGGGGGGGGGGGGCTTTTGTTTTTTTAGAAGATTTGGCAATTTTGCACTGGGGCCCATTTTCACTTTTTTCGAGATGAAGGCGGATATATACTCTTTGACATCCCCCCCCCCAGACTGTTTCCAGACTGTTTCCAGACTGAGGGAGTTAATGGGCCCATGCTGGGTTGGCCACGAAGACCCATTCTGTTCAGGATCGGTCACGCTCACGGGTCAACACCCATCCGACGGCCTCCACGCATGTGGTGCGACCCTGGGTAATACTCTGGCCTTGGTCAGTTTCCCCTGGCAATCAAACCTCTGGCGCTCCTGGACGGTCTGCGCACCGTGCGGCGCAAGCCAATCGATTGTGCACTTTGACTAACAACTTTCGGTGTCAACTACAACGGGCGAGCCCGTCACCACAGGACGTTTTAACGATTTTTTCGTTCTGTCGCCCTGCAGTGAACGTAGAAGACTTTGGACAGAACAATCCAACGTCCAGCTACGTCAGACTTCTTGCGGGGTCTGACTAACAGTCGGGGGAGTCTGGAAGCAGTACTGTTTCCTATAGAGCGGGGGTGGTTGCGGACCTTACGGCGACTCCTCTTGAAACGACCATTGGCTATCCGATCCTGGGTGAACAGCCGGGCAAAGGACGCTGTGGTCCGCGATAGATTCAGTATACACCGTTTCACCGCTTCGTAAGGGAGAGGACCGCGCAAGCGACCTCGAACTCGTAACCAATCGAGAGACCGGAGTAATCTGGTCACAATTGAAAGTAAGGGCGTGAGTGTCGGCCCGCCAGGTAACATTCCTGGCTATCTCGCGGATAAGGCGATGGCCTCTTACGGACTCACTCCAGGGAGATTGAGGTTTTAACGAACAATCGTTAAAACCTCCTGTAGTGACGGGCTCGCCCGTTGTAGTCGACAACCCTTGTTGTCTGTGAGTCTGTATTTCTCTCTGTGTGTGTGTGTATTAATCGACGATAGCGCCCAAACGCTTCATTCAATTGAGCTGAAATTTGGGATGCAGGCATCATTCGGTCATGGCAAGAGTTGAAAAGGTTGTAGTAGAAATCGGTCCATCAGAGAGCGCGCTAGTCGTACTTCAATATCGAAATATTGCAGTTAGCGACTTGAAATTCGGTACACAGATGCCTTGTTTAACCGAAATTTCGGTTGGAACATCTCTTATACAAGCGACACAATTTTTATTTAAATTCCGCCGTATTTAAGAAAATACTACATAATTCATAGGAAAATACACTTTAATACAACGGAAATACTAAAAAATGCTAAAGAATACTACTTTTGCTATCATAATAACTTGACACAATCACTATCGGCTTAGGAGAAGGGGGTGGAGGGGGAGAGGGGGGAGGGGGGAGGGCGCGCGAGGGGGTGGGGGGTTCTGCTTGCCGGGAAAGTCTTGGGGTGACACAACCAATTTTTTTTAATATGGCGGAGTTAGTGTGATGTAGATTCGGAATCAGTGTGATGAATATAAGTAGTGGGGTGACATTAAAACATCTTTAATGTAGAATAGTTCGCTAAACTCTATAAATTCCAACTTGCTTATCACTGCTTCGTTTCGACGTAATTCAATTTATTTGAGAGCGTGGGCGTTGGCCGGGGTATTGCCAACCATTCGAGACCTTTGACATTTCAAAGTATCTTTACGGCCAACAAAGGTGCGGCCTAACGCTAATTCTCATAGTCAATAACAGTGAATCAGCCAACAGTGAAAATGTAACAAGAATAATGTCAGTTGTTCTGTATTAAATCTACCAGGCTGATTACGAAAACGAAACCATGAAAATCCCCAATTACCTGTAGTTTGTTCAAGTGTACAAAAACTTCCTTGGAGATCATAAGGCAGAAAGCTATAAGGATCTTGTGGAAAATCTTCTGCAATGCTACGATAGACTGGGGTGTAACATATCTCTAAAGTTACACTTCTTACATTCACACTTAGACTTCTTCCCCGAAAACTATGGTGCTGTTAGCGACGAACACGGCGAACGCTTCCACCGAGAAATTTTGGACACTGAAAAAATATACCAGGGAAAAAGGAGTGAATCAATGTTAGTAGAATATTGTTTGTCGCTCAACAGGGAATCACAAGCAATAAAATACAAAAGGCAGGCAAAGCGATTGCGCCATCAGTGACCTTCCTCCGATGGGGAGCTACAAGATAAATACATTCTTTATAAATACAGGCTTTAAAGGGCAATTCTAAAAAGCTCCAATAACTAAAAAACGACAGATAAATTTGCATTTTAATTGTCATTTCCGCGTTCAGCACCCTTGAAAACATAAAGATGAAATGTTTTTATCAATGTTACAGTAAAAAAGCTAAATCTTGTTGGCTAGTGTAATAGGACCAGTGCTGAGTTCCTATAGGTACATTTTCCACTGACATTTTCAAATTAAACTATGTATGAAGTATAATATTCTATTTCGCGCAATTTGACATAATATAATTATTTGGTTGCATGAAAACAAAAGGATTATTGCGTAAGCGTCAAAATAACACATCGAATCGAAGTTAGCCGAAATTGAAGTTATATTACAAATGTTATGTTCTATTTAATTACATTACATTACATTTACGTCGTGTCCAATTGGCGGCTAAAAACCGCTCTTGGACGTGTAAAATATTTGTGTTTTAAGTAGTAAGTGTCATTACTACTTTAATCTTTACGTTACATACTATTAATTTTAAAAAAAATATATAGTATCTAAGAAACTTTGAAACCTAGTAAAAGTTATTCGTCGTAGAATCGTATTACAAAACAAATTAAAGGCTTATTGAATAAAATAGTCAATAATTCTAATGGCTACCTACTAAACACACAATAATTAAAATAGTCAGTTAAAAAGTTGAATAATCAAAGCAGAAGCCTAACAATTGAAATAGTCAATAAATCAAATATATACGTACTAAAAACTGTACATACATAGTAACATCCAAAGTAGTAAGTAAATTGTTAAATAATCAAACTAAAGCTAAGTCTTCCATTTAAATACTAAAAGTACATATATAATTATCATTCAAATTGGTACAATATTTGCAAAGTCATGGCCCTCGAATTCGGTCAGATTATAGAAAGGGTGGCCTATCAGCATCTCCTTAATGTTTTTTTAAATTGTTTGTCCTCCAGTTGTTTGATAGTGGTAGGGAATAAATTGTAAAATGCCGAATTTATAATGCAATTTAGTTTTATAAGCATTTTCTAACACTTTGACATAATTTATTGTAATATTAGAGCCTCGTCCGCCATAGAACGGGCTAGTCCCAGTTGGGTGAAATTATGGGTGACTTGCACCAAATGGCCTGTTAACTTCTGCTAACCGTGGTTAGCTAACCACGATACACAATTTAACAGCCGATTAAATTATGTCGGCTTGCACCAACTATTTGGACATCCCGGTTAACTAACGCCGGTCGGAGTCCGCAAATTCCAATTTTGAGTATTCGAACATAAACATAGACACAACTGAAATCGAGATCGCTCGCCCCAGCCAATCACAGCACAGTTCAAAATGGCGGACGGGAGGCTCTCAGCTCAACTGTCAAACTACCAAACGCTTTTGTTCATGTCTCGCTTTCGCGTCTTTCCTTATCAACATCAGACATATTGGAAAACATTTTAGGAGCGCGATAGCCAAAAAGTCAAAATAAGCATAAAAAACCGCGGCTCAGGCGACGCAATCAAATATAACCTCGAAAATTGACAGCTAGCGTTTGACAGCTCGCTAACAGCTGGTTAGTGGCGGTTATTGCCCCTCGCTGGTATAACTGCAGTATATTTGCAACCTGCAGTTATACCAGCAACCTGGATTGTTGATTTTTAAACGTCACCGGACTATATTCGCCATGCAAATTCCGAATCTGCAATAATCTTTTGTCGCTCTCAATAAATAAGCGAGATAGAGGCATTTAAAGTTTGCATACTAAACGTCAACAAAACGGCCATATTGTGTCAGAAGTAGTGTCGTAAAATAGTCGATATATCGCGAGTTCTCTAATATCGATAACAATTCGCGATATTACAAAAATGATGGCACGGTCGTGAAAAACATGTGCGATATTTAAAAAAATAAGACTATTTTCGAAGTTTTTTTCGATGACTGCGTCTTGATAACAAAAGGTATCCTGAAACAATAGAAAACTCCTAAATATTTGAATATTGATGTTAACATGACAATGTGTTAGCGAGATAATTTTTTTGAGGTTTTTACAAAATGACTTAAGGTAATGACAAAAGGTAACCTGAAACAAACGAAACTTCTTCAATATCAAATTAACACCGCAGGGAAAAAGTCATTGAAAAAACATCGAAAATAGTGCCCTTTTTATAAGTTTCGCGAAAATATGTATTTTTCTAATCGTTTTTTTTAAATATTTTGATTAATTTAGGAACTCTGCAAATTGTCATAATTTCTGTAATATCGCTAATTGTTATCGATATTACGATAACTCGACTGTGTCCAACACGGTATGTACAAACAAAATGGCCGCAACTTTCTTGACATTGCGATGAAAAATTTGAAGGCCTATATCTCGCTTATTTATTGAGATCGAATAAAGATTATGGAAGATTCGGAATCAGCGTGGTGAATATAGCGTGGTGAATTTTATTTTGACCTATTTTGGCCTATTTAGTTACATATAAAATTTAAACTTTGAATGCCTATATCTTGCTTATTAAGAGCGACCGACAATTTTTTTCCAGATTTAGCATTAAAATGAAACAATCTATTAGTCTACATTTTTTTACATTTTTTTGGAGAAAGGTTCCTATACTGCAGTTATTCCACTGAGAAGTGAAACAAGCGGGGAGGCCTCACGACCTCACTACCATATTTGGCCGAACTTCTACGTCCTCCAGCCTGGTCGCAGGTTCGACGTCGCTTGTGCAGCCTCTTCCGTAAGCGGTAATGGAGTTTGAATTTATCGCAGACCGCGGCCTTCTTTGCCCGTCCGTTCACGCGGGATCGGATAGCCAACGGGTAATTTCAAGAGCAGCTGGCATCCGGTCAGCACCCCCCCCCCCCCCGTTTCTTAGGAAGCTTATAAGAGCATTTTTTTAGACCCACAGTCGATTGGCAGACGCCGCACGATGCGCAAACTGCCTGTCAACGGTTAACGGTCAACAGCAACATGCACACCTACAGTTAAAGCTTACGAAAGTAGTTATCGGGGACGAATACACCAATTTGATGAATCCAAAATGATTCGGATACAAGAGTGGATAGTAGCGGTACGGCTTGGAGTACAGGAACTTTAACAATATCCTAATCAAGCCATTTAGCAAACTATTAACATTCATGTCGCTGAATCACGAGATTGCGAATTGTAATTGTGTGTAAGTGTTAGCTAGCATTGATTTTATTTGTTGTGTTGGGATTTTTTAAGGTCTTTATGAGCTTTGTAACACTGCGACCATTTCTGAACTATTGTGTTAGCCACCTACTATAGTTCTGCGCTAAGCCTCGTGTCCTTTAAGAACCGCAACAGGCTTTTGGCGCCAGATTGTTTCACCTCCTCAGGTTGGAGGTAATGACCACTCAAGAGTATCTTTTACGCATCAGCGGGCCACACTCGCACATGAGGTACAGGGGAGTTTCCTCGGCCCCTTCGCAGAACCTGCACATTTTTTTTGTCTCGGAGCTTGAGGTTGTACATTGTACATGTGTTTGTTAAGGCCACAATGCCCCGTGAGCGCCCTGCAGTATGCGTAGATTGTTCCTATTTAGCGATAAGGCCTCACGGGCCGTCTTAGGGTCGTAAGCCTTAATTAGCGCTTTGGATTGATTCAACCCTGGCGTGTTGTTGCAGCGGTTGACGGATTGTTCTAAACATATTTGTTTGAGCATTAGGTTTGCAAGGCTTTTTGGTACGCCACAGCAAGGTTCAGGGCCGTATAACGTTCCCTTTGCTCCCGTCTTAGCAAGTTCGTCGGCTTTTTTATTTTCCTCGATTCCTGCGTGGCCGGGAACCCATCTTAGAATTACCCTGTTCTTTTCGCCCAGGGAATTCAGTAGTGATACGCAGTTTTGCACTCGCTTTGAATTAATAGTATTCGAGGCTAGAGCCATAAGAGACGCCTTGCTATCACTCGGATAGCAAGGCATCTCTTATGGCTCTAGCCTCTGGTGGTTGGTTGGCGTAGTTCTCTAACTAGGTGGTTGGCGTAGTTCTTATGGAGATTGATAGCCGCACATTCAATAATGGTTAGCATAACACTAAGGAAACTGATTTATATATTTGTTCAATTGCGAGATATTCTGGGCCTGCCCTATTTAAAATAATATATTACGCTATATGCCAATCCATAATGACATACGGTATACTTGGATGGGGAGCTTGCGGAAAAACTCTCCTCTAGAAAGTAAACGTTGTCCAAAAGCAATAATTAGAATAATGTTAAGGAAGCGTTACCCTCCTGACGACCTGTATGTTGAGGCACAATTGCTTGATTTGAGGCAGTTGTATTGCCTGAAATCAATACTTCATCTTAAAAACAACAATGAAGACCAATATTGTGTTTCTCCGGAAAACAGGGAGAGATCGGGTCGTTAAAAGGGAAACTTTGAAGTGCCGAAACGTCTAACGTCTTTTGGACAACGTCATTACAGCTTTCTTGCTCAAAGAATGGTTAATATCATGAGTAAAGAGAACATATTGGAAATTAGCAGCAACCAACAAAAATATCACCTTACAGTATGGTTAATAAACCTTAGTAGGAGAGAGACGGAGAAAACATTGATTACAATTATAAAATAAATAAATATATTTATTTTGTATATATTTTACATACGTATTTTTACTAATTGTTATATATTATTAGTTATTATTATAAATGATTGTTTATTATTGCTATTATATATTATTATTATTATGATACATTATTATTTAGTATTACTTGTTTATAGTTCTAATATTATTTTGGTGTAGTGAGAATTTCATTTTAACTTGATTCGATTCAATTTTTTTATTTTTTATTTTGGAAGTTATGTAGTTTATAATCATTTGTATTGGTGTTCTCCTTAGAACAGGCTCTGCATAGTTAGGAGCAACACAATTTTCTGTGGACCAATAAATGATAAAAAAAATAAATAAAAATAAATTGATTACTATAGCATTCAATTGAAAGTGATAATCAGTATATGAGGAAGAAAATTTTATTGAATATATTTTTAAATTTTCGACATAGTTACCTTTTAGGTTTATACACTTGATTTGATTTTTTTCCTAAACATAAAATACCTATCCTGAAAAACACTTCATCCCGATCACCCAAAAAATCCTGCACTTCTTCTACTACTCATCTTGAAATTTTCTACCTCTCAGATGTTCCTTTAATGTCGGAAATAGATGGAAATCACCAGGGATAAGCAGTGCCAGATTAACCCATGTAGAGGCCCTTAGGTCGACGAAATCTCGGGCCCCCTTTGGGCTGTCAAACATTCTGACGACGATATAGCGTAGAATAGACGAGTATTTAAACAATGAACGATTGCACCGGCAAAGTGGCCAGATAAACATTTCTATCAACGCATATGTCAAGTAGCAAAGTCGCGCATGTAAACAAAATACGACCGCAAATCCTGGCAGCGGCTAACTGTCGATAATTTATAATAATTATACTATTAGTTGGATTAAAAAGTTTATTAAATCTTTTCTCTTTAGAATTTCAATTCAATGTTTTTTCTGTTTATTAGAAGCAATTTAATAATATATTTTATTTATTTATTTATTTTATTTTATTAATTTACAATAACTTCATATAATATGTCATATAAACACCATTTACATAATATGGTTGAGTTGGGAGAGATTGAGCACATCCTATGGTGACAATGTTTATCCGCATTCCTAACTAGGTCAGAGACCCGTATCTAGGGATGCTGATTTTTGTTTAATTGTATCGACGAGCTGACTCTTTTGATATTCTGAACTTAAGTTGTATTGCATGATACATAAGAATATATACATATATACATACGCATACATACACACATACATAAATATATATATATACATACCTACACATATATATACATAGCAAATAATACACGAGATTTGATATTAGTTAGTAATATATAATTTAATAAAACAACTTAAATTATTAGCGAGAGCAATTGAGACTCCGCATACATTGGACCCCTTTCAAGCAGGTACTTCTTTATAAGTATTTTGAATGAATTTAAGTTGTTTGCATTCTTATAACTCTCATTTAAATTATTATAAAATCTCGGCGCAAGGAAGTAAAAATGCCTTTGGGCAAATGAGGACTTTACAATCGGAATATTATAATTCGACCCAGTAGCTTGCCTTGTGTTTTTAGTTTGTTGGCTTCTTGTCTGCTGATCCTTGATTCTGTGAAACTCAATTAGTAATTGTTTTATGAATAATTGCCTCACATCAAGTACTCCATATTCTGTAAAGAGTTTCGCTGAGGGGTATCTAGGGGGTTTTTTATTGATGACCTTTAGAATCAGCTTCTGCGCATTGATCAAAGGAAGGAGTACTTGTGTGGTACAGCCACCCCATGCAATTGTGCCATAGGACCACAGGCTTTGGCACAACGCCATATACACAGTTTTGAGAAGGGGCTTTGGTAGAATATTTCGAAGCTCTCTAAACACGTAGGCGAGTTTCCTTGTTCTTGTGGCTAGGTTGCTTACATGTTGCTTCCATGTCAATGTTGCATCCATAGTGACACCCAGATACTTATATTCCCTAGTCCTTTCAATGGTTTGACAATTGCAGACGTCAGATCTAGAGCAAAAAGTTGAGTGTATTGTTAGTTGGTTTTCGGTTTCTGAATTATTTATTGTTGCCTTGATGTGAAATTGTATAACTTTAGTCTTAGAAATATTTAAAGTGAGAATATGGTTATCGAGCCACTGCTTCGTCAGATTTAGGTTCGATTGAGCTTTGCGGTATGCATCTTCCCAATTGTTAGCAGACGTAAGTAACACGGTGTCATCCGCGAACGCCACTATTTTTCCTTTTATTGGTAGATCACATAAATCATTTATGTATATTAGGAACAATACGGGTCCCAAGACGCTACCTTGGGGAACACCGAAAGATACATTAAGTGGCGCGCTTTGTCGATCATGTATCGACGTTGTTTGCGTCCTTCCCTCAAGGTAGCTTTGGAACCACTGCAATGCTGTGTCATTTATTCCATAATGTTCCAGTTTTTTTATTAATATTATATGTGACACCGTGTCGAAAGCCTTCGATAAATCTAAAAATGTCGCTAAAACTTTACTACCCTTGTCGAGGTTTTCAACAACGTATTGTGTGAAAGTAAGTAATGCTTCATTAGTTCCTAAACCGCTTCTAAACCCAAATTGGTTGCTGGATAGAAGACTCTCATTCTCTAGGTGCGAGATTAAACGCTTTTTGGCAATTTTTTCTACTACTTTTGACAAGATGTTAAGGAGCGATATGGGACGGTAATTACCAATGTCATTTTCGTCTCCACCCTTGTGTAGTGGTCTAACCTTTGCAAACTTCAGCCATTGAGGAAAAACTCCGTTTTCAAAGCTAGTATTGATAAGATGGCAAATAGGTTCTGCAATGTAATCAATTGACATTTTCAGTATTTCTGCTGTGATGCCGTCGTTTCCTGGCGCAGAATAGTTTTTTAGCGATGTAATAGTTTTGACGACTTCATCTTTAGATGTTTGGTAGAGTTTGAGGTTTGTTTTCGTCTTGGGCTGCGTATTTACTGATACACCTAGAATCTTTTCAGAAGTATTTAGATTGTTCAAAATATTGTTGGCATAAGTTTTTCCTACATTTACAAAATATTTATTAAAATGTTCCAGGATTTCTTCGAAATTATCTTCTAATGATTTCACTTCATTATTTATTTTGATCTCCTTTACTTCCATCAGTTGCTTATTACCGAATGCGATATTTTTAACTAACCTCCAGGTTTTTTTACTGTCCCTGCTTGCTTCTTTAATTTCCTGACTGTAGTAATTAACTTTGCTTTTTTGAATTAGCCTTTAGCAAATGTTTCTGTAAGATTTATAGTACTTGAGAAGTTGAGTATTATTTGGGTATTTTCTCGTGTCTTTGTGGATTTTGTCTCTTTTCCGAAGGCATGCTAACAATCCATTTGTTACCCAGGGAGTTAGTTTTTTCTTTGATCTAGGAATTTTTATTGTGTTTACTTTAGTCGAACTTTTGATACAGCTAGATAGAGTCTCTAAAACTAGTTGGGCAAATTTTTCGACGTCGTTTTCACCTAATATTCTATCCCAATTTTGTTTACTCAATTCGTTTAGAAGGAGGACACGGTCAATTGACGATTTAGTTTTCGTTTCCAGATTTTTTGTTCTTTTATTAGTTGTCATTGCAATTCCAATCATGCTATGGTCGGTAATTGTCGTGTGGTAGGTATACGGTTTACATTTTAGTTTAGTTTTGATCATAATGTGATCAATACAAGTCTCATGTTGGCCGTCGATTATTGTCGGGACGTCTATGGCAGCATGAATGCCATGGTGCGCCAGTAAGTTAAGATAATCATCTGCCTGATTGTGTTTATTATTAATAATATTAATATTTGTGTCGCCTATTAGAATAGTGTCGTGGTCAGAATGAATAACTTGTAGAATATCGTCTAACGATTGCAGGAAGTTATTTATATTTCTTTGACTGGGTGATCTGTATATTGCAATAATGTTTATCCTGTGTTCTAAGATGATGTGTAAGCAGTTGGCATCATTTACCTGTTTTTCTGTTACTACTGGGTTCAGGTTAGAACGAATGTACACAACTACACCGTCATTTTGTAATTGCAATGAGTTGGTGAAGAAGACTCGATATCCTGGCAGAGTTTGTAATGTTTAAGCAGCATATGATTGTAATGTTTCCTTGTCGAGGAGCCCCTAAAAGGTGTGGGGCCCAATGACCAGTGCCTACTTGGTTTATTGGATTATCCGGCACTGGGGCAAGGTCCGGTGAGTATGGAGAATGTTCCAATATTTCAAAGCCATCTTCTTCAGCAGCCATCGCAACTCCGGACTTGAATCATCACGACTCCTCGGCTGTCCCAGAAAAGAGGGCTCCAGAACTTACGGCTCTCTCGAACTCAACGGCCGTGCGCCAATAACGCGGTGAAACTATCGGCAAGATAAAGCGGCACGCCATCCGCGAGGATTCTATACACGAGGCAGATAGTTCTAACCTGTCTCGTCTCCCTGATGGTAAGCCACTGCAGTCTGTTTCGATATTACGTGATATAGTCATATTTTCTGAGGCCAAAAATGAAGTGGATACAGACGTTCTGTAGCCTTTCCGCCTTGGTGGCCAGCTCTTCTGTCAGATCGAGTAAGGCGGCGTCTCCATAATAATTGTGTTAGGTAGTGAGTCTCGTTACTACTCTTTACTGAACATACATAGGTAGTCAAGAATTTAACTACTAGATTGTCAAACATATAAATATAAATAATCAAAATAGAAGCCTAATATTTGAAATAGTCAATAATTTGAAATATACGTAGTTAAATTAGTCATCGTAATATTCAAATTTTCACTAAAATGGTCAATATTCTAATTAAAGCTACGCCATGCCTTTAAAAACTAAAAGTACAAATATAAGACCAAATAAAACAACCAGACAATAAGGCTCTACTTTTTTAGGTAATTTAAATAGGCACAATATATGAAAATTGATTGCCCTCAAATTCGGCCAGATCATAGATAGGGTGGCCTATCAGTATCTCCTCGGAGATTTTAATTTTAATTTTACGTCCTTCAGCTGTTTAACAGTGGTAGGGAGTAGATTATAGAATTTGATATTAAGGTACAAGTAGCTTTTCTGTATTTTTGCCAGTCGTATTCGGGGTACGCATAAAAGGGAGCTACCGCGGGTATGATGCGAGTGAATGTCCGCATTAATTGAAGTTTCTGCGATGTTCTGTCTAGCATACATTAAACACTGGTAAACACTGGTACTTACCGATCATGGTACCGACGATTAAAGCCACCCCACTGACGAGTCCCACCCGTCTCTTGAGGTGAACAGGGTTGTCCGAAGTTGCGTCCGCCCTCTCCAACTAAACAAATAAAAAAAACAAACATTTGTAATTTTCATTTAAAATTTTTTTGGGTACTTTGATAATAATGAACAAATCAATAAAAACAAATAAATACATTAAAAAAAATCGGTTGTCTGTAAAGTCGGTTTACTGACGATAGTTGAACGTGACAACGTCATAAGAAAATACTGATGGAATGGTTGCATTTGAAGCAGTTTCATTTAAAATTCTGATATTGTTTATTACAAACACCCAAAAATATATGCTTTTATACTCACCGATTTGACTACAACATGTAAATGTATTATTGTATAGCAGTATAATTGTATAATTGTTTATTGTTTTTTTAATTTGAAAGTTTGAAACCTCAAACTGTTAAATAACGGGTTGAGAAGCATTTGAGCACGCTGCGCCATCTAACGGTAGGTAATACGTCGTAAATAAACAATATCAGCGACATTTTACCAACCGCTAGATAGCGTATCGTAATGATAGCTTTTCATACTTTTTTTTTTTTTTTATAAAAGTTGCTTATTTTGTTGCACTTTGTTGAACCCACAAGAAAATTGTCCGTTCAGTAATAAAATTCCGTATATCAAGAATACGTATAAAATTATGTCAAGAATTTAAATCAATCTAGTGATTTTCATTCGTACTATTTTAGACTGAGGTTAGTAAATAATGCTTGTCGCAACCGGTAGATGGCCTCATTTATATTGAATAATAAATATAATAAATGGAACGCCTCAGAGCGAGGTAACGCCGCATGAGTCATGCTTTTTCGTGCGTGCAGGAGGCTCCATCGATTTATAAGACGTTGTCACGTCAAAAAATAACAAACACGACTGCACTTACAGAAAGTTAATTATTGTACTTATAATTATTTTTATTACGGTTTTTTTAAGAAATATTTGTGGTTTATATGTTTATCCATATAGATAGATATATATTTCCGGAATGTACTCAATCAGGTCTTTCATTTGACGCTAAACACGGTATATTTATGTTAATTTATTAACATTTGGACATTTGGATTTTTAGAGAACTATTTACTTATTATTTAAACAGTTAAGGTACCTATGATACTCGGGATGACATAACGATTCTAACAATAGCACACACATAAATCGGTCCAAGCGTTTAGAAGTTATGATGAAATAAAGAAACGAAACATACATAGCTCCCAAGTACAACTCCCAGCAACAACCAGCACTGTGGTTCGCCCAAGTGGAGACCCTGCTAGCAGCGCAGAAATGCAGCGACCAAGACCGTTTCAGCTGCGTCGTCGCACAACTGGACCACTCGGCGCTCCAGGAGGTAGGATACTTATTAATCCAACCACCAGCGCAAACAAGTTCAAGGCAGTAAAGAACAGACTCATCACCGTCTTCGGAGAAACACGATTCCTATTATCAACGTAATCACGAGTTTTTCTACGACGAAACAAGCCCGTGATACTGGTCAGACAGGCAAGTAGTTACAAAACCAACTCTGTAGCCTGGGGAGGGATCCACGAGCTTGCAAGAAAAATTAAAAAAAAGATAGACTACACGTATAATAAAATCAATAATATATATTAATAAAATATATAATAAAATCTATAATCTGGCCGAATTTGAGGGTCATGATTTTTCAAATATTGTGCCCATTTAAATTACTTAAAACGTAGAACCTTATTGTCTGATTATTTTATATGGTCTTATATCTACTCCTTACGAAGAGATGTACATTCAAGGGCTACGAGGAATAGAAATCTCATAAATTGTCCCTCATTGAGGACAGAAATGTGTAAAAAGGAACCTGAGTTCTGTTGTGTTAAATATTTTAACGCTATTCCACAAAACATCAAATCAATGCAACAGGATTCAAACAGACAATAAAGCACTGGCTCAAAAATAAATGCTATTACAGCGTGAATGACTTTTTAAACGATAATGACAAATAAATAATATAACATATTTTATTGGAATTCTCCAACATTTTAAACTTTAAACATTTATATTTAATTCTAGCTCTAAATCTGACAAACCGTAGATAGCCTAATAATTCTAGATTGACATTCTAATTAAAAAAAAACTGACATTTGATTTATATATAATAATGGAAATTTACTAAATTTGTAGATAATAGTTTAAATTATTATTTTGTTAATACCTATGTCTAAAACGTAATATTTTCGGATTTGTTTTCCTTCAACTGCGAAGTGAACATATTTAATTATAGAAAATACATATTGTATGCCTGATTGGTAAACTGTATAGCACATACAATACAATACAATCAACTACTCCAGTAGAAAGGCATTCCTACACTTGGATGCGTCACAAAATTAAATGGTAAAAATTATTAAAAACATAACTATCGTGATAGTTGTCATGGCTGTAATATTATATTCAATATTACCTACATACAAATAATCAAAATATACTAATGTGATTTAAGAGTCAGGGAGAATAATATATTAAAATAGAAATGCAAATTCTATGTAGAATAATCAAAAAATTTATATTTTATAGTCAATCCAGCAAAATGCCTTCGTATTTTAAAAAAAAATGAATAGATGTATAATAAATTATATGAAAATCAGAATGTCAGCTATCATAACACCATTATGTTTAAAACTTTACACATTTCATTAATCATCAACATGGAAAATAAACTCCCTTATACCATATACCATAAATTGGGTTTTCAAACTCCCTTATACCATAAATTGGGTTTCTTACCAAATTATGTATAATTATCTTTTTAAATTGGTCCTCTCCTAGGCTTTTAATTTGCTCTGGAATCTTATTATAGAAGGACAAATTTTGGTGAATAAAACTGTATCGCACTTTGCTAAGTCGCTGTCGGTTTATGTGGAGATTGGATTTATTCCTCGTATCGTGATGATGAAACTATTTACCGGAGCTTCTGTTAGGTGTCTACGAGCGTACATAATATTTTGATAGATGTAAGAAGAAAATAGTCATTATTCCTGATTTTACAAATAGCGGCTTACAAGAACTTCTTGTTGAGACTCTATATAAACTGCGTACCGCTCTTTTCTGGAGGAGAAAAATTCTTTTTGAGTTTGGTGCCATTCCCCAAAACAGTAGGCCATACGTTAATAAGGAGTGGATATATGCAAAATGAACGGATTTCGCTGCTTCAAAACCGCATAAACTTCTTATCTTTCTAATGGCGAATATGGCACTGCACAATTTTTTACTGAGATCATTTAAGTGATCAGACCATTGTAATTTTTGATCAATTTCTAATCCGAGAAATTTCGTGGAGGAGACATTTTCTAGTTGGTCAGACCCAAAGTATACGTCTATTTCATTATAATCACGCGGCTGTAAAGAGAAGCATATTCATTTTGATTTATTTACGTATAATAGTACCTATCCATTTTGTACGACCTACTTACAGTTCACAATAAAGAATTATTATTATTATTATTATTATTATCTGTACTTTTAGTTTAAAATGCATAACGTAGATTTAATTTGATTATTTAACATTTTACTGACAATTTGAATATTACGATGAATAATTTTACTACGTATCTTTTCGAATTACTAACTACTTCAAATATTAGGCTTCTATTTTTGATTATTAGTATTTATGGTTTGCCAATCTAGTAGTTAATTCTTGACTACCTATGTATTTTCAGTAAAGAGTAGTAACGAAACTTAATACCTAACCCAATTATTTTAACACGTCCAAGAGCGGTCTTTAGCCGTCAATTGGACACGACGATAATGTAATATAATGTAAATGATATAAAATTATTGTTTACCATCCGTTCTGGTTCTTGGAAACATCTGCCCATTGTAAAAGCATTTAATTTCTTGGAGTATAAACCTTACTTTTGCTTGAGTAGCTTATATAATCCTCTGACGAACAAATTAAACTTCGCCAAACTCCTCTAGTGCGTGTTTATACTCTTTGGGAGAATTCGAGAATAAATCTTTTTAGGCCCCTGAAAAGAACGATATTTATTTATAATTTTTGTTTTATTGCTGTGTAGCAATTATAAGAATAATAGAGTATAATATGTAATTAATTTAAAAAATGAAGTTATTGAAGCATTGGAAATAAATTTCTATTACAAATACATACTAATTTTAAATGCACCCATAGGGAAGTGAGAAAATCGGTTGTGACACCCCAAAACTTTCCCGGCAAGTAGCCAAGACTGATTACATCTGAATATTAAACTGAGGTCGCTTGCGCGGTCCTCTCCTTTATGTAAGCGGTGATTCGAAATAAACCGAATCTATCGCAGACCACGGCATCCCTTGCCCGGCTGTTCAGTTCCGCGAGATAACCAGGTATGTTACCCAGCGGGCTTACACTCACGCCCTTACTTCCAGTTGCGACCAGATGACTCCGATCTCTCGATTGGTTACGAGTTCGAGGTGGCTTGTGCGGTCCTCTCCCTTACGAAGCGGTGAAACGGTGAAAACCGAATCTATCGCGGACTACGGAATTTTTTGCCCGGCTGCTCACCCGGGATCGGGTAGCCGATGGTCGTTTCAAGAGCAGTAGCCGTAAGGTCAGCAACCACGGTCACCCCCCGCTCTATAAGAAACAGTACTGCTTCCAGACTCCCCCGACTGTTAGTCAGAGTGCACAATCGATTGGCTTGCGCCGCACGGTGCGCAGACCGTCCAGGAGCGCCAGAGGTTTGATTCCCAGGGGAAACTGACCAAGGCCAGAGTCCTACCCAGGATCGCACCCCGTGCGTGGAGGCCGTCGGATGGATGTTGACCCGTGAGTGTGACCGACCCTCAACAGAATAGGTCTTCGTGGCCAACCCAGCATGGGGCCCATTAGCTCCCTTTGGGACTTTAGGACAGCGGACTTTGGGACAATACAAACCTACCGTACAGCAAAGCCATGAACCCATTCCAACTCCTATTAAACGGTGAGGCACTAGGAAGGTAACCCAGTGCGGGCCACCTCGCGCCCTGGCTACTAGTTTCGGCAGGAAATCTCCACCTGGAACTAACCATCGGGATACCTTCCGACTGGTTACGGGGCCGAAGTTGCTTACGCAGCCTCTACCTGTTATATTTCAGCGGACCTGGGCGTCCTTTGCCCGTCATACCACTCGGGATCGGGTAGCCGATAGGTCATATCAAGGATGACATGACAACAGGTCAACATCCACCCCCGCTGCTTAAGAGACAGTATATTTCCATAGTCTGCAGACTCCTTTAGCAATTAGTCGGAGTGCACAGCCGATTGGCGTCGCCGACCGGCGCGCAAACCGTCCAGTATCGCCGGGAGGCAATCTCCCAGGGGAAACCGATCCACCAGCCGTGAGGCCTGAGACGCGAGAGTCTTACCCGGGGTGGCCTTCCACACGAGGGGGCTACTGAATAGGAGTTGAATCGTGAGTGGAGCGATCCGAGAAAACAATGGATTTTATCGCCCTAGCTGCCCGAACCCGTCGCCCAGTCGTGGACAGTTGGGCTACGTCAACTACAACGGGTGAATCCGTCACTCCAGGCTAGTATAACGATATGTGATCGTTCTTTCAGCCGTGGGATGAGCGTAGAAAACTTAGAGAGGAGACAAATATACTGTTTAGCTCCGACAACATGCCCGTTAGAGGCCAATGCCTTAAGGCCAGGCACCGAGAAAGGTATCCAGCGGGCAGCCTCGCCCCCTTACTGTAATGGAGTATATAGTAAGTAAAATGATTTTTTTTGGAAACCCAAATATACTTTACAGACAAAAGTCGCTAAAAAGTCGTTTTACAAGTTGAAAATACTATTTAAAATGGAATTATCAAAAATTCTATAAAGATGATATTGATCGTTATTTCCCGTAATGTACACGTACTTTTGACCTTTTTTATATTTCCGTATAAAATTTAAAGTTCAAAATTTCAGCAATAGTGATCATACGAAGTGACGTTTTTAAGGTTTACATGATCCCTTAAGGAGAAGAATTATACTTTACTCAATCATGTCCTCAGATTATTAGTAGATAAATTAAACCGCTCTTTTTCACTATGTCCAATTCAACAGCAGCTTCAATCGACGATGCAACGTCGATATCGTCAATCAAATCAGTTGATTAAAGTTGTCACAAATTTCAAAACACTTTTTCGCCATTTTGAATACGGTTTTAGTTGAAGAGTTTAAAATAAGCGAGAGTCGCAACGACACGCGGACGTCTAGACGCGAAATGAACAAGTCGCCAGCAAAATTACAAATCATTGACGATGAGATTGACTCTTTCAGTCAATTGATTCGCTACTCCCAATTTAATACAAGTCATTCGCGAATATTGCCACGCAAGCAATAGTAAAAAGTAGGTACCTACATCCACTTATTATTTTTAAGATTCATGATTGATAGTACCTAGTCGTTATGAGTGGAAAAAAATCGGTTGTCACCCCAGGACTTTCCCGGCAAGCAACCAATCTTCTCCCCCCTACAATTGTGATTGTGTCAATTAATTATAATCGCAAATGTAACATATTTGTAGTATTTCCCTGGTATTAAAATGGCCATTTTCCAATACGTAGTATTTTCTTAAATATGGCAGAATTTTAAAATTATTTGTGTCGCTTGTATAAGAGATAGTACCTACTCGGTATGAGGGGAAAAATCGATTGTGTCACCCCAAGACTTTCCCGGCAAGCAGCCAAACTCCACCCCCCCCCCCCCCCCAATGTGACTGTGTCAAGTGATTATAATCGCAAATGTAGTATATTTGTAGTATTTCCCTGGTATTAAAATGACAATTTTCCAATATGATGTGATGTGAGAGATACAAGAGATATTCTAAACAAAATTGCTCACAACACAATAAAGTGCATCCGCCCCAACCAGGCATCTGTGTGCCAGATTTCAAGTCTCTAAGTCTAATATTTCGAGATTTATATATGACTAATGCGCCCCACCCTCCCCCCCCCCCCCCCCCCCCCCCGGTGGACCGATTTAAACAAAAATCTGTTGCAATGACCAAGAGGCCTGCATTCCAAATTTCAGCTCAATCGCATGAAGCGTTTGCGCGCTATCGTATTCGGGACACAGAAAACTTTGAGATTAACTAATTGGGGTATGTTTTAAATGGGCAAAAGAGCGAGACCAGTAGAAGCATTTTTGAAAAAAATCACGCCACGCCACGCTACTCTCGTAGTTTTTGAGAGTTTTACAAAATGAGACTCTAACAAAAGCGCACTTTTATCTAAGCACATGTTATATCTATCATGTTGTATCATTATATCTAGCACATATCAAGCACATGTTATATCTATCTAAGCACACATTTGTCTAAGCACATGTTAAAAAGGGTATAAATTGAATGTAAATGTTTGTTACTTTCCCGGCACTAAGGAAAGTATTGTGAACGCGCTAAAAGAAATCGAGATGAAAACGGAAATACTACCTTGATCAAAAAGTATCAGGAATCTATTTAAGAAATCGAAAATACAAGTTTATTCATCAAAATTGATATTGTCCCCTTTAAAGTACTCCCCATCGACTGCATCGCACTAATGCCAGCGCTTGATCCAATCCTCGAAATATGTCTGGCTCCCGATTTTCGGTACGGCCATCAGAGGGGTCAGCGATTTTACCATGACCTCATATCGGGTGCTGTAACGCGTTCCACGGAGCGGTTTCTTGAGTGGACCGAATAGAAAAAAGTCGCAGAGAGCCAAACCAGGCGAATTCGGTGGCTGTTGGATGGTAATTGTGTTGATTTTGGCCAAAAAGTCACGGATATTGATCCCATTCTGCGACGGTGCGTTATCGTGGTGCAAAATCTACGAGTTCTTTGCCCACAAATCCGGTCTTTTTTTGCGAATTGCTTTACGCAAACATCTCATAATGCCTAAATAATACTCGTTGTTGAGGGTCTGGCCATCTGGAAGGAATTCATGATACAAAACACCTTTGTAATCCATGAAAACTGTTAGCATCGCCTTTTTTTCGACTGAAAATGACGTGGTTTTTTCGGTCGCGGTTCATTCGGTGCACGCCATTCACTCGCTTGATATTTGGATTGCGTGTCATACTCTTAAATCCATGTCTCGTCTCCAGTAATGATCCGTTTGATGAATGTTAGGTCAGATTCAACCTTGGAAATCATGTCTTTTGCGACGTCAACGCAGTCCCTTTTTTGCATGAAATCCAGGTCTTTCAGCACCAGCTTTGCAGCGACACGTCTGAGGCCCAAATCATTAACTACAATGTCTTGTGCCGATCCATATGCGATGTTCAACTGCTCTGCCATCTCTCTGATGGACAATTTTTGGTGCATCTGCGGTTTTCATTCAACATTTCTTTCAATTTTTCGACTTTTCCTCAGTTTTCGATCGTCATTTTCGACGGATGTTAGACCAGTTCTGACGCGTTCGTACCATACATAAACGTTTGTTTTCGATAGAGTATTGCTGCCGAAACACTTTTTATACATTTCCAAAGTCTTCGCACCGTTGAATCCGATTTTCCCAGAAAATTTAATGCAAACTCGTTGCTTCAAAGTTAATTCCATTTTTAAAATCGCAAAAAATCGCCAAAACACCAAAAGGTAGATGCACTATATACGCTATAACTTTTACGAATGTCAAGCTATCGAGCTGAAAATATTACCAGATGTCACAAACAGACGTGCCAACTTAACAAAAAAAGAGAATTGAAATCGCGACACTAGGAGCGCCACACGGTGGTGATTCCTGATACTTTTTGATCAAGGTAGTATACATATTGACAACCCAGAGACGATCAGGACCAATCCCAGACTGCAGTCTGGCTGTGAGGATGTGTGTCTGTATGTGTTCCTTTACATGCAGCATGCAGGCATCATTCTGTCATGGCAAGAGTTGAAAATATTGTATTTGATATCGGTCCACCAGAGGGCGCGCTAGTCATACTTTAATCTCGGAATATTGCAGAGACTTGAAATTTAGTACACAGATGCCTTCTTGGATAGAAATCACGTTGTGAATGTTTGGATGGAATATCTCATATACGAGCGACGCATTTTTTTTTTATAAATACCGCCATATTTAAGAAAATACTTTTTCATTTTGTCATACTATATATACATAATCATTTTTTAAAAAATACTAATTTAGTACCACGGAAATACTACAAAAATATGCGACGCAATTATCTTAAATGCTGGAGGGGAGGGACGCCAATGTCAAGTTTTTGCTAGGCTCGGAAAAAGCTTAGATCCGGGACTAAGAAGCAAAGGCAAGACGTACTCAATATGGACGGAAAGCATCTTCTCGAGAGCAAACAATAGAGAAAGCTGACTTCGGATAATGGCCCTCGAATATCGTCTTCTAATATAACGAAGTCATATTATAACTTAGTTATAAGAACGCCATTCACGTACAATATAAGTATGTTCAATGGCCATCGTACGTTTGACAAATGGTCTTGGGGAAACACGTTCATGGTTACTGTCACTTATATTATAAGATATATATATATATATATATATATATATATATATATATATATATATATATATATATATATATATACATATATATATATATATATATATATATATATATATATATATATATATATATATATATATATATATATATATATATATATATATATATATATATATATATATATATATATATATATATATATATATATATATATATATATATATATATATATATATATATATATATATATATATATATATATATATATATATATATATATATATATATATAATATATATATATATATATATATATATATATATATATATATATATATATATATATATATATATATATATATATATATATATATATATATATATATATATATATATATATAATATATATATATATATATATATATATATATATATATATATATATATATATATATATATATATATATATATATATATATATATATATATATAT